>OW569355.1:0-587100 GCA_937625935.1 Tetramitus jugosus | reverse complement strand
CCAAACCCAAACCCAAACCCAAACCCAAACCCAAACCCAAACCCAAACCCAAACCCAAACCCAAACCCAAACCCAAACCCAAACCCAAACCCAAACCCAAACCCAAACCCAAACCCAAACCCAAACCCAAACCCAAACCCAAACCCAAACCCAAACCCAAACCCAAACCCAAACCCAAACCCAAACCCAAACCCAAACCCAAACCCAAACCCAAACCCAAACCCAAACCCAAACCCAAACCCAAACCCAAACCCAAACCCAAACCCAAACCCAAACCCAAACCCAAACCCAAACCCAAACCCAAACCCAAACCCAAACCCAAACCCAAACCCAAACCCAAACCCAAACCCAAACCCAAACCCAAACCCAAACCCAAACCCAAACCCAAACCCAAACCCAAACCCAAACCCAAACCCAAACCCAAACCCAAACCCAAACCCAAACCCAAACCCAAACCCAAACCCAAACCCAAACCCAAACCCAAACCCAAACCCAAACCCAAACCCAAACCCAAACCCAAACCCAAACCCAAACCCAAACCCAAACCCAAACCCAAACCCAAACCCAAACCCAAACCCAAACCCAAACCCAAACCCAAACCCAAACCCAAACCCAAACCCAAACCCAAACCCAAACCCAAACCCAAACCCAAACCCAAACCCAAACCCAAACCCAAACCCAAACCCAAACCCAAACCCAAACCCAAACCCAAACCCAAATCAACTTTGGTTTCAAAAATCGAAATTTTCATCAAAATACGAAACAAAACCAACTTCACAGCAGAACCCTCCCGATTAACCCGTATTGTAAATAAAATCACTCTTCTCATCACATGCTTTCATTTCCCTACCTCCTCTAGTCAAAACTGCCAGCTAACGCTGTCAGTGCAAGGATAGCTCGTTTACCTAGTCTCTCCGGTGCAGTGCTTGTGTAACACCAAACCCAAACCCAAAAATCAAGTCAGTCAAAATTTCAGAAAAATCAAGTCATAAGACATCAAGTCAAAAAATATAGTTAGTAGGAAATCATGTTTAAAATGATCAAATAATGTCCCAATACTCTGATCTAAAACAAAGAAATCATTTATCACTAGTACGTCTTATCTCCAGTACAGAATCAAAATCGTCTAAAATCTGTTGCAGTTTTAACACTGTTGCCGATAAAAATCTGTTAAATACAGCACAGATATATCGGCTCTACGAGCCGATACAGCTCAAATCGAGTTGAAAACCTCGCCAATCTCTTCATCTCAACCAGCTGAAGCTCCTAGAGCAATAAAAAATCTCAAAAAAAAAATTACCATATAAGGAAATCGTTTCCTTAGGTTGGGGAATCCAGGATGTATCCCCAAACCCAAACCCAACCCAAATCCAACCATAATCAGAAATATTGGCATCCATTTAGACATACATCAATTGACGAAATGATGGTTCAAGGTCCATCTAAACATAGGTGTTCGAGCCATCCAAACCCACAAAATGGGGCTTAAAGTTCTACTGCCTGGTGTGTGAAGCGTGTTATTTGTACTGGTTCAAGATGCACAAGAAGAGGGAGGAAGCATAAGATGAAGTTTTGAGAAAGTTGTGCAATTCGGCACTGGATAAACCCTCCCTCAGGATTCTGGACAGTTTCGTTGTTTTTGGGACAATTATTATGTAGGTGACAAGTTGACTTTGGATGTAGTACAGAGAGGTTGTGGTATCACGAGTACAGCCCGTAGCAATCGTACCACAAAAACCATTGGTTTGAAACTATCCAGCTTCTTTTTTACTTAGTGGTTTTTTGCGCGTCATGGATAAAGGATTGAAGCCAACAAAATTCTATTCGAATCTCCATGTCAATGACGTGGTTCAGACATACAGATCCTATAAAGGAGAACAGCGATTTGATAATTTTCCATTAATTGCAGATGATTACACAAAGAATGGGTCATGTTGATGCCTTCAACATGAACGGGGTAGTCAAGAAATGGGGCTGGAGTTGGAAAAAGCCCGACGTGAGACAAATTTTGAAATACACAACCCTCAATATTCAGAGGAATGTTGGATTTGTATTAAATATCGTGAATCAAGATCCTAGTCGTGTCAAATAACTTGATGAATGTTATTTTGTTTCGGCAAATAATCATTGTTTCAGAGGATCTTTCGAGTTCCTTCACACTCACGTTGATGACCACGCTTGACATAGATACTCAGATATCGTCCCGATTTTCCGCTTTATTGTCACTCCCAAAGTCTGAAAAAGCAAAAAGTTGCTAGTGACACAACTAACCTATCCTACGGCAACTTTAAACTAATGAAACAACCTGAAGAGAAAACGAGAAGTCCAAATTAGGAGAGCAGAAGAAAAATACAGCAAGGAAAAGGAAAGGCTCAAGGCAAAGTTCGCTCATTTACAATATGAATCAGACAGTGATGGAGATATTTGATACTAATAAAAAATAATAATAATATTGCCAAAGTTACGATTTTTTTATTTCATTAGTATTGGCAACTATTGTAGGTACCAAACAACGAGCGGTGAGAGTAGGGTATCGTTTAGATTCCACATTAGCGTGGTTTCATAAACGGCATGTGGAGATGAGTGATACCCAGTTGTTCAAACAATATTTAATTTACAGTAACTCAAAATAGTTACAACTGACACCACCAAAAGATGGTCTTGGTCATCCGAAATATCAAAAGATATTGGTAGCGGTACATGGAATCAAGAGGGGAAACAACTTTTCTAATAGTGATAATTGAAGAAATTGAGAGAAACGAATGAGAATGCTGCTGAGAAGCGTATCAGATACAACAAACTTAGTTACAGGTTGATCCAACTCCAAGGTAGCCAATTGGTCATATTTTTTTGCAAATGTGACAATCTTTCGCTGCCTTGCAGTCACTCACCTTTTAGTTGCTCAACCGCTCAAAAAATTCAACAATTTTTCATCAACAACAGTTACCCACACAACAAATCTCTTGTGGCCTTTCTTGATGACTGGGACCCTGGTCCCTCTTGGGGTTGTGGTTCTCATACTCACGAACAGCAGGGCTTTATTCGGTTTTTCACCGACTTTATTGGTTTTTTTTTCCCTACAACGTTTGTTGCCACTTTCTAGTAATCGAACTCATTCACAAATTTCAAAATGGAGAGTACATCAAAAAAAGAGAAAGATTCTAGATGAGTTTGAGAAAGAGATACTAAGTCCAGAGAAACACCTGATGAATCAAAACTATTACTCAGAGCATGCAGTTTCCACGATTAGCCATACAATGAATGCAAAAGGAATCGTCATTGTGCGACTTCATTGAGCATACTTCATTTCGTTGGCCTAAATGAATAGCCAATATGACAAAAACTTGTACTAGTCTCTGTGCTTCTCATCTTCGTCTTCGAACTTCAACAAATGTAATATAACTCTCTTGTTCCACATTTTTTGGTTTTAGGAATTAATTTTCCGGTAATTGTCTCAGGAGACCCGTTCTTTTTCTACCCTTCAGCACCATTACTTAAAAGATCTTCTCTCACATTATTTCATTATCGACCAATTCAGTAGCTTGCCTTGATCTTGATCCCTTGTTTTAAGTTTGCTTTTATTTACTAACCAATTTTTTAAAATAATTTTATTTAAAATTTCATTGCTTCAATTTCTGACCTTTTCCAAGTCATTGGATTCAATTGGTTCATTATTTTGAACATATAGCTCATGTTGTTGATGATTATATCATATATGAGGTTAAAAGGTTCTTTCAATTGTTTCATAGACAATGACTCACTTAATACAAGTTGAGAACTTGACAACATCAGATGTAAGGGTGAATGAATATTAAGAGCAGTCTCCCACCAAACGAATTTTACACCACAATATCCACAACAATCTCATTCCATTTCCAACATCTCATCTCATCGAACGAAACATCACACCACAGAACTAAAATACTTGTCTTCTTCCAGATGAAATATAATCCAACTGAGAGGTAGCATCGAAAAATAATTTTAAATTAAAATGCGATTTATCAACCATAGAAAAGATCATACAAAAGCATCTGATTATCGTCACGACTTCAAATACAATGAAGGACTAGATTTCGTGCTGGGTGGGAGTGTAGCGTTCTTGATGACTTGGACCCTGGTGAGCAAATCACCAAAATCCAAGCCAACCTTCTTGGCCAAGGCTTTGGGAGAGTAGGAAGCGATGACCTCCTTGCTGCTCTTGGTGCTGTGGTCCACACATAGCGTTGATTCTCATACTCACGAATAACAGGGGTGTGTTGGCACAATCAACAACGATTCGCGTACTATAATAGTGTATTTGTGACACCATGATGTTCAGCATCTCGTGAGATATTGTCCCGATCTTGCACCCGGGAATTCAATTCTGATGTTTTTCAGACTTTTGAGCTTGTTGTAATTGGTCCCTGTTTGAATACCACCAAGGCAGAGCTTTTTGAGGATAACCGACGGCACATATCGTGCGATATTGCAGTCATCACAGTTGTTGTAGACCCGTTCCTTCCCTAGTTTGATATTGAATCTGTGCATTCTTAGCGCACACCACCTCAGGCAAGAGTGCTTAGCGTGTTCCAACCTATCGTTTAGCGTCCTGCTCCTAAAACTTTTTTTTTTTTAATACAACTAATGGTGCTCACGTTGCGGTACTTTTATTTTTCTTTTGTTTGAGAGCAGGCACGGAGAGCACCTGACTTGATGCTGGCCAACCTGGCCGGGATCTTGTTGCCAGCAGTGTCACCAACGGTGACACGTGCTGATCGCTTCTTGTTTTCGTTGAGTTGGGGACTCTGTAACTCACAGTCGGGGTTACAGAGATCCAACTCAACTGGATCTTCTTGGGTGGTTGTGCTTCTTGCACGGTCCACCATGATTGCTCGGACAGCAATCTCCTTCTTGGCTTTCTTGAACACCTCGGAGGTGTTCAATACTAGCTCGAGGATTGCTCTGTTACGAGCATCCTCATCCATGGTGTTGTTGGTTGGCTCTTGGGTGACCGTAGTTGGAGTGGCGGGGCGGGAATCCGGCATGATCGACTCCCAGTCATCGGTCGTAGACGGAGTCGAAGGTTCGAATTCGGAGATTCGGTCCGGCGTCCTTGGAGACGGGGACGCGAAGGGAATCCGGTTGACGGAAACCATTTCTTTTAACACACTGACTTGGTGGCGCAGGTCGTCCACCACAGCCAGGAGCTCTTGATACATCTTGGTCAGCCTCTTGCTGACCCTAGGGTCACGTGGGCGTGGAAGGAAGCGCTTTGTTTCCACCTCCACTGGCATGGCTTGAACGTTCCGAAGCAAAGCTTCGGCATACGTTTCAGACTCCATCACAACAAAGGCAGTTCGAATCCCGGCAAATGCAATTTTGCTCGTACTTGTTGATTCACTTTATCGATGGCTTTACCATCAAAGGAGTGTCTATAGAAGCATTCGTCGACTGAAACCATTACCTGATGTACAACAAGGTGTTAGAATTGTTAAACGTTAGTATTACTCCTTCACAGGGTATTTTCATTAAAAATGTTTCAGCTATTACCATCTTCTCCATATCGATTCCTTCGACCAACAGTACCATTGTTTGAAGAATGGCGCTTCTGGAACAAATTGTCCCAAGCAAACTGCATCCTGGTTTGCAAACTTGATACTCTTGTGCTTCGCAGCAATACAGCCAAAAATTCCAGATATTCCTTTCATCCCAATCCATATCAAAAATACCTCTCATGTTGAGTGAACACGTACAATATGGACAAAAATACTTGTGTATCTTGTCAATCAGATCAAATAATTTCTTCAATAGGCCGAAATCAAAACTCTGCGCAATAAGGGATATCTTCCGATGCTAGTGTATCAATCCAGAATCAATCTCTTGCTTCAAACTGTAGAGATCTCCAAATTATTTCATGATCAATTCTTCATCCTCAGCACCATCGTAATTGTCGAGAGTCGAGACTCTGCAATTCTATGATTTGCAAAGACCTTACATCCGATAATCAATTTGACATGGTGTCCCATCCAAAAATTTTTAACAATGATTTCCAACACATCATCATCTTTGAATTCCTCTTCCACAGATAGCAAATCACAAATGAGTTGGAGTAGATCGGCACATCTTCCATGTAGATCATTCACTTTGTATCGATGCTAATTTCTTCATTCACTCCGATCTTGTTCAGTGTCCTGGAACAGAAGTCTCGTAGTCCAGAATAATCTGATGATAATAGCACAAAAAGCATCCATAAAATATTGGAAACAAGCTTGTCTGATGTCCCAACTGCCCAAATAGGTTCTAGTTGGATTAATTTCAAATATTGCTCGCATTACTTACCTTATCTATGGGAGCGTCCAGATATTATTTCTTACGGCCCTCTAGGGAGGGGTCTGAGAAATTTATTCAAATATTTATTCATAGGGGGTCTCTTGATCCCAATCCTAGTAGGAGAATTAATGTAACGTCGAATTTACAGGAAAATGTGTTATTCAAATTTATTCAAAACAGGCAGGGAGGGAGTTAGAGATGAATATAATATCTGGACGCTCCCTATGTTCTTGTGGCCGATAAAATGCTTTACATTAGAACTGATTCCCAAGAACATTTGTGCAAAGAAACCGAAAAATTGTGATGTAACTTGTTTTTGGGAAATAATATCTCAAGGAATCGAATAGAAACCCAAACAGGGAGAGAAATTCTCATCGGTGTATTATAAGGATTATTCCTAAAAAACTACCTCAGATACAAAACTTTCAAATCATGAGAGATACTAAATTGTAATATCTGAAATGAGGTATGTTTTCGGTATGGGGAACAGGTTAATTGCAGTTCCCTTTTCTAGTTGAACTAGCTAAAACAACTTTCATCTCCAAAGAATTTGGTAGAGAGTGCGTGTCCAGATACTCTATCTTACGATTGAGAGGAAGGTCGATAAGTTTATTCATTTAAAGGGGGAATGTATAATATCTTGACGCTCCCAGATGATTTCAACAAAATTGAAATTCAAAATAAGTCGTTTGTTACGTAGATCAAATCTCTTACAATTACAAATTGCTTTGCTTCACTTAACAACTTGAAAGATGTCATCGACCCAAGCAAATGAAAGAATTGTGAAGAGATTGTATCAAAAGAAAACAATTAAAAAAACATTTTATCTGATAACGTAAGGTATCTTGATCGAACTAGTTTACTTTTATGTTCTCGTTGCAGCCAATCAGCGATAGTCTGTTTCTACACAGAGCGCAGCAGTAGTAAAAATTATTCCTTTGGTGCAACAAAAAGGTGTGATTTCCTTCCAGCCTTTCATGTTTTTAATTTGTTGTATCAGTGAGATCCCCTTTACAAATTTTTCCATTTGGATCGTAGTGGAACCGACAGCACTTTTACAAGGTGAGTGCGCTGTAATTGCGGAATTGGAAACCTGAAGCTTAAAATCGGTCAAGTGCATTTTGATAAAGATCTCTAAAAAAGAAACACAAAAACAAACAACAACATGACCCAACAACAAGTGTATCGTCTCGAGAAACTAGAGGGATATGAACAATTAAAACAAACTACAGAACAAGTAGCAGCTCCAAAGAGAGGACAAGTTTTGGTGCGTCTTCATGCAGTATCACTCAACTATAGAGATCTGATGGTATCATATGGAAAATATGGTGGAAAGATTGAATCTCAAGTAGTACCATGTTCTGATGGAGCTGGTGAGATTGTACAAATCGGTGAAGATGTCACTGATTTCCAAGTAGGTGATAAAGTATGTGGAACATTCTTTCAAAAATGGACAGATGGACATATTCCACATGATTCGATGAATCATGCACTTGGCGCATCATTGAATGGTGTATTGTGTCAGTACCGTGTGTTTGAATCTACTGGTGTCCTCAAATACCCTTCCTTCTTGAGTTATGAAGAAGCTTCAACACTACCTTGTGCTGCATTAACTGCATGGAATGCACTTGCACACAATGGTGTTCAGAATATTGGACCTAATCAGACTGTTCTCATTTTGGGCACAGGAGGTGTTTCTGTTTTTGGAATACAATTCGCTTTGGCAGCAGGAGCCAGAGTTATTGTCACATCATCCAGTGATGAAAAGTTGCAAATTGCTAAATCTCTCGGTGTTAAAGAAACTGATTTGATCAATTATTCAAAGAATGCAAACTGGGATGAAAAGGTGAATGAACTCACAAATGGAAGAGGAGTTGATCATGTTGTAGAAGTTGGAGGACCTGGTACTCTGCCAAAATCATTGAATTCTGTACGTGCAGGTGGTCACGTTCATATGATTGGTGTTTTGACACAACAAGATCAGAGTAATATTGCTATTCAAGTCTTATTCAAAGCAGCTATTTTGAGAGGTGTTTTGATTGGTTCTCTTGGAATGTTCACAGAGATGAACAAGACTATTGAGCACAATCAGATTCGTCCAGTGATTGACAAGGTATTCTCCTTCAATGAAGCCAAAGATGCTTTCAAACATTTGGAGAGCCAAAAACATGTTGGAAAAGTTGTGATTCGTATCGATTAAATTGTATTTTGTTTAATTACTTTTGATCTGTTCATGCTTTATTCGTGCTTTTTTGTTGAGCATGTGCTGTTACAGCGATACCTTTTTTCCATCTGTCATCAAACAAACTATGTATTAGAACGATCTGATCTCCCTCTCTTCCTCGCTTATCATAGCTGTCTCTAGCGTCCATGAATCAGTGGCAAATACTCTGGTCCCTTAAAATCAATCAACTCAATCTGTGAATGAGCATTTGACAGTGTTATTGATGCTGTTGTTCCTGGTGCACCAACAGTTGCTGCCGATTCCTGAACACCAAAGTCCATTCCTTGCCAAGAGGTTCATCTTCTATCTGCAATAGCTCTTGGTCCCAAACAGAAAAAGCGAAATTATTGGTATAAGGATCAGAATTTCCTTTGTCTAATTGGATTTCGCTGCCCGTTGAAAAGATATCTCATCAACAGTTCCGCACAATGCGTAACAATTAATTCGCCCAATTGCGCCTTGCCGAGAGCCGTAATACAACTATAAAAGATAATATGGAATAGTAACAGAAAAAGAATCAACAACCAACAACTACTCTAAAAGAATACTTCAAGGTAATAAAATCAGAAAAAGAAACCAATTAAGAAACATGAAATACAAAAGACTTGGTAACACTGGACTAAAAGTTTCTCAATTAACTCTAGGGTGCATGTCATTCGGTAGTTCAAATTGGGAACCATGGGTACTAGAACCTGAAGAGGGAATCAAGTTATTGAAGGAAGCTCATGATCTCGGAATTAACTTTTTTGATACTGCCAACATGTATTCAAATGGAGAGAGTGAAACAACATTGGGAAATTTTTTGAGACAATATCAAATCCCAAGAGAGAATGTTGTTATTGCAACAAAAGTGTATTTCGGTGTTGATAAATCTGGAAAACAGATTGATACTGTGATGAATCCTGATTCTGTGGATAGAAATGCTCGTGGATTGAGTAGAAAGAATATTATGCATGCAGTTCAAGATTCTTTGCATCGTCTTCAGACTGACTACATTGACTTGTACATCATTCATAGATGGGATAATGAGACTCCAATTGAAGAAACTATGGAGGCTCTTCATGATTGTGTTAAATCTGGAAAGGTTCGTTATTTGGGTGCTTCTTCCATGTGTGCATGGCAATTTGCAAAAGCGCAACAAATTGCAAAGGAGAGATCGTGGACTCCATTCATTTCAATGCAGAATCTCTACAATCTTCTCTATAGAGAAGAAGAAAGAGAAATGATTCCTTTGTGTGTTGATCAGGGAGTCTCATTGACTCCATGGAGTCCATTGGCTCGTGGTGATTTGGCAAAGATTGAAGAAAAGTCACAAGATACCACCAGAGGCAAAACTGATAAGTATTTAAAGTTCTTTCAATCTGGTTTCTCTGAAGCTGATCAGACAATCAGACAGAGAGTTCTTGAAATTTCAAACAAGAAGCAATGTACCACTGCTCAATTGTCACTTGCTTGGTTGCTCCATAAAAAGGGTGTTGTTTCTCCAATCATTGGTGTAACCAAGATTGAACAGATCAACGATTGTATCAAATCATTGGATATTGAATTATCCGAAGAGGAACTGAAATATCTGGAGGAACCCTACCAGGCAAAGGCAATTGTTGGTCATTGATCCGTTTCTTGAGAGTTACTCAGCTTCAAGCAAAACTTTGTGACAATTTGGTGCATTGGTTTCACATGTCTATTGATTATTCAGTTGTTGTGGATGTGGCTTGCATCAGACATATCTATTGAACAAGGTCAGAAGAGTGAGATAACAAAAGAATTAAAAAACATAATCATTATTATACAATGGACACAATCAGTCAATAAGATCTATCCAAAGTTGTTGTTCAACCACAAAACACAAAAACAAAATGTACAATTCCAAAATTGTGTCAAATGAGTGGTCCATGGACTAAGACTTGAAAAATTATCCATGTTATAAACAAAACTTAAAACAATCCTACTAAAACTCTGCCTTCTGGAGCTGGTGATGGTGTATTTGGATTTGATTGTAGTCATAGGTGCGACAGAAGTCCAGGAGGAGAATACACAAACAATTTTTTGTGGGACTTTGACAGAGTTGTTTTTGGAGAGATTAAGGGATATTTGTCAAATCAAATGCACGTATAGATACTTTACACCAAGTACGTGGAAGAGATATCTTACTTGGGAAGTAAGTTAAGAATCCAGTGTCTCCTTCCAAGTACTTGGTGCGTAAGGTAAGTTAAGAATCCATCTTATAGTCATGGTAGGACAATGCAAAGATGACCTCCCCTTTGAAACTTACACTCAAC
This sequence comes from Tetramitus jugosus, assembly GCA_937625935.1. Lineage (NCBI taxonomy): Eukaryota > Heterolobosea > Eutetramitea > Acrasida > Vahlkampfiidae > Tetramitus > Tetramitus jugosus. Next base: position 576,288 of record OW569355.1, on the reverse strand, counting down.
ATTTTCTGCACGGACCAACATCCAGTACCCTCGGGCTCATTTATCTCCAGAGTATAGCACACAATATCGGAATCGCCGCTTCTCATCTTAAGCCATCGACAGAAGGCCATAATGAAACTTTTGAGGCGAAACACGTAATCCTTTGTAAACTCTGGAATTCTTGTGATACGACAGTCAGGCTCGCTGGCCATATGCTTCATGTGATCTGGTAGAGCATCTCTCCAATAAATCACTGTAGAGTATGTCTTCAATAGTACCTTCTTGTCGTTCATGATATTGTACGCTACCTCACAAGCTTGGTCAATCGTTACTCGAACAGGTGGACAAGTAACACCAGGAAAGGCATAAGGATAAGAATCTTGTGCCGATCGTACACTCTGTTCACATGTTTCACAACTTGCTCTGATCAGGTATGATTGTTCTGGACCAAACAAGGAGTGATTCACATGTAAGAAGTAACCACCAGTTGCAAACGTTGACATCCATCGCTTCTTCCATTGTAGCATCGTCCACACAAAAGAATAAAACCCAGTGCTCAATGGAGCAAGACGATGAACAAGCTCTTCTTCAGAAAGATAGGGAAGAATCGATTCTTGAATAGTGTCGTGCGAAAGGTTTTCCATCTTCGTTGCTTTTGCTGTTCGCTTCCAACCGCTCTTATTGATTCCTTAAAACAGTATGAGCGGAAAATGAAAAAATGTCGCATTTCAACGTGTGAAGCATCGTATGTCAGAGGCCTTCCTTTCTTAGGATCAATCTCTATTCAATGTCAATCTCAACCAGAATCTGAACGTTTATTTTGTTTTCTTGCACATTTACTTGTTCAGCTGCTTCGGAGAACTTTGTATTTTTATTCAACGATCCTCTCCAGAAAAACCAATAACCAAAAAAATTTGCCCCACTCGGATGTCAACTTGGTGTTGCGCCCCGATGAGCAACTGAACGAAATGAACTTTGGAGACCTTTTAAATTATCTTTTAAAGGCAAATGATCTTTGCGTTGTATGATCATCCAAACAAATCAAAATGAGAAAATATAACCTATTCTTTGCTCTTCTCGTTGTAGTGTCTCTGGTGTTAGTCAACTCTCTTTGCTATTGTCAAACTTTTGAGTATTTCCAACAGGGATTGAAGGAACCTACTACAGTGAACACCTATACGTTAGATGCTGTTCCAGATCAACAAGGAAACTTATTTGCAACCGGTTTTATGGATCCTAACTCCATTAATACAACCATCCAGTTCCAAAACTTGAATCCAGTAGAGATTTCCGCTACTACCGGATTTGTGACAAAGTACAGAAACAGTGATGGTGTTGCTCTGTGGCAAACTATTTTTGAGGCATGGATTGTGTATGGCACAGCCATAACCTATGTTGAGAAAAGGGGAAGGTTGTTCGCTTCGGGTGTGTTCATTGGCCCTCTTTCGATCAATGGTGTGGAACAAATTGGAGTTGTTTCAGAGACTAATTATGCAACTTTCATAACAGAACTGAACCCACAAACGGGTCACCCTGTGAAAACTGTTTTAGCAATGATAGGAACTAGCTTGTTCGTTGCTCCATTCGTGACTGTTCCTATTCCAAATCTGAGGATGTCATCTTCGGGTGGAAACTTGTTTTTGTCAAGCTCATTCACATCCGATGTTGATTTTGGAGATGGTATCATTGTTGAAGAACCTCCAGCCTCGATTCTTAGTATTATAGCAAAGTATGACTTCGAGTTGGATCTTCAGCTGATCAAGGTACTACCTCCAAGCGCTGGAGTTTATGATGTGGCTTCAAACTCTGCTGGGCAATTTTGTATAGCAGGTAGAGGTTTTGGAGATGTGTCATTTGATGGAACTGAGGTCAGTGGAAACCCTCAATTTGCTTACGTAGCAAAGTACAACAAGGTTGGAGGTCTAATCTATGTTAAGACAATCATTTCCTCTCTCGTTGGTTCGTTTGGCAGGACCTCCCACAGAGTAGACATGGATGAAGATGGCAATTGTTACTTCAATGGAGGATTTGTCCAAGACGTTTCCATTAACGGAGTGATCATTGATGGAAGAGGCGCTAATCTCAATAATATCTACATGGGAAAGTTGGATCCCTTGGGTAATACAATTTACTTTGTTGCATCGAACAATTCAGTCCCAGAAACCGCGGCTGAGATTCTCGGATTGGTTGCCTTTCCAAGTGGTGAATCGTACTTGACAGGGCTTTTCATACAAGAGATCAAGATTGGTGATATTGAAGCAGTTGATGATGGTATTGTTCGAGATTTCTTACTCAAACTAGATAAGAACGGAAATGCAGTGTATCTGGTGAAAGGAACGTTGGCACCAACCATTGGAAGATCGTTAATTGTGGACACACTGGGTAACATTGTTTACTTGGGAGAGTTTGGAGTTGGAGAGACTCATTTTGGAGAGTTCTCAAGGACTACCACTTCAATCAATGCTCAATTTATTGTTAGAGTCAGCGAGGGAGATGAAAATTTATGTGCTAGATGCACTGGAGACTTGGGATGTTGTATAGTCGACGGAACTGCGCAGTGCTATAACAAGGCAACCCACACATGTACTGCTCAAAATCGATTATGTCCTCTCAATCATCTCTCATGTGGACAAGCTTGTTATCTATCAAGTCGTTATGTTTGTATTGATGGTGCTTTCCTCTGTCCTGTGTCAGCCAGTGCCAAATGTGGAGAGGCTTGTTACGATCCAACCAAGTACACTTGTCAAAATGGTCAACTGAGACCAATTTAAGTCAATGAAAGGGCTTGTTTCCTCAATTTATTCACCATGATAGTAGTTCATCGTAGAAGAGACCGTTGACTTTTCGAACTCACTTTTTGTTGTCCAAATTCGAAAAAAGCGAGAGAAAATTCTTCCTTCCGCAACAACAAAACACATGTTACGCGCAATCCGCTCCCAACTCGTTCGTCACCAGAACAATTGTTCTGGCAACAAATTCATCATGCTCAATCATCGTTTTGCAAAAATGTCAACAAATGCTTCTGATATTGTGTCAAAGGAGCAACTGCAAGATTTGATCACTTCTCAAAATGAGCATTACATTCTGATTGATGTGAGAAATCCAGATGAAGTTGCCTCAAGCGCACCTATGCCTCTCATTGACACAGCAGTGAACATTCCTCTTCCGGATCTTGGCTCTGCTTTTATGATGATGGACGACACGAGATTTAAGAATCAATATGGATTCTTGAAACCAAAGCCAGATGAGAGAATCATTGTGTATTGCAGATCTGGTGTTCGCTCAGCACAAGGTATGTTTATGTTGTCATTCAGTAGCAGTGTGTTTATTATTATCAAATGATTGTCATAATTGATGGTTATTTATTGACAATTCTTTTCTACGTGCGAAAAACAATAATGAAGCTGCTGCGATTTTGGAGGAGCTGGACTACAACAATGTCCAAAACTACAAGGGAAGTGCTCTCGATTGGTATGGAAAATGAGGACATGTGTCCGTCATGAATCAGCGCTCAGGCAAAATATGAGTGCGCGCCAAAAAAAAGAAATTCTTAACCGTTATGCCTAACAAAAAAACAAGAATAAAAATTTAACCTCAACAGAAACAATACCCAATAGCAATGATCATGAATCATCAGCAGCAACAACAGCACATGTTGACAGGCAGCCAGATCATTCACAGCAATAAAGAAAATGAGGGTAATGCCGGGTCCTTCTTCTCGGAACAATCCAACACTAACAAACATCATCAACACAACAACACACTATCGAACAGCACGACCATGGGTGGTCTAAAACCACAGCAACCTGCCGGCTTGCGAACACCACTGGGTAATCGCCTTGAATCCAAGTTGCCTACCACACCCAGTTACAATAACAACAATATGAATACCGTTACAAAAACACCTCTCCGATCCACCTCCACCCTCAACCATCACACGAGTTCAGCACACAAAGTGACCTTCTCTCACAACAATAATCTATCACTGGGTACCACTACTCCCATCACTTCCACTCCTCGTACACTACAACCTGCTTTTTCTAACAATGGAACGAACACTGGAGTCTCATCGTCATCCTTATCATCCTCCATGAATTCAACAAGCAAAGTTCCAATGCGAAGGCGATCCAAACGGAGCAGTCTAAACTATGTGTTAATTAATCTTCAGAGTCTATTCAAAACAAAACACGTAGGAGAGTCAAAAATCTTGGCTGAAGCACTGAGACAAGACTATAGGAGTCCTCTGAATTGGTACAAGGCTCTGAGTTTTCTCTTTTATCAGTATGCAACACCGACGAATGATTATGATGATATCAATTTGCATGAAGGACGATTCAACTTGCAACAAATTTATCATCTAACAATGCCTCACATTAATCAAAAGCATAGACAGAGTGCCAATGAGCTTGATGAGGGAAGTAGGGCATCCATTGATGAGAAGGTTATGACTCTCACGATGCAACAAATGTACCTTCTCTATCTGTTGTCAGCTGAATCTGTTCAATCAGAATACAGAGTGAAAATGGAAGATTTGAAGGGTCAATTGAAAGCTCTCTTCTATACGAGAACAGTGGACTCTTGCAGCTTGTTCTATGCTCTGTATGCCATGACAATGTCTGAGACTCAAAAATGCTTAACTTATCTCAACTTTGCTCGACAGAAACAAGCCAAGCCAGAACATATTATATCAGATGCCGAGCTCTATATCAAAACTCACCAAACAATGAGTGGTTTTAATCCAATGGTTTACTTTGAGCAACCAGAGCCTCTTATTGCCCCTGCCACACCAATGTCCAGCGTCAGGTCAGCACTAAACACTTCGTCTCCGACAGTCGATGAAGAAAATGTTGAAGAGCCTGTTCTATTGGCACCCACTTCTGTTGGCAAGAGAAAAAGAGAAAGCTCAGACCTGTTGCCCAACTCGTACAAAATTAGTCGTACTGGCCTGAGTGCAACACCAAAGTCAGTATCGAATCCATCTGATATGTTTGCTCAGCCAATTAGTCAGCCAACCTCGCAACCTCAGTCAACTCCAGTGCGAAGCTCTGCAGGTAGTTTTGTTGCGCCACGACCTGTTCAACCGAGTGATATGCATCACCCTATAGTACTCAATCAACAGACACCTCAATCATCCTCAGCTACTGCATCTCGTGCTTCGCTCCCCAATCAAGATTCAACAACGTTTTACGTTAACAACAAACCCTATAGACTCATAGAATGGTTAGGAAAGGGAGGCAGCTCCAAGGTGTATCGTGTCATTGCCCCTGATAGCAAGATAGTGGCTCTCAAAATTGTAAACCTAAAGGATCATGACAAACAAACTTTGGATGGTTTCGTGAATGAGGTCCAGCTGCTCCATAAGCTGAAAGGAAAGTCAAACATTATTGAGCTCAAGGATTTTGAAGTTCAAAAAGATTACTTGATGATTGTGATGGAGTGTGGAGATTCAGACTTGAACACTGTGCTTCGAATGCAGAGAGGAAAGGTATTGCCTTCAAACCAAATTCGTTTGTACTGCCAACAAATGTTAGAGGCTTTGAATACTATACACGAACAGCGCATCGTTCATAGTGATTTGAAACCAGCCAACTTTTTGTTTGTCAAGGGACAGCTCAAACTTATTGACTTTGGAATAGCCAAGCAAATCAGGAGCGATACGACAAACATTATGCGAGACTCGCAGGTCGGAACAGTGAACTATATTCCCCCAGAAGCCTTCCTTTCTAACACCCAAGCGACCAGCAATGCCCGTGGAAATCCAAGGTACAAATTAGGAAGATCAAGCGATTTGTGGTCATTTGGTTGTATTATGTATCAGATGGTGTATGGCGCGCCTCCATTCGCCAGTCTAGATCTGATACCTAAAATTCACGCAATCACAAACGTCAACTACAAGATTCAATACCCAGCTCTCCCAGCAGGAATGGATCCCAATATTCTGTACGTCTTAAAGAGCACGCTCGTGCGGAATCCTGAGCAAAGAGCAACGATTCCTCAACTACTCGAATGTGACTTCCTGGTACCACACAAACCAGGTCACATTTCTGTTCCTCGAGAGTATCTCTCCAATGTGGTTGCAAGTCTGGTTCGGAATATCAAACCAGATGCGACTCATGATGGCGAAACCTTCAAGCGAGTGTCTGATATGATAGAACGAAGAAGTAGCACAAATTCAATCGTCAAGTATGTATTGTCAGAATTGGAATCTGACAAATCGTCAACATAAAAGAAATTCATTTCATTCCATTGTTTTATTATTGATGAATGTAGTCCTTTGATCTTTCAACAAGCAATCTGGCAGAAGCCTTGGCATCGTAGAACAAGTTGTCAATCTCATCCACGTCTTCGCTTGTGATCGTGTCTCTGCCTGCTGTTTTAGCCAAGATATTTGATGGTGTCAACAATTGAACAGCAAATCGGAGAGAACTACGTGATCCTATATCGCCTAACTTTTCCAATGTTCCCTCAGCAAGTTTAATTCCCTCAGTGTTTGATCTGATATTGATAATTTGCATAACTTCGTTGATCGAATATGGCAAAGTTCTAACAATCATCAATCTATCCAATAAATCGATAGGCATACCGTGAGGAGACATCATATCTGTTCCTCTAATTAAACAATTGCCTCTGTTGGTAGCGAAAATAACAATAGGGGCAAGCGTAGACTCTAGTGCGCGATTTAGGAATGTAAAGCATTCAATATCGAGCATATGTACTTCGTCAATAAACAAAACACCAGGCACAAGTTCAGCAACACCTTGATCAATGTACTTGTTCACAATCTTGTTAATCTCAAGTCTCAACTTTTCAGTGATCTCAGTCTTTTTTGGCTTCATCATTGAGTTGACCATTGAGAGAATGTCTTGTCCGCCCTGTGGTTTTGCATTGGCAACATCTAAATCATGAAGGGTAACATCTTGTATGACTTCCTTCTTCTTGTGTACATCACCCTTTGGGATCGGAACATAGGATTCAGCTTCCAAATCATGCTCAGTAATGTATTCATCCGAGCGACCAACTCTTCTCACGGCTCCAGTGTTCACCTCAATGTAGATGACATCTCCGACATTGACCTTTTCCTTTTGTAGACTCTCATAAATCTCAGGAGCCATCTTGAGTTGCTTTGTGCCCTTGGTAGTCTTCAATCCAACAATCACATGCTTAATCGTCTTTCCATATCCACCAGTTGGGTTCTCACCTTCCTCAGGTGTCATCTCAGTCACAACTCCCTCATAGACCTCCTTGTTCTCCTTGATACGAATACCAATGGATCTTCTAAAGTTTTCCATGAGCACTTCAGTCTTCTTAACTTCGGATGAATACACTTCACTGCCAACCATTGGACAGAATGGAACCTTTGGGCCAAGCTCTTGAGCCAAACCGAGTGCCAATGCCGTTTTTCCTGTGCCTGGAGCACCAGCAAGCAGCAATGCTCTTCCAGCCATCTTTTTATTCTTGATCAATTCGACAATGACACCAAGAGCCTATATCAGTGTGATGAGAGAGTGGTGATGAAGAGTATGATTAGTATGATTGCTCACTCAGAAGATGAACTACAAAAAAAAGAATAGATTTTTGACATACCTCTCTTGCTTGAGCTTGACCAACGAGACCACTGGCATTGACGCCTTCGATGGCTTCACCATTTGGTGACAATCCTAATCCATGAACGTGACTGTGTGATGAGATTCTGCTTGTTTTTTCTGTTGATTGCACTTCTTGGATCTTGACGCTTGGCATGATTGTATGTTGTTCTTGTTTTTTGTTTGATGATTGTCGCTTTGCGATTTGTGTGCAATTTTTTTCTGTACCTCGAAAAAACTCCGTCATGGCGCTCAATGCTGTAGTTTTATTCAGGCATTGAGTTTTTTGGCATACACCTGTCTTTTCGTCTTGTTGGTTGGACAGTTGGGACAGGAAGCACCATCAACAAAGGTTTCCGTCAATTGTTCAGCAGGACTCACAGGATTCATGCAACCCTTGCACATTTTCCACTCTGACTTCTTTGCCAGGTTGTGTGGAGCGACGGATACACGGTGATCGTACACAAAGCACTCACCCTCATACAAATCCTCTGTTTCATCCTTCTCCATATCCATCATGTACTTTAGAATACCACCATTCAATTGATAGACCTGCTTGAAACCAAGTCTCTTGAAAACAGGTGCAGCCTTCTCGCACCGCACACCACCCGTACAGTACATTAAGAGTGGCTTTTCCTTATCGAACTGCGTCATGTTATCTTCAACGGCATCCGGAAACTCTCTAAACGTGTCAATATCGAACCATTTTGCATTCTTGAATTTACCAACATTGATCTCATAGACATTTCTAGTGTCCAACAATTGAACATCTTCCTGTTCAATCATTCGTCGCCATTCATCCGAAGTCAAGTGATCAGACTTATCCCAGTCTTCCTGACCTGTCAACGACTTGTATGACTCCCCAATCGAGATGACTTCCTTCTTGAGACGAACACGCGTCGCAGTGAATCCATGACCTTCACACTCCATAAACTTCCAATCAATCTTCAAAAATAGTGTGTCAATTGCTGTCAATTGTGTTTCGATAAAATCGTGCACAAGTGTTTGTTTATCACCTGTGAGAAACATGTTGACTCCTTCGGGTGACACAAGAACAGTTCCTCTGATCATTTCACGATAGGGTGATGTTTCAGTCAGTAGTTGCTTCAGTTTTGAATGCACCTGTTTGTGTTCATTGAGTGGAGAGAATATGTATCCAGCTGCATTAATCATTGGCGCTGTTATTGTTGAGTTGTTCTCTGCAGTCGGTGTCGTATTGTCTGTCATTGCTTTTGTTGTTTATTTTGCTTTTCACAAGTTGTTTGTTCGTTTTCTCAATTGATTTCAATAAACTCCGCTTATCCAAAGTTCAAAAAGGGCATGCCAAAGTCCATCTTTGTTCTCGATGCGCTTAAAGCGTTGAATACAACACAGCTTGAAGCTCGCAAAAGTTAGCTTAAGGTGTAGAAAATCTCTCTATTCCCCGTTCCAATTGTTGTATCACAACGTCTCTGTGACGCTTGCGTGATGCAACTTCCATCAGTGACATGACAATATCAGAGTGATTGATATTGGGTAAACTCTCAAACTGAATTCGGGTCTTATTCTCTTCAGAGAGCTGAAAATGTTCCACTAAAGCATCATAGAAGTCCTTGGATTGACTGGAAGGCACAGTCTCATCTTCTTCTCCATGCAGCAACAATGTATTGACAAATGGCAGTTTTGATACACCATTGCTGTGACTCACATTGTGGCCAGAGAAAGAACCAGGATATTTGAAAAACCAAGAAGGACTGTGCATCGCGAAATAGGGTACACCGTGCATGGCACCTTCCATACCACTCCACTTGACAACACCTCTTCGGCACTCAACAGGGTAGTGATCCATAATATCATACACGCCTGACAAGCCAATCCACCCGTCAATATCGCCCAAATCCCACTCATTCCTGTCCATGCTCTCTGAATGCACAACACCGAAGTATTTCATGGCGAGACAATAGGCAACCAAGTGCGCACCTGCTGAATGTCCTATCAACAATAGACGATTTGTTCTCAGATGATCCTTGACAAATTGGATCGCATTGGTCACATCAGTAACTTGATTTTCAATCGTTCCATTTGGAAACAATGTATAATTGACAGTCACAACAGTTCTCTTCAAGGTTCGACAGAGATCATGAGCCAAATGATAATAGAACAATTTGTCACCACTCTTCCAGCCTCCACCATGAACAAACACAATGACTTGCTTGCTGATATTTCCCTTGTAGTGATAAATATCGAGAACGTTTCGCTTCCTGGTTTCATCATTGGTATATCGAATGTTGGCTTCGAGACGAACCTGTCTGTAATCTCTCTTCAACCAACACTGGAGAACATAGTATTGGAAGAGAATACCAATGAACCAAGGAGCTAGTCGCACATGAAAAATGATTTCACCCAAGATCAGTGCAATTTGTTGCAGCATTTGTTGTTTTTTTTTCCGTAAATTTTCTCCGTTTTTATACAATTGCTCCTGAATTTTCCTAATACAATTTGGTTGTCAAAATGTCTTCGTCATCTGTTGTTGTTGGGGCATAGACTGGTGAATCTAGACGCACTACGTCTTCATCATCGCTCGATACAGGGGGAGTATAGGGAGGTGATGAGGGAACGAAGAGGATGGGATCAGCTGGAGTTGAAGATGCAATGTCCGATTTTGTCTCACTGGTGCCATCTTGCTCCTCGGGGAGGTCATCCACTTTTCGCACCAAGTGAAGTTCATTCATTTTTGCTCGTTGGTGTCTGCCTCTTTTTGGTGTAGCGGATAAGGCTTCTTGCTCTCCACTGAAAGCAAGTGAACTTTGAGGAAGAAGTATGTCGGCTTCAACAGCATCCGGAAAACAGTGTGACAACAACTCGTTGTAGGAGGTCAAGGGATCATTGCTGTGTGCGCGAGAAGCACTGGTATACACCATATTCAATAGGTTTTGATAACCTCTGAAAAGATCAGAAACGTCTTGACTGTTCATGACTTCTTCCACAATGTCCGTTTCTGAAACCTTTGCGTTGTCAGTGAGATTCTTTACTCTTCGGACTTCCTTTTCTGCAGCTGATGCTAGAAGTTTTAATCTCTCTAGAATCAAATACTTGTAATGATGCATGACATGATACAGTATCACACGCCTAAAACAGTGGCTACCCACTCGATAAATTGCTGCTTTGGTATTCTTCGACATCGAGTTCGTCGTTATGTTGGCAACTGCAGGAGATGAATAGAACTTTTCGTCCAATCTCTCTCCCTGAAAAGTTATGGAACATACTGCTGGATGACCTGTACGTCTACACACCTCACAGTTATGTTGATTGGATCGTCGGGAGTGTTTTTGGGCAATTTTTGGCTGTGAGTGTAGGTCTTTCGTAAATTGAGAATTCCACACTGATGATGACACTACCGAGGATTTCTTTGTTTCGAGCTCAGAAAAAACTTTTCGTAACGCAGGCACAAAGTAGCTCTCACCTTCTTCTGCTGCAATGCATGATTCGAAATCGGCATCCAGAATGCATGATAAATAATATTGAAGAACGATTTTGAATGATTCTTCAATCTTTCTCGGTCCATAATAACTAATAGATGGGTGCGACTGACTCGCATGTGTTGTTTGTTGAGTTTGCGACTCGGCATCAAAGTCAATATTGTACTGAGTTGCAGCCTTCTCATCCTCATCTTCTTCCTCTTCATCCTCCAATAATTCGTAATCAGACGAACTGTACTGAGTAAGTTCTTGCTCATCAGGAACAATGAAATCGTCCAAAGAAGCACTAGCTTGTTCAAGCCGATGTGAAGTACGGCGAGATGATTCACCAGATATCTCATCCAGAGGAAAACTAAATTCCTTGCTTGCTTCGTCGTCGCTGCTGATCGCTTTTTCTCGTTCATCTGATCCACTATCTTCATCTGAGGACTCAATCACTCGCGCACTCGAAATTGAGTTTCGAACAAGACGCCGACGAGGTGGTTTCTTTTTCCCATGACTACGCACGAGGTCATCCAATCTCCTCTTTCGTTCTTCACGACTGTTGCTTGTGGACTTCTCGGGCGTTCGTAATGTCACATCTTCGGGAGTGTCTTGCTTGTCACTACTAACTTCATCCTCATTCTCTTCATTGGAATTATTCGTATCATCGTCATCAGTGTCATCATCGATTACGACTAAGGCATCAATAGCATTGTTAGTACTGGTGCTGTCTTCCTCAACCTTCGATTGACGCCGGATTGACTGTCGTCTCGTATGTGTAGCTCTAAGCGCATAGCCAGCCTTCACAAAAGCATCACTATCCTCATCTTCTTCATCTTCATCGTACATTGGATCCTCCTGAATCATCTCTCGATAATCCTGAGTATTCGTAAAATCAATCTCATGTTCACTGTCTGAATCTCTTTGATCTTCATTCACCACCTTACATCTCTTGCGTTTGACTATTTCTTCATTTTTGGATGACTTCTCTTCTTTATCGCTGCTCTGATGGTCACTGTCTGGACTAGCACTGAACTTTCTCTTGCGCAGACGCTTCATTCTCCTAGTCGGTGTCTGAAATTGTTGAGTGTAGTTATCCGTAAACTCTAGATTGTTATTAGTAACTGCTTGTTGCGATAATTGCATAGTTTGAGCAACGTTGGTTGCATTTGCTTTGCTCTTTGTTGAATCAGCAACAACAACAGCATTCTTTTGCTTGTTCTTAAATAAGCGGAGGGCAGCAGGCATGGATGGTTTCTCAATGAGGTCACCAATCAATTCATCATCTTCATCATCTATAATACATTTGTCCGAGTGGTAGTGTTTTTTGTTCCGTTTTGCTTTTTCAGTTTGTTCGTCAACGCAGATCAACAATGGTTGTTTGTCTACAGTGATCTCGTGATCTCGTGATTCAACAACATTTTCATCTGCCAACACAGGTGGTTGATGTGATGATGGTGGTGGCATCGTCAGTGCAGAGTTTTCACTCTGGGCAAAATCAATGGAAAATGGCTCTTCGGTCGTTGTCATCATCATTGGTGATCGAACTGACATTGATTCTGCAGCAAAGTCTATGCTTTCTTGGAAAGTAGTAAACTGGGGTGACATTGGTGGGCTATTGATTGTATTGCCGTTGGATTTTTCCTCCATTTTTTGTGTTGTTGATTTATCTGGTAATTGTTGTTCCTCGGATTGTTGGATTTCCAGAAAATAAGCGAACGAGCGACAATGGAAACAAGAGACAGAGAGAGCATTCTAGAAGTGAGGGACTTCAAGTATTCGAAGACTTAAGTTAAGAGCTTATTGATGTCACTATCTGACATCATTTATTTCAAGTGTAGTTTCAACGGTGGATGTCATCCCAAAGTTAAAAAATGGAACGGGTTTAAAAACACCGATTCAACCAGATCCAGGAACATTCAACAAATATTAGGAATTTCACACTGTGTCGTGAAATTTTTCAGCATCCTCACAAGATTGTTCAGACCAAACAACAACCACTTTTCTCCACACAAACACGAACACACACACACAATCCACCACACCATGGCAAAGCAACAAAACAATAACAACAACCAACAAAACAAAAAGAATGACGAATTGTTGAAGAAGAGAAAGAGAGAGGAAGAAGAAGAAGATACGCCTATCGTTGAAGAAGAGGAATATGGTGAGAATGATGAGGAGATGCAAGATGAAAATGGTGAAGCAGAAAATGGTGAATCCAATGGCGAACCTCCAAAAAAAATGTCAAAGAGAGAGAAAAAGGATCAAATGATTGAGAAGAAACGTTTGAAGAATCCTAATATTGATAAGGCTGTTTCCTGTAAGAGATTGTGGGAAGAGTTGTTGCAACATGTGTCTAGAAACTCAAAGAGAGGTGATAGACCAAAGGATGACAAGAGCCTGCGTCTTTTGAATCAAATTGTTGAGTTTTTGAGAGAGGATTGGAACAGATTTGCATGTCAACACGATATGAGTAGAGTCGTACAAACAGTGCTCAAGCTCGGAACTGATGAACAAGTTTTGGAAGTGTTTCGCGCATTGAAACCAAATCTAAGGTCATTGGCAAAGGAAAAGTTTGGACACAATATCGTCATGAAATTGTTGACCTATGTTTTGGATAAGAGTCGATTTTCAGATGAATCCTCTGGAAAAACAAAAATGTCTGACCTGAGAAAGGAGTTTTTCATTGAGCTCTTCAAGGGTCAAATGAAAAGTATGATGAAACAAAAGTTCCCTGCTACTGTGATTGATCATGCGTTTAGAACCATTTGGACTCCTGCTGAGAGAGTCTTGTATTTACAAGAGTTTTATGGAAGTGATTTCTGGTTGAGTGATGTCTCACAGATTCAAAACACTGATCTCTCCACTGTTTCTTTGAAGGAAAAGTTGGCCGAGTATCCTGGAAAGAGACAACCTGTTGTTCAATCGTTGAGTGCTGTCGTCACAAAGATTGTCGAAAAGGGTCTCTTTGATTTGGAATTGGCTCAAAAATTGATTTTGGACTTTTTTGAGAATGGAGAACCAGGTCAAATTCAAAACGTCATTTATGACTTGTGTGAAAAGGATGCTATTCCATTTATCTTCCATACCTTGTTTGGTTGCAGAATTGCTATTCTGTGTACTGCCTATGGTGCCGCAAGAGACAGAAAACGTATCATTAAGTCTTTCTGTCAAAACACGACAGAGGGTGATGAAGATTCCATTGTGCTCAAGACTGCCAAGGTTTTCTATGGCTCCATCTTCCTTCGTTACCTATTGTCAGTGACTGATGATACCAAGAAGTCAAAGAATTTGTTGAGAGACATTGAGAAGAACATGCTAGAGTTTTTGAGTGACAAGCACGGACAAAAAGTCATTTTGTACTTGTTCAACGCTGGCCACAAGACATGCAATGAGAATGGTGATTTGCAGTTGTTGAATCCAGTGTTGAGAGACGAAATTTTGCCAAGAACAAACAACGAAGGAAAGAGAGTTGTCAGTATGAAGACAACAGAAGTCATCTTCAAGGAATTGGCTGCATATATGGCTCCACATGTATCAGAAACCTTGTTGAACAACATTACTCTGTTTGGTACAGATACTGCACAACATGTCGCTTATGAGGCTGTGACGAATCCAGTGTTCCCTAACAAGAAGAAATTGTTCGAGAAGATTATAAATGCTGTGACCGGTGACATCTTCAATCTGATCAAGGAGAAGGACAGTGCATCGATTGCCAGTAAGGTTCTATCTCTGTTGGTTCGTAGTCAGAAGGCAGAGCAAGTTACTGACGAATATCCATCATTTGCTCGCATGTTGTTCGACAAACTCGTGCAAGACAACAAGCTAGTGTCATTCATTGTTGAAAAGAAGGGTGGTTTCGTCGTGACGGCTATCCTGACTGCAGGTGATGACGGAGGTGACAAGAAACTGGGCGAGGAATTGAACAGTGAATTGAAGAAACATTTCGATCAAATCAAGAAGGCATTCGAGCAAAAGAGTGAACCACCTCTAAAGTTCTTGGTCAGTGTGTTCAGCAAGCGTAACGGTTTGACTGTTGACTCGCTCACCAAGAATCAGAACAAGAAGACTGAGCAAAAGAAGAACGGTGCCAACAACAAGAAGAACGATAACACCAAGGGTAAGCAACAAACTAACGGCAACAACAACAAAAAGTCCAATGCCACGAAGACAAACAACAACAACAAGAAGACTCACAACAAGAAATAAAAAGCTCTAAACCCTATCAATGAACAATCAAACATACAGGAGTAGCTTGGATCAGCTCTATCGTTCCTCTCAAGTCAGTTTTCGACAAAAGGAGGATGAATTGAGTGACATGATATCTCGCATGACATCTTTGTTTCCTCAAGATCAACCACGAGATAATCGCAACAATATAGACCTACAAAGAGAAATGAATTACATGGATCAACAATATCGAGAGTCTGAAGAGCTGAGAACAAGAATAGACGAAGTAACGAGGGACTCAGGTCAGCGAGAGCAAAGGAACCTGCGCCTGAGAATGAAAATGGAGCGCATGATTGAAGATTGCCTCAATGATAAGATTAATCAAGCAACAACTCATCAAAAGGATATGATAAGAATGAACAAGAAGAATAATGAGCTCTATGTTGGTGTGCTGGAAGCAAAAGAGCAACATACTGAATTGTTGTATGAGAGACAACACTTGCGGGATCGAATTCAAGAAATGTCTCATCGAGTCTCTCAACTCGTGCGACATATTCACAACATGGAAGAAAGACAGAAGGGAGAGGAGTTAGTTTCGGTTCAAATTGATAAACTACACAATCATCTACTACGATTTCTCGAGTACGTCATCAACTGCACCCAGGCAGACTCTGCGCAGATGAGAACTCAACAACGAACAATCAATGGACTGGAAGGTGTTTTAGATCTACGAATGAGAGAAATATATGACTTGGAAAGAGAGAATGATCAATTGAAGCAACTCCTGAAAGAGAAGCAAGAACGGATCGACCAACTGAACACGATGAACAGTCAACTCAATGTCATGTATGAACACGAAATTGATAGACAGAGGCGAAAGAGTTCATCAAAGAATACCTAAAATCAGTGCACAACAAGCAATAGAAAGAGCACAATAGATTATGTCTTTTTACTTTTGAGCTTGATTCTGTGGTGCCTTCTGCTTCCGCAGTTCCAAACAGGTTGGCTTATGTTCAGCCCAGTGAGCCTTTGAACATTCCTTGGAGCAATAAAGAACACCGGCACATGCACCACATCGATACAACTTGTCCTTGGGTTGACGGCAATTGTAGCAAATTGGAATTTGAAGAATCTGTTCTCGTATCACTGGTGGCGGCACTTGCATTGCACTCTTTCCATCGATAATCTTGTGCTTGAACACGAGAGTGGTTTGTTCTGCTTCGGAACTTGCTTGTTGATCTTTATCAGTATTATTATTGTTAGCAGGAGTCGTATTGCTGTTATTGGCTGCTGCACTTGTTGTTGGCACTGGACAACTCACCAACAAAATATAACAATCTTCTGGCTCATAACTCCTCAGATCACTCATCAGTTGAGTTGCATAAGTAGTAGTAGTAGACTGTAGGCCTTCAAGTTCCTCCACAGCAGATAGAGGCTTCCATGACATGCGATGCTGATCCGTGTGAAGCATTTGATTCATATTCTCGTATGAAAGGTAGATGCATCCTTTGGAACCAGAGGAATGAAATTTTTTGAGACAAAATTGGTGCAATTGTTCATTGTTGGCTTGTGGTACGGCTTGAAACACTGCATCAAACACCAAGTCATTGGTCTCCGCTCGTGATATCATTTTCTTCTGCTCGTTTTTTCTTTGAGCGGAGTGTTAAATGCTTCCGACCCGACGTTTGTGTCTGCCATTTACAGTCCTCCCAGAAGCGCGAAATGGTTCTACTATGGAATCTCAAATAAGAATATCTCCAAGTTTTCATTTCTTGAAAGAAGTAATCAACAGAAATAGTACTCATACCCCATACATACAAGACGTCAATGAGCGCAGAGTATCAGATATTGTTCTTAGCTGTTATGGACAGTGGTCGACTCTTGGCCGAGTACAGTGAAGGCAAGGGTGGAAATGTGAGAGAAGTGATTGTAAATATTATTTATCCAAAGATTTTAAAGAACAATGGTGAAAGAAAGACTCTGAAGCAGAAGCCTTATGAATTCCACTACAAGAACCATGACAACAAGACATACTTTGCTGTTACTGACTATGGGTTCAACAGAAAGATTGTTTGGGCATGTTTAAACGAAGTAGATAGAGAGGTTACACGAATGAACATTGCAGCCAACGGATCCAACACTAAGAAGATTTTGATTCAAAAGATGGTGAGTACCTTCTAGCTATTACAACATTTTGACGACTTGTCCAGCATTTCTAGTTCCTGATAATATTAACTCGAGTATCATTTCATCTGAAAACTTAGAAATGGTACAACGATGAAAACAATTCGAAGCTGGTTGAACTCCAGGTAAAGATGGACGGAATAAAGGAAGCAACCGTAGAGAATGTTGAAAAACTGCTAAAGAGCGCTGACAGGGAGAACTATAGAGAAGAATCAGAAAGACTAAGGGAGGGTGCAGGAACATTACGGAGAGGAAGGATCAGTTGTTTGGCATGTCTTGGTTGGTAGGTAACAATTCTCCTTGACAAGAACCAAAAGAACCACTGAAAAAACAATCAAACAACAACCAAAAGAGAAACAGAAATGCAACATGTCATTCAACGTATCACAAGTGCACAGAATCCATTGGTGAAACGGTTGATCAAACAAAGAGAACATCTTCCATTGTCAGTCAAGAAACAACAGTGGCATGATGTCAACATTCTGATTCATGGTGAGAAAATGGTGGATGAATGCTTGCAATTACATCGAATAAAACCGAATTGCCTATTGGTGTCCAATGAACAACTCTTGCACTCGAATGAGAACTTGAGCCGACTAGTGATGACGGAGTCACCAAAGAGTCACGATGACTTGGTGGTCGTTGTGACCAATGATTCGATCATACGGAGTGTGTGCAATGTGCAGTCTACCAATGGAATATGTGCAACGTTTTCTTATCCTCATCTCAATCGAATGCAATCCAACAGTAGCAACGAAAAGAATCACCGCTCGTTGTTCTACAGTGATGCAATTGATGAAACATTGGCCTTTCAAAAGTTACGGTCATGCCAACGAACTGTTGTGATCAACAAATTGGAGGATCCAGGTAATTTGGGAACCATTATGCGAAGTTCTTATAGCCTGGGCTATGATTCAATGGTCATTCTCGATGGATCGATATCTCCATTCAATGAAAAGGTGATCAAGAGCTCCAGAACGACCATATTTTCTCTTCCATTGATCACGTGCTCGCAAGAGTCGTTTGTCAAGTGGATGAACTATGCACCAGAGATATCCTGTCTCATATCGACCTGCGAGACACAAAAATCGATTGAAAAACATCCAGTTTATCGCCTTCATCCAGCGAGCTCAGATCGTGAACCATTGGATGACCTGCAGAGACAGAAACACCTCTGTGTCATGCTCAATCATGAGCACTCAGGCGATGAGCGCGAATTCTCCTCTCTCTTGCCCAATATCTCCTACATTCATATCCCAATGGCCCATTCTTACGACTCCATGAACGTGAGTCAAGTTGCTGCCATTCTTCTCCACCAGTTCCAGCATTTCCAGTCGGATAATTGCGGATAACTTTCGCGCCATTCATTGAACAATTTTTTCAATTTTTCACATCCTCAAAAGAAGCTTTTCCACACAAACAAAAACTTGAAGTCACACCCCAATCAATCACATCTGACTCAACATGTTGCAAGCATCAAGACGCAAATTCCTATCCACCGGTGGTAATACCTTGGCCAGAAATTTGTATTGCATCCCAAGCATCAACAGCATCAATCGCCTTGCACCACCACTGAGTCATCATCATCATTATCAGTACGGCTCTTATCACACATCCATTTCACTCTTCTCTGATGAAACGACTCAAGCAACTCAACAAAAAGCATCCCCACCACATTCTCATTCCAAGAACCATCAGCATCAGCATCATAAACACAAGCAACCTTCTTCATCCTCAACAACAACAACAACTAATCAACAACAACAACAGAAGAAATCACAACAAGAAAAACAACAACAAGCATCAAACAATGAACAACAACAGCAACAAGATTCAAAGGACCGCAAATCATCATCATCATCATTGAATCATCAAAAGAAGAATCGTCGTTCTCAGAATGCTGCTCGTCGTCATCACTTTTATCATCACCATCATCATCATCACCACCATCATCATCCACAAAAGGATCAACAACAACAACAACAACAGCAAATTGGATCATCATCATCATATAGCAACAACAATAACATTGCTCGAGGCAAGGAAACACCTCGAATTGACATTTCTGCTCGTTTACTCGAAACAATATCCAGTGATTATTACAAGGAAGACCAACAACCAGTTGCTACTACCACCACTGATGCTACTACTACCACTGCTGTGAATCACCTAGTAGGCTCTGAAGGTAGTGCTGCACCATTGACTGAAAACATGAACAATGACTTGGCATCTGCTTTTTCAACTGCTTTTCCTGTTTTTTCAACGAGTTCCAATTCTCAACAAAACAGGAAGAGAAGCACTGAATTTGATTCTCATCATCACAATAGTAGCTCTAGCTCAAGCATCAACAATGCATCATCGTCAGTGAACAATAACAACAAGACGAGTTCTTCTTCGTCCACTGTTAATTTCATCTCTGGAGTGTTTGATGATGTAGAGTCATCAGGTGGTGGTGGTGCTGCTGCTGCTGCATCACAAGCATCTGCTTTTTCAGCAGACAGACAACATCCATCCGATCGAAGAAGAGCAGGAAAGAGACCAGTCATGCTATCGACCAAGCAAATGATTTACAATCGAAAAGTGCAGCATGCAATCATTGAAGAACAAGTCAATCTGAAGAATATGGGTATTATTTATGATGTGAGTGAACCTGTAGAGTATCGATCGAGTTTGGCAGAGTACGACCCAGATGATTTGTTCCACGGTCTCAAAGATTACTCCTATAAGAAGATTCGTGTCGATATTCACAAGAATGAGTTGGTTCGTGAACCGGAGATTCAATTGGTGTTGCCCAAGGAAAACCCTACAAAGGTAGAATCGATTACAAAGCAACCACCAGTCGAAGTATTGGCTCACAATTTGGAACAAGTGGTGTTTGAACCTGGATTGCACTCCCTGTTGAACATTGATTCTTATTATAACAAGTATGAGAAGGTGTATCATTTTGCTCCATTCCTGGAGAAGATTCATCAGCCAAATGAGGTCAACTTCTCCAATTTGGCACCATTTGTGACCACTTCCAGAGATGAAGATTTGAATGGCATTGCCAAGAAGGAGGGATGCACGTTCAAGGCCAGTACAAGTTCACTCTCAGGTCCATTGACAATGCTGTACAATGTATTGAGTCGTTATAGACCGACCAATGCAGATCTGTTGCCATCATTCAGAGGTGCACCATCAGCATTTACCTCTGGTATCATGAGAGGCAAGTGTGTCGTTCTTCGTAAGAGCTCAGCGGACGAAAACATGTGGAGTATTGATTCTCACAATGGTATCGATGCCATTGCACCTGCCAATCAAATTCTACTCGACCTGGGTAAGAGTATGGAGAAGATGTTGGTGATGGAACCAGAGAGATTCCAAACTCAAGTGCTCGCAGAACACACTACGATCTCGCCAGATGATCGTGAAGCGTACAACTATATGAAGTACGGAGGCATTGTGATTCGATCTCAGTTGGATTGTGCACTGAGAGAAGAAACGAATCCATTGCCAGATCCTTTTGTGTTTGATATTAAGACCAGAGCGATCAATGAAGTCAGAAACAACATACGGATATATGAGTCAGTTTCTGATTTGAGACCACAGCATATCAATGGAGTGATCAACTCGTTCGAAAGAGAGTTCTACGATCTCATTAGAACAGCATTCATCAAGTATTCATTCCAGGCGAGAATAGGATCGATGCAGGGAATGTTTATGGCCTATCACAACACATTGAACATTTTTGGATTTGAGTTCATTAGTCTTGCAGAGATGGACAGATACACATTCGGAGGCACATATATTGCTGAGAAGATGTTCCAATACACGACAGCACTGTTCGAAACAATATGTAACAAGATTGTGTCTGAGCACTTTGTGGGATCGGATTGCAAGGCCATCAAGATTTGCATGGATCAATCCTTCAACTCTCGAGACAATGTGATTGTTATTTATGCCGAACCAATGAAGCAAGACCCAGGATGGCGTGAAAAGGGTCAAAAAGAGGACAGTGAATCAGAACTGGAAGGAATGACACCCAATGAGAGAGAAATGTTTATTCGAAAGAGTTTGCATGACGCCAAGAATGGTGAAGTGTTCCAATTCTTGATGCAAATCGATGCTTATGTGAATGGCAAGTACGTGGATCCATACCGAGAGTACTTGCACTTTAATGAAGGCGACAAGATTGACGTGACATACAAATGGAAGTTCATGGGAGGAAGCAGTCAGAATCCATCCATGGTCGACTCTTACATCAACAGTCTCATCAGTGTCATGTTCCTCGACAAGGAATAAAAAGAATAAAAGTTTCGTTAAAACTCCAAACAATTGCTGCCATGTATTCAGTTCGTACTCTTATTCCTCCGTTGTTGCTTGTCTTGTCCATGTCGTCTCTGCTGTTCTTGCTCTCGTTGTTGTTTCTGTTGGTGATAAATTCGAATGTGTTCATGTATATCGTCCAGTGTTCTCTGTAGGATACGCGCCGCAGCAGCTTGATCCAAGTGCCGTTTCTCTTCAGCTGACATGGTCGAGAGAATATCTGATTTGGTGTCGGCTGATAAGTGACGCTTTCCCTGATGCACGTCGCCATAGGCCTCATACGTCGTATATGTTTCATCCTGTAACAGAATTGGCAAATGTGGTAATCGCTTCAATTGATAATAATGATTCCTTGTCTTTTCTTGTGTTAATTGCGATGATGGTACTGCATGCTGCTGCTGATGATGATGATAATTGGTCAAATGCTGAACAAAATGACAAATATCAAGCACGTGTGAAGTGAAAGCAGATGGTACACCAACGACCAATGCCATGACATTATTCTGTTCACATATTTCATCCAGTGCTTGACTCATTTCATGCATGTTATGATCATTCTTGAATCTCTTGAGACCAAAATCACTTGCGATTGCCACTCTATTCTCATCATCCGATAGAGCAATACCAACAAACTTTTGTCCCACGTCCAATCCAATCAATCGACTCACATTCATTGAATTGTTTAATAATGATGACTTCAAATGATGTTGATGTTGATGTTGATGATGGAATGTTGTTGATTGGTTTGAAGATGGCATAACGTAATGAATTCGTTGGAGGAATTGAGGCAATGATATGAATTGTTTAGATAATGTTGATGTCATGTTTTTTTGTGTGTGATATGTTGTTGTTGTTATTGGTGTTGTTGTTGTTGATTTTTTTGATGGAAAATTTGATACAATTTCACTTAATAATAATTGTTATTCTTCGTCTTGTTGTTGTTGACTTGAATGAGCAGACAATGACATAATATTGGTCAACTGTTTAAACTCTACTCTTCCTTCTGCCAGTAATCTTCTACAAGTGCTTGCTTCTATAATTCCCCGACTGCTCTCAAATTTTTGTTTGACTTCTCTGCGAATTTCTTTGGCAATGATGGGATCGACTTGACGCAATGTTTTTAAAATATCACGGTAGAAGAATAATGATTGTGAACGAACAATGAAATAGGCCAGTGATAGTGCTGGTTTCGCTGCTGCTGTTGTTGTTTTGTTCATGAACAACGCGTTTTTTTTGTTTTTTGTTTGGAGGGGAAATGATGATCAATTTTCCGGTGTTTGTTTTGGCGACAAAAGTGTTGTATTGGAAATGGTTCACAGAGGTGAAGTATAAATTACGTTTATAGGTCTGATTCTTGTCTGTGGAGGATGGATGGACCTTGTTCTTGATACTGCTCGGGTGTGATCCAAGAAGAAAAGGAAGCGTCTTGTGCCATCTTGCAAGCACCAATGCATGCAGCGTGCTGTCTCTCGAATGGATGATCACCTGCCTTGTTCACTACGACTTGAACATAATCTGGTGCCAATTGTTTCACTTCTTTCTCCAGTCTGTTCTCCAATCCAGGGAACAGAGTATTCCCACCACACAGGAGAATATTCTCATAGAGTTCCTCACGGATCGAACTGTCCGACTGAACAATGCTTCTCCAAACTTCGACACCCAATCCATTAAACTTGTCCATCTCCACATTGTACAAGTCACCAAAAAATTTTGCATATTGTTTCTTTTGATCCGATATCTCTGGATTGAACATGACTTCGCAGAACCGATAGATATCACGCGTATCAGGCAACACACTTTCAAAATCTAATGCTACGCGACAATTTTGTTTCTTCCATTCATCGGCACCAGTCGCATCACAATTCAAATGCTGCTGCACCAGCTGATCAATCAACATTCCTGCCAATTCAATCTTAAACGCACTCTTAATCATTGTCATGCCATCGTACACTGGCACAATAGTCGTATCACCGTACCCAGAATCTATCACAACACCAGTCAGAGAATATTCTGCTTCATCTGATGAAACAGTGGATCGTAAGCTAGTAACGGCAGTGTTTTCGATTGCGAGTCGCCTTGTATGAAACGACTCGAAACAAATCTCTCCCATCTTCTCTCTCATTTGATTCGTGTTGAATGGAGACTCTGTCAGAAACAGCGAATCCAGTGCAGCAGCACCACTATTATCATTACTCTCATGACCCGATAACAATTTCTCCCAAGCAACCCAATCAGTGATCACACCTTGTTCCATGGGACAAGCAGATCTTGACTTTCCATACTTGTTCACAATGGAAACAGAAGAAGGAACAATCTTGATCGCACTCTCAAAATTCGACAGCAGTTGTGACTCCTCCTGGTGGATGACATTGCCGATCCGTGTGTTGATGGATCCAACATCAATGACGGTTGTGCTGCGGAAGGATTGAGTGTTTGCCATTTTGTGTGATCTCTTTCTTGAAGGAACGTTCTTGTTATCGATTGACGGAGAAAAAACGGGTTGAACGGGTGTGGATCTACAATTACACTTTTTGACAATTTTACAAGTTTAGTTTCTGTTCAAGCTCAAAGCCTTCTCAGTCAACTTTTCTTCCACGACTTCACTCAAGTCAGTTCCTTGAATTTCAAAGTGAATTCCTTGCAATCTTTGCTTCAAAGCAGCCTTGCTAGATGCGAAGATCATCTTCTTCTTAACAGGGGAACCTTCAGGAATCCAGTTAATGAAAACAATCTTTTCTCTCAATCCATCGACTTCGTAGCTGTGGTCAACAACAACGTACTTTGGGTCCTTTACCATTTCGTTTTGCAACTTGTTGTACAAGTCAGCATAGGAGAGTTCTCGTGCTCCCTTCTCTTGGACAATAATTTCCTTCATGTCGTCGGACATGGTGAAAATCAAGTACTTGTAGGCCTTCTTGGTCTTCAAGTCGTTGTAATCTCTCATACATTCATCATTCACTTTTACTCCTGTTGCCTGAGTGTGTTGAGGAAGAGTTAGTATCTTTCTTTACTCCACAGACGGACTCATCATTGACATACCATTGTTACGTTGTTACTTTGATTTGGGTTTTGGGTTGTTGTCTTTGTTGGTTTTGAATTGAAATGAAACTACGGTAGGAAAGACTCGCTTAACGGTTTGCACCCTCCCTACTCTGCTATTCTCTTCTTAACTGGCAAAAGGCTGCACAACTGTAGATATTCACTCTATCGGAGTAATCCTTTGTAAACAGTGGAGTAAGTTGAAGGTCAAGTGGGCCATTGGAGGACATGACGTCAGGACAAACGGATTCGTAGATATTGAACCGACATCGGGGTTAACAAATTCACCGATCCTTTCGCGCCACGTCTCTGTACAATTCGATCAGGCGCCAAATTAGGAGTCAATAACACTATCCTCCGCTCAAGAAAGCTCGCAATGCTTTTGATCAATAATCAAAGACTTTGTGGACAATGAATATTGATGAGGGAGAGCTTGACAATGAAGAAGAAGAGGAAGAAAATGTGTCTGATGATGAGTTCGATGAGGAAGAATATGACGAAGAGTTCGAAGAAGAGTTAAACAGGCGATTTTCAGCTCTAGAGAAACAAGGGATAACTTACGATGATTGGGACAGTAGTGACGAAGAATCCGAGTGCGATATGCAACAGGTGGATTCAAATTTCCCGAATAGTGAAGTGCAACGGAGAGATCTATTGGAGGAAGTGAAAAGAAATCTATCCTCGACAACAGATTTTATTCTAACAAATTGGAACAAACTCCAAGAAGAAGTCAGAGGTATTTCTAGCAGCACCAGTGAATGGAATGTTAAGGATATGGATGATAGTCTCGAAACAACGACCCTGAGCTGTCAAAAGATGGATGAATCATCAGAGATGTTCGACTCTGAGATTTTGAAGGATGCCATTGTTGATACTGTCAATGATAACGTTGATACAGTTCCTTTGATCGAGATTTTATCACAAACTAAGAATGAGAAAGTCCCGGCTGAAGTCAAGGAGAGAAGGGAGGACATGCAAAGGAAGAAACAGATGATCGAAGCGCGTATCGAGGAGAAAAGGAGAAGAATGAAAGAAAAACAAGAACTATTCGAAAGAGAACAGAATAGGTTAGAGGCAGAGAGAAGGGAGAGGGAGAAGTTGATCGAACATTATCGCTTGGAGAAGGAGAAACAACTGCTCGAACAAGAGAGGAAACAGCAAGAATTGCGAAGAGAAAAATTAGAGCTAGAGCGTAAGAGAATTTTGGATGAGAGAAAACGACGAGAGGCGGAAAAGATTATGAAAGTACAAGAGGAACATAGAAGACTTGAAAGTGAGAGAAAGGAGACTGAAGAACTCGAGCAGAAGAGAATAGAAAAGGAAGCTCGACGGAAGCAATTGGAAGAAGAGGAGAGAGAGCTCAGAGAAGCGATACAACAAAAAAAAGAAGCAGATAAGGAAGTGATAAGGGAATACTTCGTCCTGGATGTCAAGGATGAAAACAACGTCGATGACGAGTTCGATACCGACAAAATTCAAGATTACTTCAGTAGCAAAGAAGAACAGGAGAGTTGTAACAATGGATCAGAGGAAAGAGAGAACAGGGAAGAGTATGAGGAAACAGAAGAGACACGTTCCAGCTCAGAAGCCACAAATCTGATTGTTCATCACGAACCCTCCTACGATCAAGATACAGAACAGCATGATACTTTCAGCTCTTCGTCAGATGTGGAGGGCGAACGAATGATCGAGTCAGAGAAGGAAGAACAAAGTGTGGAACAGAACCTAATACAATCGATCGAGTATTCATCATCGCAAGATCAAAATCTGAATGTAGTCATCAAGAGAGAAGAACAACTGTCTACCAGAGCAGTGATGACTATTGTGAAGTTCTTTAGAAGATGCAAAGAAAACCGAACTTCTCGAAGTAAAGCTGCTGCTATCTCTATCCAACGACTATGGAGAGGATACGTGACACGGAAGCACATTTATCCGTGGCTACTCCCCTTATTGAGAAAAAGAATCGATGCTGCATGTCGGATTCAAGCTCTTTGGAAGGGATACTATGTTCGTCAACTAATCAAGAAGGCCCAACAACTAGAGAAGGAGTACTTGTTCGAGCTGGGAGATCACGATGAGAATTTTGATGACGATATTCGATTTCTGGACGACACGAACAACTTTGATCTGGTTGGGACAATCCCAAGCATCCGAACGACTCGGATTTACTACCTTAATTCAGACCATCAATCTTCGTCAATCCTACCTCTATCTGAAAGAAAATCTCCAATTATCAGACAAAATTGGGTGGACCTGAAAGAAGCTTCAGAGCCCAACCACTCCAATTATCAAACAACTGAACACAATCGAGAAGAATTAGCAGTAGAGAACTCCGAATCAAAGATAGGAGAGGTACATCAGGAAACTCAGGACAAATCTCAAGAAGTTTCCAAACAGCAGAACAAGTCGCGGAATACAATTGCCGAGGAGTGGGGATTCGAGAATGCCAGTCTAATGAAAGCATTCCTAAAGAGTAAGAGAAGAAAACCAAAGAACCACAAGAAAAGAAATGAAGATGCCATGGACAGACTCAATCGTTTCTATCGGAAAGCTCACTTGGATATCGTTAACCCCAGTATTACAAAGACCAGAGACGCGCTCGACCAGGAAAGACTGGAACTCGAGTCCATATCCTCTTCCAGTTCAACAGAATTACTTCTCAAATATGGTAGCTCGAACAGTACGACACTTGTGAAACCTAAAGATCAAAAAGTCAAGCTCCCCAGCATTCGAAGTAACCACAGAAGTGCCCTCAAATGAACATCTGAAATCAACAAACAGCAAAGACAAAACAAACAAAAAAAATGTCAGACCAAATCACGTAGTATGTACCAAAACCATTACCATGGAGATTTCCTCTCAAACTCTATTCACTCACCAAAAACGTGCACGAACCACCACCAACAGTGACCTTGAACTTGATTTTGAAAATGAGAAAACGTCAAGCATCGTTTACAACACTGTGATTGTCGATGAAGATTTGTCTCAGGGCACCGTACAACGAACCATCTCACGAGATGGCTCAATCATTCGTGTGAGATTTGTCGCTGACAATGCACGGAATCTCAGAGGATCAGTCAAGGGATTCCTTGACAATAGCATACTGGCAACGAAAACTTTGCAATTCTTTAGCCCTACCACCAACTAAGGATCAGTCCATGGATACACCGCAACAACAGATTCAAAATATCAAGAGTTGGTGTGTGATGAAGAAAAGCGTCGACACTGTGAGGAGAGACGAGAAAAGTGAAAAATTGCTGTGAATGAAAGTTGGCAGCAAAGCAAAACAAAATTCGAAGAAAAAACAATCAATGCTTGTCGTCCAATCCATAAAAGATCATGCACTCTTGTTCCTTGTCCCACTGTTGATTGGAGTCTCCATCTTTGTTCAACACTTTCGTCACACTCACATTCTCCATCAACCCATTGACGAAATATTTCCACAACAGCCACAGCATCCATCTTTTACCGATATTCGAACAGATTTGCGGTCCTACATTCGAGATCAGAAACCTGTTGTCTACCGATTCTCAAAAATTGAAAACTACAACAGCAACAATGCTTATCGTTCTTCACGTGGTAATCTGCAACAACAACAACAAGCACATCATCCCATACCATGGAATGCACTTCAGCCAGATGTGACCAAACGATGGACCAAACAGCTATTGGAAACAAAGTATGGTCACGTTCCCATTAAGCACTACCACTATCACAATCATCCACTGTTCATGTACTATAATGAAGATAGAGCCATGTCTTTGTTCGTTCCTCGAACAGTGAGCGATGGCACCCAGAAGCATTATGACGATATGCTCTATTCTAGCTCGTCATCATCCTCACCTGGTGCTGCGACTTCTGCTGCTCAACAGAGTGGGATGACAATGAAATCCTTCTTGAGATTGTTGGATCATCAACGGAATGACAAGTTCTACTACTTTTCGCAGCCATTGTCCTCCAATGACATTCTCCTGCGTGATATACAACCAGTCGAGTTGCTTCATGTCGGTGAAACAGGTCAGGCGGTCAATTTATGGATTGGCGGGAAGAAATCTACGGCTCAAGCACATTTTGATGCGTTTCACAATGCGTTTGTGCAAGTGATTGGACAAAAGACGTTCTTGTTGTATCCACCGGATCAATGGTACTACATGTACTTGTATTCGAGGCATCATCCATCCTATCGTCAATCTCAATTGAACTTTGAAGAGGACAATTGGGAACATTTGTTTGAAAAGTATCCGTACAGTGATCGATTGATGCAACGGCCATATCTAGTGACTCTTAACCCTGGTGACCTCCTGTATTTGCCTCCATTCTGGTTCCATCACGTGCAGTCTGATGAGGAATTGTCAGTATCGGTCAATGTGTGGACCGATGCACCGGACAGTGATTATTATCAGCAAATGATCACTTCACCACTGCCATTTGAGTCAGATTGGACTTTTGATCAGAATCTCTATGCTGGAACATACTACCTGACGCATTTCCTCAATGTTTTACTCAAGAAGCACATTTCGGTGATACCAGAGCTAGGATCAATGAAGAGTGCAGGAGATTTTGTGAATCAAGTGATTGTCCACTCCAGGTATCACTACTTGTTCGAGGACAATATTCTTCCACGCAACAGCCCTCATTCCCTGTTGAAAGCATGTCGTCGAAATCCAGTCAACCACCAACAACTGCAAAACTTATCCAACATCATCAATCATGAAAAAGTAGAGCGGTATGCGGAGAAGGTGGTAAATTTGGCATCGAGGATTCAACCCAACATTCGTGAGATGCTTGTAGCAAACTTTGTCGAGGATCTTGCACTCTTCCTCGTGAAGAACCCCAAGCTTCTCGGAGCTTATTTCGTGGAATGCTTCTAAAGTAGCAGCAGTATTGAGTTCTACAATGATCATCATTGAGCAAAAAATATAGAGGAAACAAAGTGTCACAGAGAGATAAAATGTATGTATTTATAAACGTGTTATATTAGAAGTAGTAGTAGTAAAGAAAAGAGGGGCAGAGATGATTCTCTCTGCTTCTATTGTGTGATATATGCAGATATCATAGTTATCATCATCATCATGAATTTGCAATGGTGGTGTTGAGTCAGTCATAGTGAGTGTACAGGTGTGTCTGAGCGCACGGTTGACAAATTTGTCGTTCATAATGTGTGTTGTGCAATGTTGTTGTGTGTTTGTCTTCAAGGCCTATCCAAACACCACGCACCTACACCACACACACATGAAAAACAAAAGTGTCATCGACATTGATGATTGCATCTTACTTTCTGTAATAGTTTGGATTACAGCGATAGAATGTTGGGAAACCACAACCAATCAAAATAGCAATCACAATCACAGCCAAAATCACCAAAATCAATGCCACAACAATGATAATGTACTTGAAGCACATGCGATTCTTGACCTTTCTTGTTCCTTGTCTGAATTGCTTGGCTCCATCAGCCAATTGATCCGTGCTCTCCACAAGTGTCTCCAACTTTTCACCTCTCTCCAAAATCTTGTCAATGTTGTCAATCATGACATCCTTGACGTCATCAATCTTTGTTTGCAACTGATTAATCTTGTCATTGCCAGGATCATTGAAATAGGCCAATTTATCTTTAATGGAATTCTTGAGAGAACGTGCTCCATTTTTCATGACATAATTTTCCATGTCGTCGATAAAGGCCCACACGACACGCTTGGTCGCATTTTTGTGCGCAACACAAAAATAGACGTAATTGCCGCTGACCTTGTAATGAAATTCGTTTTCACCTTGTGTCAGTGTTCTCTTGTGATTGTTACTGGCGAGTTTAGGAACAATTTTTTGTGTGATAATGTCAGAGAGTTGTCTTGTGCTGCCTGATGTTGGATATTGACCGACGAGTTGTCTGTCGGTCATGTTGGCAACCAATCCCAATTGAATCGACATTTTTTTTTATAGTACTACTGCTGTTGTTGTTGTTGTTTTTTGTTGTTGTTGTTGTTGGTTTTTTTTTCGTTTGTGGCGTTCGAGAAGGGGTTTTTTGGTTCACCAACAAGCAGCGAAATTTTACTCTGGCTTTTTTGGTGCCTCAACCACTGGCACCCAACGCGTCTCTTTGTGAGAGTTCCACAAGGACGAATTTTTATTATTCGAACCGCCAAATCATATTACTCCGGGATTTGATGCAAGTTCGTTTTTATAGTGAACTGTAGGATATTCTCTTGCCGCTCAAAACAGTTGAAGGATCACCGAACGGATTGATCCTCGTGATATGCAGGAATTGTAGCTTGTAATAGGGTGTATTACAAGTTCCTCCAAGTACTCAATAAATGACCAGAAAAACTTTTCTAGCGATGGGAAGATCGATCAGGAAAGTTCGAAGGTGTCAAGGTGCCGGCAAGATCCCTCATGGCATACAAAACTGTTGATGGCTTGATCGCCGAAATCTAAATACTCGCCAAAACATCCCAACTCCTGGAAATAGTGCTGAAATCAGTCCAAAAATTTTGTTTTTTCATGCTATTATCGGTCCCTTTTGGATGATTGTATTCGCGTTGTATATGAGTGACGAATGGCTCCAGTCTTTTTGTACCTCAAGTCAAATCTTACAACATCTAACTCCTGTGATGCTTACATGCTTAAAGATCAAGAAGAACCAAGTAAATATTTCTGACTGTGAATTCTGACCCGACTCAATGTAAGTACCCACTCATCATCCACTCGACCCGCCACCAATCAAAATACCTTTTTCTCAATGTATTGGTTTTGCTTCTTTTAGTACAACTAAGTCGTCAATTCACTAACCACTTGGACGGTATCAAAATACCTCTCTATTCAGAAAATATGCCCCGATATCCTTCTTCTCAAGAAGAAGTACTATTCACAGCTGCTCCTTCATCTCAATCGACAAAACTGCCAGACAAACAAAAGAATTTCTCGGACAAAGATGTAGAATTGCTCGCTAGACTTGTTCAATCAGGGGATTGGTCCACTGTACAGTACTACTTCCAATTCCTGATCTCTCACTATGAACAATTCTTGCCTCAACACAGAAGTCAACATTGCCTCAGTAATTTAACATGTAGTTCGGAACTACTGGTACTACGTACTGATTTGATGAACAACCACCAAGATCAACAACTCCCCTCCATCTCATGCCTGTACAATAATGCCAGAACAGCCAGTATTTTGGACAATTTGAACGGACTACTCGTAAATATCAAGGTCCAACAGTACTTTGAAGCCTTAGAAAAGTATGTACAACGATGAAAGTTACAATCGATGTTTTGTGAACTGAGATCGCAGCCATCTTACTAACACAATGTTTTTTGTGATACTCTCCCTCATTCAATTAGTCAAGACAAAGAGTCCATACAGCGCTTAGCAAGCATTGATATCCCCAAACTAAAGGAGTTTCTGCACCCTCAACTGTTTGACCAGATTCAACAATTTCGCTCCGATCAGGAGGCTTTCACAAGATACAGGGGATCTCAATTACGTCTCGATGAAAATGAATCGTGCAGAATACATCGAGCTCTTGTTGCCGACCATGTCAAGGAAGGACTCGGAAAGCTGGTTACAATGTATCAAAGTCATGATACTCCATTGTCTCCTTCTCCCGATTGTTCACTGGAATCATTGGTATTGGATCGAAGCGTTTCCACCAACACAAGGTACCAAGTATTGGATGATGAACTGCAACAGGAGACAACAGGCAGTGAGAAGCTCGTTGGAGAGAACCAAGAACAAGACTCTGAGAAAGCGGAAGTCAATAGTCCAGATCGAAAGAGAATGAAAATGTTTGAGATATCCCAGGACCCTAACAACTCCAAAATAGACGCCCTCCTGCAAGCGTTTAGTATTGTCGATGGACAACCGTTCGATCCATTTGAAGTACAACAACAGAGATCTTCCATCATCGACACTGCATCACTGCCTTCATCTTCGTTCATTCGCCTTCCCAAGATACATCACTATTCCCAGAGTGGCGGAGCCGTTGATGATACTGTCATGAAC
Source organism: Tetramitus jugosus (assembly GCA_937625935.1). Classification (NCBI taxonomy): domain Eukaryota; phylum Heterolobosea; class Eutetramitea; order Acrasida; family Vahlkampfiidae; genus Tetramitus; species Tetramitus jugosus. The sequence continues at coordinate 543,593 of OW569355.1, read as the reverse complement.
TTTCAACCAATGAACTTCATGTTTCCCTTGCCTTCAAACTTTAACAGAATACAACCAACAGCAGGGATTACCCAGCAAGTCAGCCGAGTAACAGAGCCGGGCTCACTACCTGGAAACCAGCATGACCTGCATGATAATGCCCCAGCAGCAGTTGTGAAGCGAAGAAGGAACAGCTTGAATTCCAGAAAAGTTCGGAGAGATCCAGATCTGGAGAAGAAGGTCACTGACTCATTAGACTTCAATGTAATTTGTTCCCGGAATGCAATTAAACCGACTGTCAAGTTGTGCACAGGCGGTATCACTTCGACTCCTGCACTGAGAGAGCGCATGTACAGGGTACTTGAACAATTTGACACTCCCTGCACATGGGACTGTATTCAGAGTAAGGTGAGTGGGAATAGAGCAAAGGTTTGGGCAACTTTATGCATGCTGGTCAATGAAGGGGTGGTGATCCAGAGTGGCAAGGGACGTCGAGGCCATCCATACAAATACATATTGTCTTCTGATTCAACAGAGGGAAGACTGGCACAACTGGAGAACAAGTTCAGAACTTTAGATTCTGAAGCTCAAAAGATTCACAAGCAGTACAAGCAGGAGATGCAGAAACAACAACTACAAGAGCAACTCAAGCACGACAGTCAGGAGAGCCAAGATGTACAGTCAGTAATGATTGCTGAGGCAACAGCAATCAATGACTGTAAAGATCAACAGATCTCCTCCTATGCGACTAATTCCTCAACTGTAAGATGCCCTCCTGCAAGCTCAAGTACGGATGCCATGGTACAGGAACAACCTCAAGACCAACTCAGAACTATTAGAAGCAATTCTCTTCCAAATATTGTTCAATTGCACGATGGACTCGAGCCGCATGCCATATTGAACACATCATCATGTTTAACACGATGGGGTCAAACCCACACCTAATCACCACTCAACAAGCTAATACATAAAGTTATCCACCAATCATATAAATTAATAGTATTACAAGTCGTCTGATGAATCCTGTATCTGATCGGGATTCTCATCGGATTCGTACATTTCATCCTGTACTTGCTCCTGAACCTGCTCGAATAAGTGACCATCATTATTTCTACTTGATCCAACATCAACGCTCAATGCTCGCAAGCATGTAGAATCTAAACTGAATTGAGCAACGATAATGAATGCAAGAAAGACGGAAATCACAGCCAGAGCTCCAAATGAAAATACCGATCCAATCAATGCGGTATTATACTTGTTTCCACTGTTCAGCTGAGTTGTGACAGTTAATTTGAAATTCGCTTCGGTATCTACAGTGTTCATGACAACAATCGTTATGTGAGTGTTGTTATGGAGAGGCAGCTGCCGAATTGTTGCCGAGTAGGTTGAAGCGTCCTCGAATACTTTGTACGCAAATGTCTGTTTCAATAACTCAGGTTGCGCCTTGTTAACAGGAGTTGAACTCGTTCCAGTGTGCACGAACATGTGTAGTTTAGCAAGCTTAGAAGATCTCTCTATTGTTACGGAGAGATCGTAGCTACCGCTTGTTTTTCTAGAGGCAATTTGGATATTGTACGTGTTCATTTGCTTGCCAAATATGTAGCTAGGATAGAGTGCGACTTCACCCAAATCAACTTGTTTGTGGCCTTCATTACAAATTTCGCCACTAAAGCCAGAGTTGCACTTGCATTTCAATTGAGCAGTACACTGGCCGTGTTTTGAGCACTGTTGAGGACAAGATGACACTGTATTGCACTTACCGGCCTTTGTTGCAGAACATAGTGAGTCTTCATCGATAAATAGCTTCACTACGTTGAACGTGGCCTGTGGTTGATCCATTGGTGCCATATGACCAGCGCCATACAGAGTCAAAAGAGTTAGATTGTTGTGAGATTTGAACGATGCACTCATCGTTCCATTTAGTTGAAACGAGTCTAATGGCATTTGATCAAACGTATATTTGCCATTCCACTCCACCTGCTTCACGAGTTCATTGACTCCATACACTGATGAACGAATGTCAAACTGTCCATTGAGTAACAAAATCTGGTACTTGGACAGTAGTTTAGGAATTAAGGGTGCATCATTCATATGAAAATCAATACCAAAGTGAGGGAACAAACCGGCACCACATGTTGAAAATTGAAGTAACTCTGTGCCAAGAGCTTTCTTGATCTCATCCTTGTTCATAAAGTTAGTGAACGCACTCTCTGGAAATGAGCCCATTTTTCGTACGTCGTAAACATAAAACGAGTTCGGTAATCGATCACCACCATCCAAAATGCCAAAGTACAAACTAGAGCAATTTCTTGCTGCTTGTTCATATTGCTGATTTGCAAACAGTTGCATACAGTGTTGCATCTGTGTATTCGCTTCGACATAATACTTGTAATCAATCATTCCATTCAAATACGCGTATTCAATATAGACTCTGTGTTGAATCTCAGAGTAGACCCATCCATTGAACATCATTAAACCATGCAGATTCAAATGCACTGAACCATCATTTCCCTTTTCATTCTCTCGATCAATGATTGACCCTAGATGCAGCACATACTTGGCACCATACGACTCACCACTCAGATACAATCGATTCTCTCTATACCCTCTAAACTGTTCATTCTTGAAAAAGAGTTGTAGACACAAGTAAATATCTTCCATCGTTGCCTGTGCAGTATTAGGAATATCATTCACAGTTCCATTGTAGTGAGAGAATCCTGCACCCAACGGACTATCAATATAGAGCATGTTGGCAAACTTGCTCCACCTCGAAGGATTCAACCGCTCGAGATTCAACTCCTCTCTCTGTATATCGAATTGAAATGGTCCATTCTCCAGCATGACACCAACAATCGATGAGCAACCAGGTCCTCCATTGAACCAAACAACAAACGGTTCATCACCACCAGCAACAATGTTTTCCTCTCTGGGAAAGAACCAATAGTGATAATGAGCACCATATCTCGTACTTCCCAACACAAAAAATCCATTGTAACTAATCACTGGCTCACTTGCATCAGCAGCATTGAAAAATACGGAGCTATCTACATAACGAACATCCATAGTGTCAATATTAGTCTGTGCAGTGATGAATAGTGTCATTATCAACAAGATGACACAAATCGATATCAATGCTTGCAGCTTCATCTTGTTTTTATGTTTCGATGTTTGACTCTTCAAAGGAGGAGAATTCAGGTTTCTCCCTTCTATCTATCTCCGAAGAATTCGATTGTTTGGTCGAACAAAATTACACCTCCAAAAGAAAACGAAACACACTTATGCAAGAAGAGACATATTTTGATAGTAGTGGTAGTAGCAGTGACGATGAAGAAGTTGCCTCCATTATTGGAACGGCGATATCAACAGGTACTGCTCCTCCTACATCCACACCTCCATCATCATCATCCCTCCATCACCATGAACAACAACTCCTCTACAACAAGCATCATCGTCACTATCACAATAATGTGAATGTGATCGAAGATGATGATGATGACGAAAATGAAGAAGATGATGATGATCAAATGGAGAATGATGAGATAAATGAAGGAGAAATGATGCATGATAATAATGATGTTGACAATCAATTGTTCTTGAGTCAGTTACTAACGGTGTACAGTCATCATCAGCGTATATTGAATCAGATTCAGATGAAAACCGTGATGGAACGCAGTGAAGATCAGAGAGAAGAAGAGTTGTGGAATATGGAACAAAAATTTTTATTAAGGAGATTGGAGAAATTGGAGAGAAAGAATGAACTGTACAGAGAAAGATATCGATCAATGGGTGGTGGAAAGAGAAGAGGTTATACGATGGTACTAAATGATGGTAATGATGGAGATGGAGATGATAATGACCGGTATAGGATCGGTGGTGTTGCAAATGAACGATTGAATGATCAAGTTGTGAGTGATGTTGAAGAGGAAGAGGAACAATTAGATAAGACTGTGAGAGAGGAATCGAATGTCGATGATAACATGACGATTAATGATCTATCGTCCAGAAACAGAGTACATGCAACTGAGTTTGGTGCGCATTCCACTCGCGAAAGATCGGCTTCCCGTAAGGACAACTCTGGAAGAATATCTGTGAATAGAGGAGGAGTTTCCAGCCGAGCGATGGTGGAAGATGCTACTGATACTACGATCAACAATAGGAAACGCACTGAGTTGAACACGGGAGCGACCTCTACTTCCATGACGATAGAAAGAGAAGATAACAGAAAGAGAAAGAGAAGTATGAATGAGCTAGAAACGAGTGAGAAGGTCCGCGATGACTCTGTTCTGACAATACCAATGCCATCTGACGATGAAGAAGAACAAAGATCGACAAAGAAATCCAAAAGCTTGGGACCATTATCGAGTAGTGCAGACAATGTCAACAAAGCAGCGAAACAACAAGTATCATATAGTATATTCGACAAGTTTAAGACCTCAAACAAACCTAAGGCTTCATCCAGCAAAACAACGCCAGACAAGGTGCAACCACCCGTCAGAAATCGGGATCAAAGGAAACGTCAACTCCCAATACCCAAGATCATATCAACTCAAATGATCAGCTCTCCACCCAATGCATCAACAACACCCAACAAAAATCAAACCGATACTTTATCAAAAGACAACAGAAAGAAGAAACTGTTGTTAGGGAAATCTCGTCACGAGGAGTCAAAGACTCAAGGACAGCAGAAACTCAGTGCATCTTCTACAACAAAAATTGTAGATTTAACCAGTTCGCGGACAGGCTTGCCATCTGCTAAGTACAATATGCCAAATGAAAAACGCAGCGCGCTCCCGCCATCGTCGTCCAGTTCAAGGACAAAACCCAACACAACTGTAAACGATGATATCGATTACTATCTGTTTATGGCCAGTGAGGAGAGTCAACGGCAACTGGTGCAAGCAACGAGAAGAAATGCTGACACAACAACATCTCTTGGCAAGAAGTCCTCGAATGCAAGCAGTAGCACTGACAGCAGAAATTCTAAGAGTAGGACTGAACAAGACAGTACAAGTAAGCATAAAATAGTATGTGTGGAATGCAAGGTATTTTATGATTCGCTCCAGGGACTGCCTGAGGCACAACGGTTACGGATGGTGAATAGCTGCAGCAGACATCAGCCAAGACATGAACGTCCCTCGACACCAGATAACTATTGGGCACTCGAAATCATGCCCGATACTCAACAGCAACAGCAACTAACCACAAATGAACAAAGAAGTTTGGATGAAAAATCAAAAGAAGGTTCTCTGGCCTTTTAGATTGAACCTGTGAGTGGCCAAACACAATTTTATCTGAAAGGAATATTTTTGTTTTCCAGCGTCACATAAAAGATTCCTCGACACCCCCATCTAAACCCAAAATACAATCCTTGGCCTCAATGATGGCTCATTGGTCAACCACCGCTTTTCCTGTGTCGATCACTTCAATTTTTGGTCTGTTCGGAAACCATCTTGGGAGTAGCGCGGAAATATTGGTCCCCTCCATATTACCCAGTATCTTGTCTCACACCAAGGAGCAACAGGAGGAAGACTCACGTCGCACCAACAGCAAACAACAACGACAATTATTGATCAATACCAAGAGCCACAGACGGACAACGCACGGCCAAAACAACAACACTCACCCAACAACAAAAATAACAACACCACCAAACACAATAACACGTGAAGTGAATCACCACAACCCAACCGTAAAAAAATTAAACTTGATGTTGCCAAAACAACAACAATCACAATCACAGTCACAACAACAATCGATAGCTGATCAATCTCACTCCCACCGATCCAAAATGTTTAACACGTCACTTGCCAGTGAACACAGAGGTAGTGTCACTGATATTATACGATCGATGGAAGCCGAAGAACAACAAGAAGAAAAACATGTACTGGTCGTCGATGATGACAATATTTCTAGGACAGTGATGAGTCGGATGCTCGAAAAATTAAATTTTAAGGGTAAGTGCACAACAATTGATGATGATTTTTTTAATGCAATTATTGTTTATTGTAGCATGTTGTTGCTGTTGTATGATTGGTGTACTCACATATTCATTTGATTTTTTTAGTAACTACGGTGGATGGCGGCAAAAAAGCTCTAGAGCTACTGGGTGAAGACAATAGTGTGAGCTTGGTGCTCGTCGATGTTCTGATGCCAGAAATGGATGGATTAGAACTATTGAGAATATTTAAGAGTGCTTATGCAAAAGATATACCCATTATCAGTATGTGTCTTTGTTTTGCTGCCTTTTTGTTCATTTTCATTGTGTTTTTGAGAGAATTGTATTTTTGACTCATGCATCTCATCTATCACTTCATCATCATCATCTTATAGTGATTTCATCGACAGAGGACCCTGATACAATTGCCCAATGCTTTCAAAGTGGAGCAGAAGATTTCTTACAAAAACCCATACGGTTCGAAATGTTGAAACGCAGAGTAGAAATGTGTCTCGATGATCGATTGAGACGAAGGAAGGAAACCATGTACCAGGAGATGCTCAAAAAGGAGAGAGAGAACCGGAATCGGCTCTCAAAACAAGTGGAAGCTCAAGAGAAGGAGCTCCAACAGATTAAATCACAAATATCCGATACAATTGAAACACCAATGCAAGTCGTGATGAAAACCATTGGTGATCTCATGGAAGGTAGTTATTCAGTGGAGCAGTACAAGGGTGCACTGGTTGCGATTCTAAAGAGTCTCGGTTCCAGAGACTTGTATCGCCCAGCGTTCTCTCTATTGTTGGAGAAGCAGACGATTGATGAAACGACACGCAAGTGGCTGCAGAGTGAATTTATGCGTGAAGATGAGGAAAATGCTCATCACATTCGAAGGAGTAGTCAATCACAAGAACCACCTCTGTTGCCTCCTCCGTTGGCTCCTTCCTCAGCAGAGAGTCAGTCCCCAACCAAGAAGGGTGTTCATTTCAATGAGAGTCAAAACACGTCGGTTGAAAGCACATCGACAGAGCAACACATTCTTCTCACAAGGTCCATACCGACACTAGATTCATTTGAGTTTGATGTATTTGCGTATCAAACAGACGAGTTGCTCAGAAATGCCGCATACATGTTTCAATCGTTGGGACTCGTGTCAGACTTTTCCATTGATCCCGCAAAGCTCATGAACTTTCTCAATCGACTCCAACAACATTACAAGAGTAATCCTTATCACAATATGACTCATGCGATTGATGTGACTCAATTTGTGTACAGTTCTCTGTGTATTGAAAAGGTTGGCAATTTCTTAAATTCGTTGGAAAAGTTGTGCATCATGGTATCTGCCCTGTGTCACGATCTCGATCATCCAGGCTTGAACAACAATTATCAAGTCAATGCCAAGACTCCACTGGCACTCCTGTACAATGATATCAGCGTCCTGGAGAATCATCACTGTTATGTTGCATTCAGGCTAATGAAGGAACCTGATTGTAACATTGTAGAGAATTTGGACTCTGAGACGTATCGGGAGTTTAGACGAACAATCATTAACACGATTCTAGCCACTGACATGGCTCATCATTTCGAGATACTGACAAAGTTTCAGACACGTATCCAAACCGGGCCGCTTTCCAAGGAGAGTAAGGACGATAAGCAACAAGTCATTAATATCATACTGAAGTGTGCTGATGTATCGAATGCGATACGTCCATTCCCTGTCGCTCAGGCATGGGCCCACATGCTTATTGAAGAGTTTTTGGCACAGGGAGATGAGGAGCGATCGCAAGGATTGGCTATCTCACCTCTCATGGACCGAAACAGCTTGCACAAAGCTCAAATGCAGGTCAATTTTATTGATTATATTGCTGGTCCGTTGTTCAAATGTTTTGTTCAGTATGTGCCCAACTTGTACATTCTGACAAACACTATGCAATCGAATCGTGTCTTATGGAGTGCAGGTCTCATAGAAAAACCACAGACCCAGGAAACCACTCCAGAGAGCACGTCAAATCAAGCAGCTGATGTGTCATCTAAAGCAACTGGAAGCGGTGAAGTTCTAACAGATGATTTTGATGTGGTTGCCAAGGTGAGAGCAGTGGGTGTGATGGTGATTGACATGGAGTCGTCTTCCGAGAATCAACTCTCTAGTTTCCTGCGCAAATTTGGCTTCGAGGTTGGTGTCAGTCATTCATTGTCTAGCACTGCCAGCGAGATCAAAAATTCACAGGTTAAATATAATGTTGCAATCGTGACTGATAGTGATATTGAAAAGGTGCACGAATTTATTCGTGAGTTGAGGCAGAATGAGCAATCTTTGGTCACAAAGCACTACACTGCAGTTCTTGGTCTGATATTTAACTCGGGCGCCGGCTTAAATGAAATCTGTGACCTGACAGTTCATGTTCCAATATCCTCAAGACCATTCTTAGCTGCCGTGGAGGACTGTGTTGAGTTGAGTATGAATCATGCAGATTGTGTCGATATCGATCAAGCTTTGGAGCTCTCTGGAGGTGATATCAATTTTACTCGAGAACTTTTGGGGGAGTTGCTGGAAGAAGGAAAGCGAGATGTGATAGATTTTGCGCAATACATCGATGAAGAGAACTGGAGTTCGTTAAATATGTTTGCTCACTCCATTAAGGGCTCTTCGGCACAACTAGCCTGTGCTCCACTGTCACAAGCTTCCTTTGTGCTTGAACGAGCCGCAAAAGGTAAGGAGAAAGATCACCTGACGCAATACTTGAGCACGTTCCAGAAGCGAGTAGGTGAACTCGAAAGGTATCTTGCCGAAAAATTGTAGATAGTAGTTGTCGTTTGACAAAATGTAAATCAATCACTGCGTTCTATTGAATTCCCAACTTGTGGCATATATTTACTGTGTTTTATAGGTCGATAGTAACATTAAGGCCAGCATCAAATGCACCAGATCTCTCCTGAGCTTCATAGATCTTCAGGTTGAGATACGAGTCCATTGCTGCATATTCTTGTTGCTTGTTGTCTAGGCGTCTCCTAGACCACCTAGACAATTGAATATTGTAATCCTTGATCATGTCCATTCCGAGATAGTGCTTGCACAGAATGGCAGCACCCTTGCAATCTTCGTCCAACTCCACGATACTCTTGGACCAAGAATCAGCCCAATTTTCACTGTTATCGGATGGACGCTGTGATCCCTCGAACGTAGTCAGCCAAATCTTGAGCTTTGAGATATCAGAGTGATGACTGCACCAACACTTGAACACATGTTCATTGTTCATCAGATCACACAAAACCTCGTGCATCACCTCATCACACTTGTTTTGCAATGTTTGATAAATGAGACACGAGTTCTCAACAGCAATCTGAATCGTGTCAAAGTACTTTGGATGAATGTGATCACGCATCGCATAACGCGTCTCCTTCTTGAGATGATGAGTCAAATGAGGATTGATACTCAGACTCAACAATGGTCTCGTCACATCCCACTCACAATCCATACCAACAGCCATCGTATTGTTGTTATTGTCATTATCATCATCATCACCATGACTCTGTGCCGCCACCTTGTCCAAAATGTGTTTTCTGATCCAATCAGCAGCCATGGTAGAGTCCTCTGTGCACACAATTTCATAATTTTTTGGCAATGAAAAGAGAGGCAACACATCCTTATCACCACCACTACTACTATTACTTTCACCATCATTGTGATCATCTACGTGACTCTTCACATTCTTTTCCTCACTTTCATTCTTACTCTTCTTATTACTACTCACAACAGCAACGGCACCAGAAGTATTGTTATTTTGATTCTTTGTCATTACACGTATTTGTAGACTACGAATCATAAAATACGAATGACCATTCTTCTCTCTCGTCACAATATCAAAATCATTGTGTCTCTGACTCAGGAATTGAAAAATTTTCTTTGGTAGAATATGATGCTTCTCAAACAAGACTGTTTTCAATGTACCGAGTGGCATGGCTGCATTCGCTCTCTTGTGTTGTTTCCACTGCACTCGTTCATGCTCCTTTAAAATGTCATGAATCAACTGAACATGTTGTTGATGAGTACTACTACTATTATTGTTGTTACTACTATTATTATCAGCACTAGTAGTAGTAGTATCATTAGTATCACTGTGACAGAGAACTGATTTTTGATAGAGTGGAATAAATGGAGGATATCGATCCTTGGTTGTTGATACTAATGTTAATTCAGTTGAAACTGATAACAAAGATTTCAAATATTGAGCATCAAGTGAGACAAATTGATTGTGAGTACTATAGGAATGAATAGTGAAGACATTGGGGTACAATTGTAGAAATTTGATGCATTTTTTCACTGTTAAATGAAAGAGTGGTGATGACTGTTGTTGTTGTTGTAATTGATAACATAGCATTGTAATTCGAACACCATTATACGTCTCACTCGTCTTCTTATTCATGAACAATAAATTTTCACTTTCATTTTCATCAGTAGTAGTAGTAGTAGGAGTAATACTATTATTGTTATTGTTGTTGTTATTGTGATAGAGTGAAATGATTTGGTTCAATCGAGTGGAATGTTGATTGAAAAAATCATGTTGCAAACAATGGAAATAAAAGAGGAAATCAATCATGAAATGTAAATCATGTTCATTCAAATGATGATTTTTTTCTGCTGCACTATTACCACTACTATTACCACTACCAATATTACCATAGCTATTCTTTTTTTGATCTTGATGAGAAGATGTTTTTTTGTGAATGGCACATTGTCTCACAGTGTGCGTATAAAAGATGAAATCTAGAAAATTTTCTTCCTTGTCATTCTCATGATTGTTATTTTTTGTATTGTTTTTTTTTGTATTATTTTTTGTTGTTGTTGTTGTAGGTGAAGAGAGATGCAATAGGGCGTCATGATGGAACAAGAATGGTTTGACTGTACTTTCTTCCCATTCAATGAGATTTCGTTGTGCCATTTTTTCATATTCCATCATGGTATTGCTATTGATGTTGTTGCTATTGTCTTCTTCCATCATCAAATCTTCATCATTTTTATTGGTCATTGTTGTTGTTGTTGTTGGTGGTGTAATTGTCCAATTGTTGTGTTTTTGGTAGGTGATGAAATTGGATGAAAAAGATCTGTTTGTTTTGTTTGTGCGGTGGTGACGTGTGTGTTGTTGCTTTTTGTTTGGTGTTTCACACAATGAAAGGAGCAATTTATTTCTGACAGGTTTTTGATGAGGGTTCATGTTTGTTGTGGCACTCTGAGGTGCAAGGAGAGGTCCAAGGTGCATTAGACCATGGACATTTTGAGTGGGGTCAATGATAAGATAGGCTGTACAATATCTTCTCACATAAGCGTTTTAGAGCGATTCAAATAGGACACAAGAATACTTGGTTCTGTTGTTGGCCACTTCAACTCCAGGAGCTGCCTTGAGAACAACAACCTTGCCCTGTTCTCTCAATTCGAACATGGCTTTGTGGACGCGGAATACTTGTCTCAGGATGGGAGCAGAAATGTGATAGTTGTCAGCCTGGATATCAGACTTTACCTTCTTCTCTGCAGCAACGCTTCTCAAGTTCTTCTCCAAGACTCTGATTTGAAACTCCTCAACAGAAAGGATTGGATGGTTCTTGTCAAACTTTGAGGAGATGTATGGATCTTCTTGAAGTTTCTCTTCAAATGCAGCAGTGAACCAGGATTTGATCAGATCAGACTCCATCTGTAGCCCTGTTTTCTTTGGTAAGATTCTAGCAAGAGGTCTTCTGTTCTTGATTCTTTCAGCAGTTGAAAATTTGGGAGATACTGCTTTGGTGATAGCTCTGGATTTAATGAACGGAATCCCAGCTGTAATTTGCTTTGATCTTGGAGTAGAAGATCCAAAACCGAGAGGTAGAGGAGTTGTTCTTTTGCATGGTGGAGATAGGCAGGTCATTTGTTAATACAGATTTAGTTGATGTAGAAGTAAGTTGTTGTGTTGGTTTGTATCTTGTGTTATCTGCATGAAGTCAAGCACGAGCTATGCCTTTTATACCTCCATCCTCTCTCATGTAAATGTGTAACGGTTCTGCGGAGTTTTGGAGCTCAAATTACGTAAACGTTCATCATCCGAAACGATTCGGTTCGCACACATGGGCAGGATGAATACACTCGCTTCGCTCTTTTTCAGAGTTAGAATCACAAGATTTGTGAATTCCCATCATAATGGATGTCTTCTTCTAAATGTTATTGTTTATTGTCATCTATCTTCAATCAAATCTCATGGTTGGTGTAGTCTCTGACTTGATCGAGTGATCAGACAATTGAGGCTTCGATTCATAGATGGCATTCTCTACGACACCTCGTCTATAATTCGTACTTGTCCCCTTGATACCCACATAGACAATCCTTGTCTGTTCTTCTCCATCACTGTGATTCGATGGGAAATACAGTGTCAATTGATTGACATTTTGGAATTTGCTGGGCCGTACCATCAAATCCACTTCACCTCGTTTGTCAAACGCAATATCAAGCGTTTGTTCAGCAGTAATCTCATCTGCATTACCAAAGTCAATGTCATCCCGGTTCTTGAACAGCTTGACACGTGAAGGACACGAGTCCTCATCTGCACCAATGACAATAATCGATTTTACATTGACAGACACTGTGAACGGTATCACGAGAATCAATTCTTCATCGACAGAGCTTTCGAGATACGGGTCCTGAGTGAGTTTTTGATCAAATGGCTTCAAAATTCGTTTGCCTGCACCGGGAGAGTGCTCATTGAGACAAACAATCTTTGTGGTGTCAATATAGGGAAACAGAGTTTGTTCGAAGCCTGACTCTGGCTCATCGTGACTGTGATCGTGCTCTTGCTCACACTTTGACATTCTGTTGTTGTGTTTTTTTGGTTGTGGATCAAGAGTTTTGTTGTTTGTTGTGAGAACTATAAAAAGATTTCTTCTCAGCTCTTGGTATTCGCGAGGAATGCATGTTTACTCTCAGATGGTATTGACTGTGGCCTCTGTGTGTACTGTTGTTGTTCCCTTTGTGGCTGAACTTCTCCTGAATCGAACCACTAGCAAAATGAAAAGGTAGATGACCTGAGTTGAACATAGGACAAAGAGGAAGGCAGCCATGGCATTCATGAGCTGGACGGACGAGTTCAATAGTTTGCAGTTCTTCTCTGCTTCAAACCCAGGTTCCGAACAAAATATTGCCCAATAGAAAAAGGCCCTCTTCCTAAAGAATGGTATGGCAATAGTGATCGAAAGGAAATAAGTGATTGAAACAACCATACTCGAGAAATAGATCATGCTAATCGTGTAGATCATTCTTTTAAAAGATCCAGCTGACCTGGAAGAAAAATCCAATGTCCTTCCGAACATCACCAGAGTAAGAATCATTGGTATCACACTAGCAACAGCAACTAAAATAGTGAAAATGAATGGAAGTCCTAAAACTCCAAACTCTGGCCCATAGTTTCTCGGCCTCAATGGACTCGCATATGATTTCTTCCTGAGCATCACGAGGACAATATCCGTCGATAATGTTGCACCAAACAACGTGATAGAGAAGACCTATAAGAAGAATTGGATCAGATTCGAACAGTCATGAAAGTGCAATCAAATCTCAAATCAATAGCTCAGTTCTTGGTAAGGATATCTAAAGACCTAGAATTTGTCATTGGGAGGTGAACTTACCACGATGGAAATTGTTAAAAGTAGAGCCAAGAATCGTACGAACAGAACCTGATAGGAAGATATCGAGGAATGCACCCACGATTCTCCCTCGGGTACTACATACGAAGATGGAGTATATGGACAATCTGTGGTCGAACTTTCCTTCATTTTGCTTAATTTGCCGTAGTGGTCAGCAGCGAGAAAAATAATCATAAAAGTGATGTTACAGACGGCGGGACTCGAACCCGCAACCCCCGGCTCCGTAGGCCGATACTCTATCCAATTGAGCCACGCCTGCTTGATATTACCCCTCTCAAATTATATATATTCAATCAACAAAATACTCCGGCGCTGTGGGGTTGTTAAAAACCATCAGCTTTTTGATGATGATGGTATCATGACAATGCCCTACAAAGAAGCGAAGTCAAGGTTTAAGATGTCAGGTATTGGCCAAAAAAAGTACATGAGGATTCGTGCTTACTTGGAACTGCTTGGTAAACCGTGCGATGAAAAGCGGTTTGCTCAGAGAACCGGGCAGCAAAAGGTCTCAGTGTCTGTCAGTGGTAGGGCGCTTGTTGGGGATAACATCAGGAAGGAACTGACTGATCACTTCTCAATGAGTAGGAGTGATACTATCTCAAAACATGCGGGATGGTGGTTGGAAGCTGCATTGCAGCAAGACAAGGAGAGGAATAACTTTCTCAAGTGCCCATTTGGTCTGGAAAGAAAGGAACTTTGGTTCTATCATCAGGTGAGAAGTGGGACTCTCCACACACGGACTGTCATTCGACAGTTGTACAATCCCCTGTTCGATGTCACTTGCGCACATTGTTGCAAAGCTCCAGAAACCATTGTGCATCTACTCGTGGAGTGCGAACTCGCAAGAATTGCAAGAAGCAAGTTGGTTGAAGAGCTGAAGGTGAAGCTGGACAAGTTGAGTCTGCCGGACTCTGTCAAGGCCCCTATATGGTTCGAGGATGTTCTGTACGAGAGTGGAAAGATACAACCACGAAATGTAAATCGAACGCCTGAAGGAACACTGGAGGGACTGATGGGAAAGGAAGGAGACTTCAAGGATGAACTCCTGGACGAAATGAAGCTCTCTGGTAAGAAGAGAGTTGAAGCAGAGAAAAAGATAAGGAGAATCATTGATTCAATCAAAAGGTCGTGCATCAAGGCACTATACAAGATATATATTAACTCTGTCGCGCAGAGGAGTGAAACACTGCTCGTCACCTAACGGTGCCGAGCGGAATCATGACTCACAGTAGGGTATAGAATAAAGTGGCAACAAATGTTGTATGGAAAAAAAAAAAAAAAAAAATTCAATCAACAAAAAACGAAGATATGTCCGACCGAACGGAAACATTCCAAGAGAGGGCTCGATAATGACAAAAAGTTTGTCATGTATGGGGTAGAAGGAAAGCAGAGGAAGAAGTTTCAGCACTGGTCGGTGCTGACAAAGTATAGCAAGTGGTATTGACAAACAACACAGCGTTTGTGACAATGAAGTCACAGACATACGCTCAAGCTGTAGTTGGAGATGCCTCACTGACAATGAAGGTAAGCAAATACATGGAACACAAAGTGGAACCGCATATCACTGTTAACAAGAAGATAGAGAGTACTAGAAAGGAGTTAATACTGATGGTCGAAGCACTGAGCAGAAAGGTTGCCCAAAAGGAGCAAGTGATGAAGAAACTAACTCTAAGATATAAGCCAGTGATGATCAGAGGAAAACCAAGAGAAAGAGCAAGAGAGCACCACTGAGGACGAACCAGTCATTGTGGATGTGGATGATGACTCCGAAAAGGAGATTCAGAGTCCACAACTCAATGACAACCAGAAGAGGAGTGCTAGGATCACACTGGGTGATCTGATGAGCAACAAGGCCCAAAACAAGAAAGGATGGAATCACTAACAGAAGTCAGCTGATGGTTGGTGCGAGAGTAAAGAGTTTAAAAGAGATCAAAAACAAGTTCCAGGATGTAAGATCGGACCAAGGTCTCATGAGTTGCTGAAAATTATGGTGTCACAAATGAATGAAGGCGAGTGACTCTAGAGTCTCTGTAGAGCAAACTTTGATGATGAGACAATACCCCGTCGAGAGCAGAGAGTAAATGGGAGGACCTTTCAGAAAATTGTTTATGAAAAGATTTAGAAGCACTTTCTGTGGACAATACCTGGACCAGAGTCTTCGTATTCTTCCTTGGAGATTCCCATTTGTTGGAAAGTGGACCAGGCACAGCACCGAATGCCTCAATAAAAGACGTATTTATTGAATGTTCCGGATCTGGTTGAATCGGTTTTTAAACCCTTCATTCCTTCATATTTCTCAGGTCCTCGCGATATTCCTCGGTAAGCTTGTCAATCTTCTTGTATTGTTCCTCGATCATCTCGTCAATCTTCAATTGGTGTTGATTGGTCAACTCCGTGATCTGCGCTTGGTGTTGATTGGTCAACACCGTGATCTCAGCTTGATGTTGATTGGTCAACTCCGTGATCTGCGCTCGGAGTTGATTGGTCTTCACTTGATTCTCCTTATTCTGCTCTTGGTGTTCCTTGATAAGCTGCTTGTACTGATTTCTCAACTGGGCTACTTCCGCACGATGTTCACTCTTCACCTGAGCTATCCTTTCTTGATATTTCTCCACAAGCCTATCATGACTCATTGAACTAGTCCCACGTCCCCTATCAATGTTGAAGGGAAACTGAGGTTTGAGCTTCTTCTGGGGTGGATTTATATTTGCTTCTTGCTCCGAAGGGGCACTGTCACTCACGAAAATCTCTTTCAACCTTCGTTTCTTCGCCAAAAGGCTGTTCTTAGTCGCCTCCTTGTAGACAACAGCATCAAATTTTGGTTGGGGGGCTACCTCCCCAGAGATGTACTGATTGTCAGGATCTTCGTTTTCCAGCTTGACCTGTTGAATGCTAATCCCTTCACTCAAGATCTTACTGACCTTTGATCTCACCACAGTTTTGTTGAAGACTTCATTCAAAAGGAAGAAGTTTTCAATAAAGAGAGCTATTTTATCTTCTTGTTCTTCATCTTGACCTTGGATGATGGCAAAGTATTCCTTGCGATCCTCTCTTGTTCCGAAGAGAATATCGGCCCCTTTGTCCATAGAGTTTTCTTCGACCGCCCGCATGGCTCTTGTCTTCATTCCCTTTAATTGTTCATAATCATAGGAGTCAACAGTGAAGGAAATCTTTGTTAGCTTCCTAACTACCTTACTGTCCTTTTTAACTGGTGAGCGGATTATCATCTTGATGGTTCTTACTCTGTTTTCCAAACTTTGAATTGATTGGTTACTGGTATGAGACCTTGGTAGAACTGTCCAAGAGCTTGCACCTGGACAGTGTTTGGTTACTCCGGTGTGGGCCGGACTCTGTCTACGGAAAGAAAAGAAAATCAAAACTCACAAATCAGCCGAATCAACTCATCTTCCTCGGTTTGTCTCAATAAAAGAGAGAACTGTGGTTAGTTCGGTCTCTGTTAAATTGTTTTAAACTTTCTCACTGCCACATCATGGACTCGTTCATACGCCAAGGAATTCGCTGAATCCAATAGCCATAATGACATATTGTGCTGGAACGTCTTGTTCTCCTCTATTTGTTGAATGGGGATGAAATTGAAACCGAGTAATCATGTTAAGTCAGTCTGATCTCAAACAGAAACTGACAAACATGAGCATCTCATAAGAAAGGGATCGACGTTGTATGTAAGAAAAATGTTTATGAAAAGATTTAGAAGCACTTTCTGTGGACAATACCTGGACCAGAGTCTTCGTATTCTTCCTTGGAGATCCACATTTGTTGGAAAGTGGACAAGGAAGCCAAGATGGAGCCACCAATCCAGACAGAGTACTTTCTCTCTGGTGGAGCAACAACCTTGATCTTCATGGAAGCAGGAGCCATATTGGTCAATTCCTTGGTCAATCTCTCAGCAATACCCTCGAACATGGTTGTACCACCGGACAAGACAACGTTTCCGTACAAGTCCTTTCTGATATCAATATCAGTCTTACCAATGGAGTTGAAGGTGGTTTCATGGACACCAGCAGCTTCCATACCAATAAAGTTTGGTTGGAACAAAACTTCAGGGCATCTGAATCTTTCGTTACCGACAGTGATGACATTACCGTCAGGCAATTCATAGGACTTTTCAACGACAGAGGACTCTGCAGCCTTCTTCATTTCTTCGTCAAAGTCAAGAGCAATGTAGCAAAGCTTTTCCTTGATATCTCTGACAATTTCTCTTTCGGCAGTAGTTCCGAATGAGTAACCTCTTTCCATCAAAATCTTCATCATGTAGTCAGTCAAGTCACGACCAGCCAAATCAATTCTCAAAATGGCATGAGGCAAAGCATAACCTTCATAGATAGGGACAGTGTGGGAAACACCATCACCAGAATCCAAGACGATACCAGTGGTTCTTCCGGAAGCGTACAAGGACAAGACAGCTTGGATAGCAACGTACATTGCAGGGACGGAGAAGGTCTCAAACATGATTTGAGTCATCTTTTCTCTGTTGGCCTTTGGGTTCAAAGGAGCTTCAGTCAACAAGACAGGGTGCTCTTCTGGAGCAACTCTCAACTCATTGTAGAAGGTGTGATGCCAGATCTTTTCCATATCGTCCCAGTTGGTCACAATACCGTGTTCAATTGGGTACTTCAAGGTCAAGATACCTCTCTTGGATTGAGCCTCATCACCGACATAGGCATCCTTGTTACCCATACCGACCATGATGGACTTTTGCTTTGGTCTACCAATGATGGAAGGGAAGACAGCTCTTGGTGCGTCATCACCGGCAAAGCCAGCCTTACACATACCAGATCCGTTATCAACAACTAGGGCTTGAACGTCGTCACACATTATTATTATTTAAGAGAGTTTTGGAGAGAGGTTAAATTACAACTGTTTGTTTTTGTTTTGTGAATCAATGATACGAGCCAACACGTGATCAGCAATTTATAGTGTGAAAGGTTACACATCAAGTATTGTCATCCAGTGAGTGACGTTTGACAAAATTTGAAAAAGTGATCATCAGTTTACAATTCAAGTAGCGCTTCAATTCGAAAAGGGTCGGGTTAATATAGAATCCTTCAACTGTAGCTGCAGTGTGGTTTGATGTGTGAACGTTCAGTTCGTGCGGTGGTGTTTATTCGAGAGAGTTCAATGAGGAGCCCACGCTGAAACGTCAGATCGTCTGCAGTTCATGACTTCATCATGGTTGAGTTTGACTCAAAAGATAATTGTGCTTGGACATTTTGGCAGAGAGTCCGCAACAACGACACAAGAGCGGGCAAAGATGTTGGCAGTGGTTGGCGAAACATTGAGCACAATAATTTCGGATGAACATCAAAATGAAACTGGTACAATGATTTGGCGATTGATAAAATTTTCACAATAGGAATTTATGTTGGTACCATGTATTACGCGACTAAATTCAAGGAGCCAACGAAAAACAAAACATTAACACCTTGTTTAGTAAGAGAACATCTTTGGTCTGGAGTATGCGAAGATCTTTCTGTGTTGCTTCTCGATCTTTGGCTTGGATCTTGGCAATGGGAACTTAATGTCATCATTGGCAGCGAATTGCAAGTTTTGAGCTCTTCTCAAGAATGGCTCAGCCTTTGCTTCAGCAGAGTCTTCCTCACCAGCTGGTTCAGTTCTGGTGACGATAATAGTCTTGATGATGTGAATGTTTTGGTATCTAGCTCTGTGTCTTGCAGCCATCTCGACCAACAATTGGTGAACAGCACCGACAAGCTTGACATCTCTGTACTCCTTGTACATGTTGGTGATTCCGGATCTGCTGTTGTATCTGATCCAGATTCCGAAGTTCTTGACAGTGGTGGTGTCTTCTTCAGGGACTTCAGCAATGTGCAAGATTTCACCGTTTGCCTTCTTAATCTTCTCTTCGACCTTGGAGTTTCTTCTGATGAAGTACCAGAATCTGCTCTTGGCGACAACAGTGTTTGGCGCAAAAATTCTCATTTTGTAAAGAGTTGGCTTGTCAGTGGAGGACTTTGGCTTAGCTCTACCAATGATTTCATAGTGCTTAACCTATTGATTTAAAAAACAAAAAGGTCAGTAAACCGGCTTCAAACAAAACATTGAACGCATGTCACAGGCAAATATTGGCTCCCGAAAAGAAATCACATCATGTGCATCATTCATGGAGGAATATATTGCCGTTGATGTAGTTCATCAATTACTCATATCGTGTCGTCTTCATACCTTGGTGGAAATTCCGTATTGTGCGGTGGTGTTGACCATTTTGAAAGTGTTATGGCTTATGGGTGGGTAAGTATCCTTGAAGTTTGTTGTTTTTTTCAAAATGAATTTTTTAGAATTCTACACTTTCACGAAGTTGACCGCCGCCATGGTTGACGTTCAATCAAATCGGTGAATCTTGCGAAAATGTGAAACTCGCAAAGACGTCAACGAGAGAACAAGGTTACATGTGGACAAGGAAGGTCAAGACCTTCAACGCAAGTACATGTTGAATTTCATGATATGACCAGAGATTGCCACAAAAACAAAGAACAGAACAATTCATTCATTTTGACCAGAAAGGATGTTCTAAGATGGGAGAGACGCAAAGATTGACTCTTTTATGGCTCAAGGGACCATGGACAACATGAGCGACACTCGTTAACATTGTGGCACGTTCAGTACCACGGAACGGTACTTGTCGATTGTTCATTCATTTTGTGTGAAAATCATGTTCATTCTCATTTTGCTCCGACATACACATGGCGCCAAAGTTGTTTTCTTCGGTTTTCCTCGCGACTACGAAAACTCAATTCGTGCCTCTGGGACTGAAGTTTGAATATTGGATGACGAACAATGAAGAGAGCATGATGATGGTGGGTGATAATAACATTGACACTGATAATACAAATGATTCCTCACTTACTGCTCATACTGTTCGATTTCCACCCATTTACAGGAGCTCGTCATCGATGAGTGCTGATTGTGTTGTGCCTAGTCCTTCCCATAGTAGGCCATCATCGTCATCCTTTCTCTCTAAATCATCTGCTGTGTATTCTAGTTATATCCAGTCAGATTCTTCTTCAAGTACATCTGATTCATGGAGATCAACATCTGATGTCTTCTTGACAAGTGTGCCCAATCCCATAACTCCTCCAAAAGGAAGAAGAAGCACTTCATTAAAGAGAAGTAACAGCAGCAGCAACTGTAATCGCTATTCTGGTGTTTCATCCACTTCTCATTCGAGAGTAGGTTCAAGTAGTGCCGTTCGTGATGAGAGTCGTAACAACACGAGTGGCTCCAGTTCTAGAGATGGCATGAATGGTGGAAGTCGGGAGGGCAACCGAGATGGTAGCAGCAAGATGATGATGAAGAGCTATTGCGGTAGTCGAATCAGTCATAGTAGCGGCAGTAGTGGTAGGGTTGGTGCGTCTTATCGCAAATCCATGTCCTCCCGTCCCAGTTCTTCCTCTTCCATATTATCCTCTACGACTTCATCTTGTGTTTCTTCTCCAACTTCTTCTGTGATCAATGTTAAGGATCTTTCACATTATAGTGCTCAATCTGTTGATCCATCATTCGAAGATGAAGAAACCTTGCCATTTACTATTGGTGAGGATGAGGATTTTGATCTAGAGGATTCGATCTGTGAGGGTGACTCATTCTCATTTGTTAATAGTACGAGCTTCAATATTGAGATGAATGAGGACGATCAAGATGATATTTTAGAGTTTGAAGAAATGAAGTCAAACATCCAAACATCATTGGCGAAATACAATCAAAATAGGGAGATGATACGTTCCGAGTTGGAGACCTATCTAATGAATATAAAGCAGAAAACAGATGAAGAAGGAGAAAAGTTAATTAATTTCGAAAATTATGAAGAGAGGTTGCATAGTTTGGTGTCAAAGATTCAAAATATACCTGAAGAGCTGCGGAAAGAAGATGTACTTTTTACTTCTCATGATGTTGCAGACCAGTTCGTTAGAGCCACTCGTCTCAGCTATTCAGAAGCAATGAAATCAATTGAGCCAAATGAACCTCTGGAGTTTGCGCTTGAGAAGATTAGAAAATTGGATCTAGTTTTGAGAGCAAAGACACAAGAAGGAGAAAGTTTATCAAGTGATGTTATGAGTATTGTTCGTCGAGGTAGTTCCCGCAAGGTAGGAGCAAGAGACGAGTCGATAGCAGCCAATATTATATCACTATCGAGACCGGGCTCTGCTAGAGCAAATTCGAGCCGCATAAGCTTGGACACCTCGGAGAGTGCAAGTTTAGCGAGTAGTAGAACTTCTAGCTATAGCGATCGAAATGCAACACTCGGACCAGCGGCAAGGTACTATACCCTTACAGAAGAGGAGCAGTCTAAGGTAGCTCAGATTATGACAGACAATACCTTTGATGTATGTTTTTTTGCTTTCTTGTTGTTCTTGCTTAGTATTGATCTAACAATCCATGAACACTCAAATTCAATTAGTCTGATAAGGATGGAGTTGTAATTCCGCTCGGATATGGATATTCGCATTCTGAGGATAATATGAATCGTTTACAAAATATTGATCGATCGCTAGGGGAGATGGATGTTATTCGGCAGACACTTCAAGAGTCTGACAAACCAGGTGGAGAGTTCCAAATCTATCGGATACCTGAAAAAGTAAATCGATATGAAAAGATTCCATGTGACGATATCCTTCGAAATTCGCGAATAGAACGAGAGCAGAAGCAGCGTTTAGCTGAAATCAATCAAATGATTGCTGCTACTCACACCAGTAGCTACACTCAGTTAACCAGCGAACAACTGCAACAAATACTGGAGATTGCTCGAAAGGAGCAACAATATGCCGAAAAGAAACAAGACACTAACTTATAAATTATGTTTTTACATTGACACTCATATAATTATAGGGCGATTTTTTTGTTTCTTGATATGTCTCATTGTAGATCCTGGTTCACTAAATAACATGGGTTTGAACATGTAAGGTTTGGGCAAACCCAGCATATCGTCTGGAATGTAGGCCCCAGGTCTTTGTAAAGCAGTTGTCCGTGTAACAGTTGGAGGTAAACTCTTTTCATAGGCGATCCTTTCTGCCATGAGTTGCATCTCCAACTGTCTCTTATACCGTAGCCTTTCATCTCTGAACCATTGCTCTTCATGTTCTTGTGATGGGGCTTCTCCACGAGCGATTCTCTCTTGTGCAAGGGCTATAATATCTTCTAGCTCCTTGTTACTCTGCTCTAATTCCATTGTTGTAGCTTGGTAGACAGATAGTTCAGAGAGAGTAGCCATCATCTTCTTATTAATATCTCTGATTCTTGCCTGAACCTTGTTCATATTGAGAGCCAAGTCGTACATCTGATCCCGACCTTGCATAGCTTCCATCCTACTTTCGTCTGATGATTGTGTAATTTCCTGGAGCATCAAATTTTTCTCCATGAGTTGTTCGGATCTTTGATTGAGTTTCTCTTCTAACTCTTGAACCTTGTCTTTTAGTTCTTCCTTCGTAGGTACATATCCTGGTAGTTCTCTCCATCGGCTTGTATTACTTGGATCCTCTAACTGTGTTGATATATCTTCCGATTGTTTCTTTGTTTCCTCAATCTGTCTCAGTAAGTCCTCCTTTTCCTTCCTGAGGGATTCAAATTCAGGTACTCGCTTGAATACGATCTGGGTCTCTCGGCGAACATTTTCCATTTCGAGCGTTAACATTTTCAGTTCTTTCTCTCTCTTTTGAAGTTCAATCTCTCCCTCCTTAATAATATTACCTTGAATATTCGCCTTCTCATACAAAATACACAGCTCATCATTCCTGTCAATAAGTTGAATACCGGTATAATTTCTCTCTTGCACTCCCGATTCATATCTATTCTTCAAAAATATCATACTTTCCTCCGTTGTGTCTATGTACATGTTCAGCTCGTCAATCTCGCTTTGAAGAGCTTGTTTCCGATTCTCTTTCTCATTAATAGCCATTTTCAGCTTACTCGACTCTGAGTGAAGCTTTCTACTCTCCTTGTTCCTCTTATCGAGTGAAGTTTTATCTTCGTTCAACTGCTTGTTCTTCTCATTGATTTGTCCCCGGAGAACATCTATTTCATTTTCTAGTATCTTGTTCTTTTCTCGTATCTCGCCTAATGTCTGGGCACTATCTTGTATCGCTTTCGAACATTTGTTTCTTTCTTGTCTCATTAAAGAATAGAGTTCATTCTTAGCATTAATTTCATTGTCAATAACCATCAATTTCTTTTGCAATTCACTATTCACAAATGATAGAATTTTTAGTTCTCCTCTCGATTCAACCAACAAATATTTTCTTTTGGCAGCATCTCTTGCCTTCTTTTCTCTCTCTTTTTCGAGGTCGGTAATCTCTTTTGCTAATTCCCTCTCTTCATCAGCAGTTTTTGTAATATTGCTCTCCATTCCTTGAACTTCTGCCTCCTTGGATGTTAATTCTTTCAGGAGAGTATCTCCATTATTTTCAGATTGAAAGAGATCATGAGAAAGTATGTCAACTTCTCGATCTAACATCATCCTTTCGGTTTTTATCTTTTCTAACTTCTCCTCCACCCGCTTTTTCTCAGTGTTGAGCATTTCTTTAACTTTTTCGTGCTTATGAATCTCTCTTTCCAGATACTTAATTTGAGATTCGACCTTGTATGCCTTTTTAACACAATCTTCTTCTTGCTTTTGCAGGTTCTTTAATGACTCTATCTCAATCCTCTGCTCATCCTTCTTTGTTTGTTCCTCATGGCTGAGAGCGAATTTATTGCTCACCGAAATCGCATTTTCGTCCTTCTTTGATAATACATTCGATTTAACATTCTGAATATCCTCGTCAATCTTCTCCAATGTGAGATTCAGATTGTATATTTGATTGGACAGATTATTCTTTTCCTTTTCAGTCTCTTCAATAGAATTTTGTAATCGGTTAATCGTAGCAGTCAGTTGGGAAATCTTCTCGCCTTTTATCTCCGAATCTTTGATAGCTGCAGTTATTCCTTGTCGAACGATATTCAACTGATTTTGAGCAATTTTGGGTTCTTCTCCCTTACTCGCAAGTTCTTCCCTGAGAGCAATGTTGTGTCGTTCGGATTCCTTTAGCTGTTCTTCTAGTTCAACGATTCTAAGAGTATACTCGCGTCTCTTCTCCTCCTCCTTGGAATTGTTCAACTCTGTATGATTAATTTGATTCTTAAGATCTTCAATATCTGTAGTGTACTTTTCTAATGCCGGTCGCTCCTTGTCTTCCCTTCTCTCAATCAACTTTTTCCTTTCTGTCTCAAGGAAATCTATCTTCCTCTCTGTTTCTATCACCGAAGTTTGCAATTGGGACTCTGCTTCATGAGCTAACGCAAGTTGGTTCTCCGATTTGATCAAATCTCTTTTCAGATCTGCCAGATGTTGTTGTGTTTGAGCTGCAGTCTTCTCTGCATTTCGAAACTTTCTCTTCATCTCCAATAGTTCATTCTTCAACAGTTTGCCCTTGTTCATGAAAGTTGTCTCCTTAGCCATAATTTCCAATAGTGTTTTATCCAAGTTTTTATATTCTGTCATATATTCTTGATACTCATTCTCTTCTATAAATCTATCGTCCATCAATTCTTTCAGCAACTTATTGACCGAATTTTCGTCATCATCAATCCCACCCACATAAACCTCATCTATCAACTCAAAATTCTCATTGGGATTGTCAGTTTCTTCTTCTTGATGATCCTTTTCTATGTCCATGTCAATGGTTTGATTCTCAACATCGTCTGGTTCTATCGGCGTTTCATCTGCAATCTCAACCTGATCATTTTGAGCCAGTTGCTTCGTTGGATGATCGATAGAATCTATCATGTCATCCTCCATTGCTCAAATATTGAAAATTGAAGAAAGAATTCCTGTCTGTTATCGTTGTCGTTTCGGTAAGTTCTTTTGAAGGTATTGGGCGCCATAAAATCTACGGAAAAACGGACGGTGCTATGTGAAAAAAACAAAGTGAAAATGTCTCCAAGTAATACCAGGACAACAAGTGAGAAGACGTCGCTCTTATTGAGGAAATTAGAGAAGTATATATCAGATCATTCGGTGGTACCAAATGACAGCCAAATAGGTATGTACATGAGAGTGTTGTGCTCCACATCACTGTTTCAGATTCTGACGAAAAACTCCCTAATATGTGATGCACCAGATGACTTGGTCTTTCATGAAATGCTAAATATTGAGGACCAGGTTTATCAAAATGAGATTGAGCGTGAGAAATCCCTCGACAAGATTCCTAGGTTCTTCTTCAAGGTAAAGTAACTTTGATTTGAGAGCTTCTGGAATTCAATAACTAAAAATTTCATGCATATCGTGAAAAAGAAACCTGAAAATTCAGAACTTCTCACGTTAGTAAACGCTGAAGCTCATCGAATGTTTGTTGAACACAAGAGTGGAATGATACTGAGTTCACATGAATTGGATGATCTCTGGGAACAACTATTAAACTTTGCTACGCCTCCGATCATAAATAATGATGAAAGAGTATGTACGATAGTCAGTTGGGTGTATCTGTCGACCTTTCACTCAATACTTACGTGACTTGTGTAGATTGGTTATTCTGGATTTCAACAAGTAGCAAAGTACCTATCTGAAACTCATGCCGAAGAATACTGTTCTCCCTCTCTATTCCTCAAGTTCTTCAAGGATGATCTAGGACGAATATCGATACCAAACTACTTTAATTATGTCTTGAGGAAGACATCTCTCATACAGAACAAGATTAATCTGTCCCAGTATGACAAGGATGCTGACAATTATTTGTCTGAGAAGGATCTGGAGGCGTTTGTCATCGATAGTATTCCTAAGTTTCCATGCTTGAAAGACATGACCAGACAATTTCGTCCCCACTATGTAACCACTGTAGTTCGAAAATTTTGCTTCTTCTTGGACTCTCATAAACGAGGTATGTGTGAATCAACATTATTGCCATGGAGATGTGAATCGGAACTCATTCATTTACGTACCTCATGTAGATCGAATATCAATTGATGAACTTGTGGCCAGCCCTATTCTGATCGAATTTAACGAACTAATGAACGAAGATATTCCAGAGCAGGATTTGTTGGAAAACTGGTTTTCTCTACAAAATGCTCAGGGATTGTTCGCCATGTTTAGACAACTCAACCTAACAATGTCGGGCTCCTTGAGTCGAAACGAAATCAGAGGTTTTAACAATAGTAGTCTTACAATAACATTTATAGATCGATTGTTACAGGAATATGGCACTAAAAAGGGCCAACTAGTATGTACTCTGTTCAAATTGTGAAGAAATGAAAATATTAACACTATGTTCTTGTGAAATTAAGGATTTCAAAATGTTTGTAAACTTTCTTCTGGCATACGATAACAAGAACACCCCTCAGTCTATTCATTTCTTCTGGCCAATATTGGACTTGAATCGAACAGGTTATCTTGCTCCATTTACCATCAACTACTTCTTCAGGGACATACAGAAGAGGTTACAGAAGAACAATGCAGATGTTGTAAGTATTAAAGATATTCTTGAGGAGATCTACGCGATGGTCATGCCCTCGGATCCAGCGCACATTACACTGCAAGACTTGTTAGACTGTAAATGTGGAGGAACAGTCATTAGTATGCTGACAGATGTGGAAGCATTCTGGGCATATGACAATAGAGAATCACTGGCACAACAGAACCAATAAAACGAGCACGTTGAAATACATGTATATAATTTAATTCTGGGAATACACACAAGGATTAACAAATTGTACCATTAATCGCTCCATATGATTGTACAAGTTTGCGTGTGAACATCCAAATGCATAAATGTGTTGATAGCGGTGCGATCCGGATCAGGTCTCTCTTATTCGGCATTTTCCTTCTTCATTCACAGATCAGGAACATGTTCCATCATAATCGACCAGCAGTCCACAATTTCTCTCTCCCGGTCACATCGCTACAATACATTTACATGCAAAAGACGATAGATCACACGCACAACAGCAGTGCCACAAAAGAGCACGTTTAGAAGGTGGACAAGAAGGCTCTTGCGACAGCACGAGCACGAGCAGTCTGTTGCAACTTCATGTCCTTAATATCTCTATCGATATCCTTAATGAACTCGAGAATAAAGTTGATCAACAAATCCTTGTACATCTCTTCAGTGTGGAAGTTGGTAATCAAGAATGAAATATCATAGCCCTTCATTGGCTTTCTTCTCAAGACCTTGAAGCTCTCAGCACGTTGCATCAAGAAACGCATGTAACGCTTGGCCAAAATTTCTTCAGTCTCATCACTCTTTCTGAATGAAACAGAGATACGGACAGAGTTGATTGAACCTTCAATCTTGATTCTCTCTTGAGCATCACGACTGATGATGACTGGATTCAACAATAGTTCCTTGCTTGCACTGTACAGTGTGAAAGAGTAATTGATGATTGTCACATGTTATTGTTGTTGTATGTCACACACATGAAATGTTATTGTTGTTATTGTTGTTGAGAAGTGGTATTGTTGTTGTTGTTGTTGTTGATAGGAAATCGTCATGTGATTGTTGTTGAATAAGACATGATATCATTTGACAAATAAAAAGAGAGAATATGTGGTGTGAGTCAATATGAAAAAAAACGATTATGGACACGAAAAAAAAACAACCTACCCTGCTTCGACTTCTGGCTTGTTGTGTCTCTCAACGATTTGAGAGGCAAAGTTCTCCAAGCACAAGGCTGCTTCAAGGGTGTTCTTGATGCATTGAATATATGGCTCACTGGAAATGGACTACAATTTTTGTTTTTTTGGTGATTGGTGGTTGAAAAAAAGTATGTGTTAGCTTTTTGGACATTCAAGATCACTACTGTCAGTGAAAGCTTTATGGTTGTTGTTGTTGTTGAGTGAGTACGTACCATTGTTGATGATTAGGATGACACTTGTGTGATGATGCTTTTTTTCTGTGTGTTTGCTTTGGAGCGCAATCAAGCAAACAAAGGCAGATGAAATTTTTCTTCTACAATTTGTGTGGCGATCCGCCGATCAAGTGACAAGGCGGAGAAACGGAGGGTTGACGGGTGATGGGGATTTGGTTGACTGGTGCTTTGTTCTTTCTGGCCTTCTCTGCAATGCTGATTCGAGTGTGGTGTATTCTGACGTTTATTTACATGAAGATTCTTCGACTGGTTCTGGTGATTGCCTCAAATGAACGTGTTGAATAATGGGAAGCCATGTGTACCAGCAACACCTTTTTCCTGTCACACAAACGACGCAAATTGGAATCATCATCAATGTTCTGGCTCAGAGAGATATCAATACATCGCAGGCATGTCGATCTCCGCACCAACAAAATCAGTGGCTCAACAGACGAAATAGGTGATCCAAGTATTTGTAATTCTTTCAAGGAAATAGCGAGATTAGGATTCGAGGCCATGCTGTATAGCAATTGGCTGGTTGCATCACTCGTAAGCCTTATGTTCTTCAGGTCAATTGTTTCAATATATTTAAGCTTTGAAAATGCTTCTATTAACGATTGAGGACGTGCACAGGAGAGTGCTCCCAGTAGAAGCGTAGTCAACTGTGGGGCAAGCACATTAATGGTAGCTCCAAGTTCATGATCAAACGATTGATTCGGTGAAGAGTCCAAGGCCAGAACAGTCAACTTCGGCGCACTTTGAAGAGCTGCTACATTCTTGTACCTATAGTTACCCAGCTGTAGAACCTTCAAGTTGGGTATCAAGTGCTCTATCAATGAGAAATCAAACATATTGTCAGTATGTACGTGTTGACTCAGAGCCGTGAGCTTTGTGAGGCTTGTCATACTTTTCAGGGCATGAATTAAGTCTTCTGAAGCGATTTCGCCATTGAAGAATTCCAGCTCTGTCATATACGTTCCCAATGATCGGAATAGTTGCTGTGAAAGCGAATTAATTCCGTTATTGTAGTAGTATTGATATTTGTAATCCAAAACCAGAGCCAATTTCTTCAAGTTTGGAAACATGACCGAAAAGGAACTCTCAAATTGTGGTTGAGAGCTATAGTTAATACATACAACTTCTTGAATTGACTCAAACACATATGACGATTCGAGTTGAATGACCGCATGTTCACAATCCAACTGAATACAAGTCAACGACTGCTCCAATTCCATGTACCTCAACAAATGTGTTAGTACTGGCCTCGGAGTTATAGATAGGGAAAGAGAAGATAGTTGCATGCGAATTTGTGGCAATGTTACCTCTTCTCCTTGTTCCTTTTCTTGGGATACATCACAACTATTCTTTGCTATTTGTTGCTCTTTTGCAGATCTCCACTTTATGAATGAGTCACTAATATCGAGCAAAGTACCATGAAAATCCAAATTCTTCAAGTTCTCTGCTTCGAGTGCCAATTTGTAGAATATGGCAGCACTCAATCGTGTACATTTCTTGAGCTTGAGCGTGTGCACTAGTGGGCAACACTTCATCACAAACAACAATTCACTGTCATTGATCAACAATCTTGTGAAATCCAACACGAGCAATCTGTGACCATATCCCAAGCTTAGTGATGGCACGAATTGAGAACAATCGTCCTCCTTATTATCATAATTTTCAAAAAGTGTCGATAGCAACATCTCTCCAGAGTCACGATTGCAGTTCTGAGTATCCTTGACCTTCTTTTCAACCTTTTCAATCAACTTTAGATGTTTCATGACTTCAATGGCCGAAATGGATGAATCTCGGTTGAACAGGAATGAATTGTTGGCCAAGTTGGCCATTTTGTCAAACGGCTTGCAACACAAGCGAACATTTCGTTGGTCACGCTTCTCCAAGAACTCAAACACCATGATCCAGACATCCTCGGGCAACTCTTGATGAATCATCTGGATGGCTTCATCACACCATCTCTCTGATATGGTGTTTTCGACTGGATTGATGGGAATGTCGTAACCCATGGCAGCTGCCCAGAAATTATTATCATAGATATCTTCCAATGCTTCTCTCTTTGAGATGCGACTGCCCATGGCCTATGTTCTTTCGAAGTTCTCTCTTCGTGTTGTTTTATGTTTCTGACACCTGTCGCGATATTCAAAAATATGTCCGATTACCATCTGGCGCAAAAAAAGGAAAAGAGAGAAGTCAGAGGAATTTTTACTCTTTGATATTTGAACCACTGCATGAAGGCACTCGTAAGAGTACCAAAAAAACGAACCACATCAAACACCCTCAAATGTTTGTTCTATCAGAGAGATGGCTTGCTTGGATGAGGGGCAGTGGTGTTCGCGGTCAGTGATGAAACTTTGTTTGCTTCAATCAGCACAAGCATCACGCGCATTACACACACATGTGTGAATAATTGGAATGCACGATTATTTTCTGCCCTTCTTCTTACCGGACTTGGAAGAGGATGCAGAGGAGGAACCAGAGTCTGGTGCACTGACACTCAGCTTGTCACCAGTGGAGCTCATAATCTCCAATGAGTAGTCACCCTTGCACATCTTGTGCAAATCATTGACCAAGGCGTCATAATCACCAGGAACAATAGCCAAATCCATGGTAACACCAATGTGATCATACTTTTCACCGCTCACTTGACCATACTTGTGAGCAAGAGGCATTGCTGATCCAATGAATTGATGCTTCAAAATCAATTGAGCATACACCAATGTCTTCTTGAGTGGAATCTTCTCAACCAACTTGGAGTAAATGTCTTGAACTTGTTTCTCAGCTGGTTTGAATGGATCCACATTCAGTTTCATATCCTGAATCACTTGCTCGACACGAGTCAATGGATGAGGTACCTTTGTGCGCGGATCAGTATAGTTCTTGTGAACAAAAGTGATCATCTCTCTTCTCTTCTTGTCCACGAGCTCTTGTCTCTCCTTGGTTGACAAATGGTAGTCACCTTCTTCTAAAATCTTTTGGAGGCATTCTTGTTGGTTTGATGTGCCAAATGTTTCCAAAAGCTCAGCCTCCTTGGCGCGATCTCCCGTTCCAAAGTTTTTGTAAACAGTGTCGGCGAATAGGACTTTTTCAATCGGAAGTTGTCCATCGCGGTACTTGAGGACGGTGCCAGTGTTGCACAGGATCTCAAATGTGTTCTTGCCGCTCTTGTATCGTACGAATTGAAATTTTTCTGACATTGTATGTGAATGAGAGATGATTATTAATTGATCTGGATGTTGTTGTTTTTTCTGTTGTTCTTGGGATCGAAAAAAAGTTTTTGCGCCACATAAGAATTCGGAGAAAACTTCAAGTCCCAAATTGATCTCTCCCATGAGAATACAACGCTGCTGAGTGAACCGTGCAGCAAGTTCGGGGGTGTTCATTTATTTGTAGATTAGATATTTGGATCTTCTGTCCATAAATTTCGCGAGATTAGGTTTCCATTCAGAAAACATGTTCTGGACAGGTACGTTGTTGAGCATCTCGGTGGCGGCGTCATATCCCATTCGAATGTTGAAGCCCTTGTCACTAAACTTGAGTTGAGAGGCGGGATAGATGTCCATAATGGATCTCATAATGACTAGTGACAAGCCAATTGGATTGACCTTTGATCTATCGATGACCAATACACGAATTCCCGAGCATTGTACACCGGTGTGAATATCTGTGGTGGGCACCCAGAACGCAGGTACCAACGTTACACCATCGAGGAATTGAGCAAGCTCAGGATTATTCACAACTAGCTTATCGTACAGGTAATGCAAGATTGCATATGGATCCATGAAGGGTGCTCCCACAATCTGGAACGGAGTGGCTGTTCCTCGACCCAGTGATATATTTGCTAATGCCTCGAATAGAACCATACCAGGGTAGAGGAATGCTGATTCTAGAGTTGGTAGATTAGGACTTGGTGGTAACCACGAGGTAACAGCATAGCTGTCCAGTGGCAGTCTATTCGAATAATCACCTTGGATCTTCAAAATGTGCAAATTCGGGTGATGGATACTCATCTCTTCATTAAACATGAGTGCAAGCTCTCCCATGGTCATTCCATGCTGCAATGGAATAGACCAAATACCAATAAATGACTTAAAGTCCATGTCGAGCACTGGTCCTTGTACACAGCGATCACTGGCTCCAATCGGATTGACACGATCGACAACTACAAAGGGAATATTGAACGAGGCAGCGGCACTCAAACTTTTGGCCAGAGTGCTCATGTACGTAAAACATCGAACACCCACATCCTGCAAATCAAACACAAGCATTGTCACATTGTGCACTTGCTCCTTTGTTGGCGCTAAATTATTACCGTAGAGTGAAAATACTGGCAGTCCAGTAATGGGATCCACGTATGAGGACGTGTGCTGTCCTGGTGGTTGGTCACCTCTCAAACCGTGCTCTGGACTGAACAGGGAGACGAGACGGTACTTTGTCTTTTCAGCAAACAACAAATCAATTGTAGCTGTAAAATTAAAGGTGACACCACTGGGATTCGTAATGAGTCCAATGTTATGGCCAGAGAAGAGTGGATCAATGTCGCCATTGATGCCCGGTTTTACAATTGGCTTTTCCCTCGCTTTTAGAGCACTCAATGTTGAGGTTCCAATCATCAACATGAGAACTGTGGTCAGAATCGACCAAAGGGCAGAACGTGTCATCTTGTTGTTTCTTTCGCTCCTTCTTTCTTTTCTGGCAAGTCGGTCAATTGAAATAACTCCGTTGGTCTGAACCGTTACGTTCCGTACGGAAAGAAAAAACAAAGCTCGTCAAGTTGAAACCCTCGTTATGGGACGAACTTCCACCAATTCACCGAAACAAAAATCACCAATGACTATGGTGAAGGCTGAACTTGTAAGAAGAGAGAATCATGATCTTCGTGTTTTGAACAAGTGTATGAATCACAACGCTCCTCTCTCTGCGTTGATTTCTCTCGAGAAGAAGAGAAGAGAAGCTATGGACCATCTTCTCCATCACCTGTCGAATGAAAACGACACGAAAAAACGCCCTCTGATTCCACAACGAAAGCGAAAAGTGTTGTCAGTTCATGCTGTTTCCAACCTCCCTCCACACACTTGTACCATCATGTGGAACGGTCACCGGAATCACAGGAATAGTATGAATTGCAAACGATGTAATATGTCAACAGGTAGCCATTCCAAACCTTTTCTTCTTCGGGAGAAACCCCGTAAAGAAAGGAAGAAGAAGATCTCTGTTAAGGAACCAACTCCCTCTCCAAGTCGAGGGCAGTTTGAGTATGTTGAACCCATTTTTTCCATTGAAGAGGAAGAGCCCTACATTTTGGAAGTTCAAAGGTTTAGGAACCGATTGAACAAACAGATAAGAGCCTATTTCACCAAACTATCTGAGGAAGATCATGTGGACCAGCAATCCGCGGAGGTTCAAACCTCACCCCAATCGAAGCCCGAGAGAGGTGAAATCTCAAGAAAGGAGAGGGATTTAGACAAAATTGAACATCGTTATGGACTACAGTGGATACCAAAAGAGATATCCTTCACCAATATCGCTCATTGAATCATTGAATGACAGAATTTAATGATCATCAACAATTGGTTCTTTTCTGGCAAGGAAACAAAGAACAATGATCTGGAGACGAACACTATTATTTACTGTACAAAATAGTTCATCCCTACATTAAGCACTCGTCGTACTCGTTTGTGACACGATGTTACCATCGACCCAAATTTCTTGTACAGACTGAGCAACGAAGGTAACTTCCTCACTCAATGGGATGTTTGGTGATACTCTATTGTCAAGACTAATCTGATGGATGGATACAATCTTAGCACTGACCAGTTTCACAGTGTAATAAATTTGTTGTGCCCCAGTTGAAGACGCTCTCCAGAAATTCAAAGTGAAAGTGTTCAACACTTCTCCTTGTACTAGTGCAGTCAGTAATTTAGGAGTAGACTTGTCCACTGGTTTGACAATCTTGAGGGGTTGAACTTGGATTTTACCAGTCGCTTGGCCCGTCGCAGGATCGATTGGAGAAGTGATGCTCCAGTCATAAGCCACAACTTGGATTTGACCTTCTTTTCCCCTTTGGGTGACACTGCCTTGGATGTCACCTTGTTTGACTCCTTTTAGTGTCAGAAAGGCATTCGGTTCAGCAAAGCAGAAAGAGAAGAGAGCTAGAAGAAAGAGCAATACAAACAGCTTGTTCATTGTCGGTTTGTTGATTTCTGTTGGTTAGAACCATCGGAAAGATAATGTTGAAATGGATTTGACCTTTATTTCAAGATCTGATCTGAGCTATTTGCGGATTCCGCAGCGATTCACACTACATCCGATAAAGAGAAATTTATGATTTCGGTACGTCATTCAGGAACTGGATACTACCATTCATGTTGCTATCGGGTGACTGTCAGTTGTTACTGTGATGATAGTAAGTAGTTCTCAAGTGCCCAACAGTCTCACTTAGGTCTGTTTCGAGTCGTTGGTAGTAAGCTCATCTTACGTGACAAACTCCAGCTGGTCGAATAAACAATACAATAATTCTCCTACATCAAGAGGGGCACCCTCGGTTTTTACTGTACATTGGAGTGTATCACTGAGTTCGGTCGATCGTACTAGCCTGTGACACGATGTTGCCATTGGTACAAATTTCTTGAATAGACTGGAACGAGAAACTGACTTCCTCACTCAATGGGATTGTTGGTGACACTCTATTGTCTTGGCTCACTTGATGAATGGAAATAATCCTTGCATTAACCAGCTTGATTGTGTAATAGTTTTCTTGGACTCCTCTTGCTGAAGCTGTCCAAAAATTCAAAGTGAATGTGGTCAAGGTCTCTCCTTGCACAAGTGCACTCAAAAGTAGAGGTGACGATTTGTCCACTGGTTTGACAATCTTGAGAGGTTGAATTTGAATTTTACCAGTCCCTTGACCAGAAGCAGCATCTATGGGAGAAGCGATACTCCAGTCGTAAGCCACAACTTGGATTTGACCTTCTTTTCCCTTTTGTGTGACACTGCCTTGGATGTCCCCTTGTCGATTTCCCTTGAGTGTCAGAAAGGCATTCGATTCAGAATGGCAGAAGGAGAAAAGGGCGAGTAGCAAGAAGTATGAGAGTAATGCAATAGGTTTGTTCATTGATTGGCTTTTAAGTTCTAGTGATTGGAAAGATAACTGTTGGCCGGGTGTGGGCTTTTATATGCCATGCGAGGATGAATTATTTAGGACCATTGGTCTCCAAGAACGGAACATCGAGGCCGAGGGTACCATTCACCTTCGAAATCATTGGTGAGATTGTATTGTAGTTTTGGAAGGTGGAAGACCATTGCGTGGGTTATTAAATTGATTCCTGTTCAGTTTCCCTATCGGTCATGCAGAGACATTTGATGTTCAAGAAATCTGTTTGGTACCAAATTGGAACAGGACATTTGATCTCGTCGGCAAAATAAGACAATAACTCCTAAACATTGAATTCCATCTCTAGAGAAGAAACAACAAATCATTTCGCGAAACCGTGCAATCAACCCTGGAATTCAATTTGTCACAATGAGAGGAATAACAACATGGTTAATCTTTGCTGCATGTTTCGCTGCCGTTCTTGTCTCTCACCTTGTTCATCCATCCAAGAACAACAATGACAGCAGCAGCAATCGATTGAAGAGACAACATATGAACATTCAATTGTTGGATGATCCAACAACTGACCACGACCACCTGCATCAGAACTTGCACCTCAGCACTGCTGAGTCAAAAGTTACGGTGGCAGTTGCCGAAACATTACTCGTCGGTTCCAAGATTCACATTGTAAAGTCCAAGGCACAAGCGGTGGATATCATGAGGAGAACATTGGACATGTTTGAGCTCGAAATGATCAAACCTGCTTACGAACAAGGTGCAAGACTCATTGTCTTTCCAGAGTATGGACTGTATGGACCGTCGTATGATCGAGATACCATTTATTACTTTTTGGAATCGATTCCGAATGAGGTGATGAATCCCTGCTTGTCCTATCCAAATGATACCATGGATTTTGCAGTGTTGAGAAGGACGAGTTGTTTGGCGATCGAATATGGCATGTATATTGTGTTAAATATGGGTGATGTTCAGTTTTGCACTAGTGAGGACAAGGGTTGTCCATCTGACAAGCGGTATCAGTACAATACGCAGGTGGCTTTCAGTCCGAATGGAACACTCTTGACCAAGTATCACAAGACAAACTTGTATTATGAATCAGAAGTGTTTGATGCTGGCAAGGGTAAGCCAGTGTTTTTTGAGACTGAATTTGGCAGAGTTGGTCTGCTCATTTGTTATGATATCCTGTTCGATAGACCTGCTTTAGAGTTGATCTATAATCAGAGTGTATCGATCATTGCTTATTCCTCGTGGTGGGTCAACTTTCCACCCGTGTTGAACGGTCTTCAAACTCAACAGGGATATTCTTATGATCATTCTGTCACGATCCTCGGATCCAACAGCGGTACGAGTTGGAAGACATCTGGCAGTGGAATTCACGTGAATGGAGATTCAGTTGCATCTGTAACCAATACAAACGTGCCGAAAAATACTCTGTTGGTAGGATCGATTCCTGTGGCAAAGAATTTAAATAAGAGATCGAGGCACATTAAGCCTGCTGGTCACTCATTGGAAACAGAGGAGAGTGATCCTATTGTATCAATTGAACCGTTTCTTTTAGTCCCTGGTAAATCATACCACTATGAGTTGACAGCTGGTGATGTCAAATGCGAGCTTGATTTCGATGCATCCCCACAGGATTTCCAAGATAATTCACTGTTCATGGCTGTGGCTGCCTCTGGACATGTATGGCCAGCACTACCTTGTGACATTTGTGGTATCATGAGATGTGGAAGCTCTAACCCCGTATCCTGTCTGAGAGTTATGAACATGACAAATCCAGTGCTGTCAAGCACTGGAGTCATTGAAAACATATCGATTCACTCTCTATTATCTGATTCCTCACGAACAAAATTTCCCTCATTGATGACAAGTGGAGGACAGAATCTAGCTGAGGACTTAAACACCCTAAAAATTAACCACAGAGGCTCATCGTATGATCTTTCGATGCACGTCGAGAAACCTACATTATCTGCGATCGTCATTGGTATTCACGAGAGATGATTCTGAAACAATAAATGGTCAATCAAATTCGCAATCCAACTCTACTCAAATTCATGAAGAGCAACAATCATACAAGTAATATTATCCATCGATCTCCGTTCTAGAGCTTTATGAACCAAGCGTTCGCAGACTATGTCCAGATTGTGAGTTTCGTGCATCCACTGATAGGCAAATTTGACTGATTCTTCGGATGACATAACATCCCATAGTCCGTCACACGCAACAATTACAAAATCTGAATTGCTATTCAAGGTAAAAGACTTGACATCAGGAGTGGCAGTGACTAAATGTTTTCCATCAGTCTTGTACTCAAAATCTCCCAATGCGCGAGACACCGCCAACAAGCCTCCTACTCTTCCAAACATAACCATTCCACCCAAAGACTCTATCCTCTTCTTTTCATCAGGGCGGTTGGGTTTATGATCTTCACTCATAGGTACAGCTCTTCCTCCATTTGCTAATACTGCCCGGGAATCTCCACAATTTGCGACTGTAAGGACATTGTCTCGAATAATAGCCACATTGGCCGTGCATCCAGCAAACGGAGAAGCCTTCTCTTCATCGATTGAGTACTTCCTCAACGATTCATCACAGGATACAAACCCTTCTTGTAGTGCTCTCTCTATGCTCTTTTGAAAACTCGGGGCTTTCAATATGTGCTCACATAAGTTATCTTTACAATAAGTTGCAGCATCTTTGCCACAATGTCCATCAAAAATTCCAAATGCACAATGAATTTGATGTTGTGTAGGATTAAGTGCCATTGAGTTCAGATCCTCCACAAAGAAGTATTCGTCCTCCATGCTTGGTCGATGTCCTTGGGTGTCAAAGAGTCCATACGAGATTGATATTCTTCTCTTATTTTTGAACAAAGTTTGATAGAGCCTATAATCGACAGGACTTTCATCAACATACGAATTGCGAGAATCATCGATATACTCAGCATCACCAAATAGTAACTTGGAGTTCGAGCTCTTTTTTGTTGAATGCTTTGTCTGATACCTCGCATTGGCAGGGGAACTTGATTTCGTGGGGGTTAGAGTCGATAACTTGTTCTTCTTCGTTTGAAAGTGCGAGGTACCGGGAGAAGATAATGGACTCGATGATCCGATGTTGAGCAGAGTCACACTTGATCGAACAGGAGAGGAGATTTGGACAGGAGATTGTGATCTCTTTCTCCTGTTTACAGACATCGAAGTAAAAGAGTTATGAGAGTGCCTAGTCGTTGAGTTAGATGATGAGGGACTATTCAACTGTTTGAGAGAGGAGACACTGTGAGGACCGACATGACTCAAAGACAGTTGATTCGCAGCTCCAAACTGGTGATAGTGAGCCTTACGATGGGTACTGAGAATCGAAGAAGAACTCTTTGAGGTGTTGCTTGGTCTCATGATTGTTGAGTTTACTTGGATGTACGCCGGTGTTTGCTATTTTGGAGCATTTGCCACTGCTAATTCACCGTTGTTGTTACAGGCACTGGCTTACTGATTTGCGCATCACCAAAAAGTAGATATCAAACCCAGGAAGGATAATGTCCAACAGTTCTTGAGGCGCTTCTACTCTCTCAATAATCTGAAAGCCACACGTATCTCTGTACCAATCTCTAAGTTTTCGTGCTTCGCTAATGGACAACAGATCAATGGTGCGACATGCGATTTCTCTCGCTATGTGAACCACAATATTGTTGAGAACGAGCACCCCATATCCTATACCCTTGAACCTGGAATGCACTGCCATTAATCCAAAACAGCAACAAGATTCTTCACCCTTAAGCTTCTTCTCAACCATGAACACACCCACAATCTTTTCACTCTGGTTATCCTTTTTCGAGTGACTGGTATCTTCTGTTGTTGTCACCAGACAACAGAGACAAAAGTTGGAATCATTTTCTTCTTGTCTCTTGATCAGGGACTCGATCTCATGTGCATCGGTACGATCTGACATGTTTGGTTTCTTGAAATGGGCATCAGCTAGATAGGCTTCATTGACCAATGCCACAATCTCATGAATCCACTCTATCTTGGCACTTGTCAGACGAACAGGGACCTCGTTGCTCTTTGAATTGTCGTCCTGTTGGTCAGTTTTACCACTCAAGAAGTATGTCTGATCTTGAGTCAATTGCTGGATCTTGTCTTGTAATCGGAGCGATGTTACTTGGATTGGATTTTCCCAACTGTGATTCATCTGGATTGCTGTGTGTTCGTTTTCTGATTATTGTGCAAAATGAAAAAACTCAACTGGAACAAGGAAGCAGGAAGTTATGATTGTGGATCTTTATTAAATTAACATGAATGCCCTATTACTGTACAATACATTTCTTATTCTTTCTGACTTCATCTGTGACACTACAAAATGGTATTTGTAATTGGTGATGCACAGCTACTCGAGCAGCAAACCCCATCAAATTTGATACACCAGCCATATTCTTGCTCGAAATCTCAAAGTACGCAACAGCTTGTATTTCCTGCGCAAGCTCCACACCTTGCTCATATGAGATACAATTCGTGAGTGCAGTAGCTCTCAGATCAATCTTGGTTCCAACTAAAATGAATGGCACAGAAACTGTATGAAGAGCAAGTTCTGAAGTCCATTGACTTTTCACATTGTCAAAAGAATCCTTGGAGGTCACATCAAATAGAATCAAAAAGACGTTTGTGCCTGGATATGAAAGCGGTCTGAGCCTTGCGTAATCAGGCTGACCAGCTGTGTCCCATAGACTAAATGAATATGTTCGTCCATCTAGATCAATATTTGTAGAATATTCATCGAACACCGTAGGGATATAATCATCTGGAAACATATTAGTGGCATAGGAAACTAACATACAAGTTTTGCCAACAGCTCCATCTCCGACAACAACTAGTTTTAAGGATGCTCCACTCTGTCCCTTAAAAGAGGGCAGAACATTCTTCAATTTTACATCTCTTGGCGCAGTCATCAATTTCTGACTGAATATATGTTTCCAGGATACAACATTAATGCCAATGGTGCCAAATTTTGTCATACATTGTGCTCTCCAGACAAAATTTGAAGAGGCAATCATCTGCCAATGCTTACAGACAAGTTCTACATTACACAGATCCTTATATGGCAAGAAGAAGAATATTTGTTCCAGGATATGTTGATCAAAGTCAGAGTCCTGACGATACTTCTTCTCATTATCAGACTGTATCTGTTGAAGAAGTTTGTAATCTGCTTCGTTTCGTGGTCCAACGATATCAGCATCAATTCTGAGTTTGAAAACAACAGAAAATCTGTGAGTTGGAGTTGGTACAACCTTATGCCTCACTGCTTGAACTGCGTTATTCGTAAGTGCAGCCATCGAATCGCCAAAGAATAGTACCATCTTATCTGGTCCACTTACATCGATCCATGATCTTGTTTCCTCATCGTACAATTGTAACCCTTCTTCTGGTGCGATACACAGAGTCACGATTCCAGCATCCGTATGCGCAGGGCAATTATCCTGCACCATGTCGGCACAAGACTCACTTGAAACAGTATTCAAATACTCGGTCGCAAGTAACACTGAGAATCGTTGCCAATAGTTCTCGCCCTGATTCAATGCCACTTCAAGTCCCTTGACAATCACAATGTCCAATTGTTTGTCCTTTAAGTAACATTCCAGACTCCCTAGCCATTCCAACAAGTACTTTTTACAGAATGATAAACAAGCATTAAATGCAGCAGTGGAAGCCTCACTAAATACATAATTCTTGCTATTCTGCTCTCCGTAACAAAAGTTTGTTCGATTCATACGAAACTGGAATTGTTGCTTATTGGCCATCGTATTCATAAAATATCCACTATTGTTTTCACTGACATCTGTTGTCGATTGCTTGTCACTGGCAGGTAATTGGAAAAAGGACCTAACTTGTTGCGTGAATGCATTGCACTTGTTGTGCACATCGTCGCATTCTTCAGCTGAGCCATGGTCATCTCGATTGAGTGAAAAGACGAAATAGTTTGGGAGAGATGTCTGATGATTGGCTCCAGTGTTGTCCATGCTGCCTGCTCTTGTTTGTTCGTTCTGTTTTTTGTTTTTTGGATTTGGGGAACAAGTTCCTTCAGAGTTCACAGTTCAATGTAAAAAAAACAATGATTGACACGAGATAAAAAATGGGAGATTACTATGTGGGTTCGAGCTCGTTCACTAGCTCTTCTCCCTTCTATCTGTCTTCATGTTGTTTGTTTTGGCTGGCATTGATGATTCTGTCGCCCTTCTTGTTGAACCACACAAACAAACAAATTTCGGTACTCAATATTCGAAAACACCAACAACAAAAAAATTAATAATTTCACACAAAAGAAACGAAACACACAGATTCATCATGATGCACCGTTACAAGACAGGAAATCAATTTTTGTTCAACTTGCTATCCACCACTTCAAAAGCTTCAACAACAGCCCCATGGATGCGCACCATGAATCATGCTGCATCATCATTTCACTCATTTGCTGCTTCATTGAACTCTAATGATTACAATGATCGTAATCATCGTGGTGGTGGTGGTGGTGGTGGTTTCTTTAGTGGAGGAGGTTATCAACAAAACAATAACAATAACAGCCGTAGTAGTAGTAGTAGTAGTAGTGGTAGCAGTGGTGGTAGTGGAGGTCAAAGACAACAACATCAGCAAAAGCAACAACAACATGGATCAAATCAGCGTCATCAAACATCTACACACAATAGAACACAAGCAATGGCCGATGTGTTTGGTGCACCAAAGTCACCACATCATCAGCCACACGGTAGTCAACACAAGCAGAGAAGTCACACCGGTCCATCACAACATGCACAACCACGTCCACATTCACCACACCAACCACACCAGCAACAACAAAAGAAACAAGCAGAAGAAGGACCACTCACTGGATTCAAAGCCTATCAACAACAAGTGAAACTAGAGACTGAGAAGAAAAAGTTGGATGAAGAAAGACAGAGAAAGGAACTCAAGGAACAAAGAGAGAGAGAAAAGGAGGAGAAGAAAATGCAAGATCAACAACGAATGAATCAATCAAGGAGTAACAACAACAACAACAACAACAAGAAGGGATCACCCATCAGAGAGCCTCCTCAGACGATTGCTGCTGCAATTGCTGCTGATGAGACGTCATTTGATATCATGAGTATTCTAGAGGCAAACGAGAAACAGGCACAAAAACCACCAAGACAACAAGTCAAGCGAGCAGAGCAGCCCCTTGTTGAACAAGAGGTAACTGCTGCTGCTGCCGCCGGTGAAGCACGCGTGCCAACAAGAAAACATGAAGCAGAGCTGGAAATTACTGATGAATCCATGAGAGGATATGGAATGGGTGATGAGGATGATGACATTGATCTAGAGAATGAAGAAGGTGACGAAGACGAGTCAAAAATGAGCAAAAAGGAGAGAAAGAAGCTACAGAAGGCTACTGGTCGAAGTTTGCCCGATGTTCAATCTGAAAAGTACTCGCGAGTTCCGTTTGTGGCACCACATCGGATGAGACAGGCTGAACAGTTGAATTCGATCACAAAGTATGCTGATGTGTCCAAGTTGGTCAACACACAGATCCCAGTGGAAATTAACAAAATTCTGTGCAAGATACAAGGAGCAGAACAATCAGAGTCACCTGCTACCAAGACCAGAAACGACGCTCTGCACGCAGCAGCTGATCTGGGATTGGATTTGATTCTGATGACCCGAGTGAGTGACGACTCTGCAGTTTGTAGAATTGCGAGCTACAGTCAATACTTGGACCATGTGATGAGCAAGCTCGAGGACAAATTGGAGAAGAGTCAGAAGAATGAAACAGTCAAGAGCAAGGTGAAGAAGGTGCGATTCAAGGGCAGTACTCAAGATCAGGCCTTGGAGCTCAA
Organism: Tetramitus jugosus; assembly: GCA_937625935.1. Classification (NCBI taxonomy): domain Eukaryota; phylum Heterolobosea; class Eutetramitea; order Acrasida; family Vahlkampfiidae; genus Tetramitus; species Tetramitus jugosus. The sequence continues at coordinate 500,186 of OW569355.1, read as the reverse complement.
ATCTGAGCAGATTCTTGACTTTTTGCTCGAAGGAAAGCATGTCCAGGTTGCAGTGCTATCCAAGGAGCCACGAGTTGGTGAGAACATGTTGAAAAAGGTGAAGGGACTGATCGAAGACGTCGTGAAAAGAGAAACAGATAACAACATGATGCTCGTAATGGACCCTATCCACTCTACATCCTCCCAATCCATGACAATCTTCAAAACCAAGAGCAAGTCTGGAAAATAAAATGAAATAAAATCTCCTCTGCTTGTTCTTCCGGATTTGAGAGCACGAAATCGAAAGTTTTGTTGCGGTAAAACTTGTAGTCCAGCCAAAATTACATAAATTTATGCACCCGCCAAAATCCAATCCGCACCGATGCATTTTGCCAGGGACAAACAACAAACAAAAGTTCAACCAACAAACAACAACAAACATCCACTTTGACATTGCAAACACCACCACCACCTCATTTACACCAAAAAAAACAACAAGCAAATCCATCTCTTTGTAAATAGCACCCAAAGAGCTCTCTTCAAACATTAGCTCCTTCCACTGTACATAACCCTCATTTTTCAAAAGCTTTTGTAAATAAACATACAAAAAAAAATCAACAAGTGAAGATGACAGCTCAACCAGAACATGAAATCATTTCACCTTCCATGACTTATCATGGTACTCTACTCAATCAATTCCTCTTTCGTACTCATCATTGCTCTTCTTTTCATACCAATAACAACATCAATAACAACAACAATCACTCATTTTCATCATCATCATCAAAGAGTACAGTCAATGAATGGAAACTACAATTTTTTGCATTTTTAGATTCAGAATACAAACACTTGTCATCCTTGCAACAATCATCATCATGTCACCACCACTCAACAATGATGAATTCAGAAGAGAGTAGTCTTGAATCAGCATCATTGTATTATGATTGTTTTTTGGAAGAATTGAAAGAACAGTATCATCAAATGAAATCCATTGTTACTCATCAATGGCTTCCATCATCTACTACTACAACTACTACTACTAGTACTACTACTGATGAATATGATCCAGATAATGAGTATGATATTCATCGTAGAACATTGTTGGCCATTTGGAGATTTGATCAATTATCATCATCATCATCTACTACTATGAAACAACAAGAACAACAAGAACAGAATCAGATGATGAAAAATCATGAACATGTCATTGAGTCACTATTGAATGCATTTGATAGTCAATTGACATCCAAAGATCACTCTCTACTCATGCACTTGTACTATGGTAGAGCACTCATTAAGAAACAAGTCGGTTGTTGTTCCAATCATCATACTAATAATAGTGAAGAAGCAGAAGAAGCAGAAGAATTTTTTTATTCGTACTTGTATAGTCAAGAAGTTCAATCACTGTACAAATCATTGAGACATATTCGATCCGACTATGAAAGAGAAGTGTTTCTAGGCCGAGTATCATCAGATGTGCCTTCATTGGATGAAGATATTAATGATGATGAAGATGATGATGATGATAATCATTTGAGTGAATTGAATCATAATCATAGTAGTGGTAGTGGTGATGATAGTCAAGAGGCACAAGTGGAGAGTGATGATGAACCAATGGCTCATTTTGATGATCGATATCGTAATGAGAACAACAAGAGAAGACGAGGATTCAATAATGATGATATTGATGAACTTTACAATCATGGTGAAGATGATGAAATGATGAGTATGATGACAATTGGAAATGAGTCATCATTGGATTCGGTGGAGCATTGCCTGCAGGGCAGAAGAAGACAACCGCAACAACAGCGTTCTTCTGCACCCGCACTGAACAAGAAGAGAAGAATGGAGAAACCAAAGTTTTCACAATTATCGCCGGATGCAGAGCATGGTCTCGGTGTTTTGATTGAAACGTTGCGCAGGTTATCAGAGCAAAACCTGGATCTTTTTGTTTGCAGATGAAATTTTTGTAGAGAATTCAATTGCTAAGCTAATAAATATATTGTAACATATTAAGCTTCGAGAGTGCTCTTCCAATCCTTGGCTAACTTTTGCTTTTCCTTCTTGTTCTCAGACAGATAATACCTATCGCCCTTATTTTGAATTGGATTCCTAATCCCTGATTGCACCTGTTCCCGAGTGTTGTGTGTCTTGACAATGAATCCTCGCTTCACTTGATCACCATCTGGCACATTGATGAGATTGTTCACTTGGTCCTGTGGTACAATCACTTCTTGTTTTCGACCTTTTCTCATACGTGCGGATCGACTTCCATACACCAAGTTGTATTCATCACTCAAGCCTCCAATGTGCATGGGAATGTCACTTGATTTCTCTTCAGTTTCTTTTTCAGTCGCCTCAACTCTTTCTTGTTTCTGTTGCAAGGCAATTTCTCTCCGAATATGCTTGTCCTTGGTACGTTTGATCTGTGAAATCAGTTTCTTTTCAGATCGATTCTGTTCCATCCTCTCCTTTTTGATTTCAGTGGAACTCTGACGAGATTCATTGCTCTCATTCCAATCTTCATCGTCTCTATTGTCGTTGGTTGAAAACATTTCCCATCGCTTTGCTCGACCGACACTGAATTCTCTTTCATACGATCGATTGAACTCTTGGTTGTACACCTCCAGTTTACACAAGTCAACGTCTTGCTTTGCATAGGCCATGTCATGGTACGATGTTCTGACAGTATTGTTGGTTGGGATGCCACGGACTACTCCTGTTCGTTGGACCATATTCTTGTTGTTGTTTGTGTTGCTTTGTTTTGGTTTGTTTTTTCGTTCAAAACCTGTGGGAACTCTCAACTGCAGAACATCGGACCGAAGAGAAACACAAAAATAAACTGCTTCAGAAGACGAGAGTTATCTTGTTGTGGATATTATGTTTATTATTATTTCGTTGTTTACATTATGGCCTATTCATCAATCGCTGTAGGAAGCCTGCCATGTTGGGTGTTGGTTGTTGTGTAAGGAATGAGTGCAAATCTTCGCTAATTGCTCTGGTCTGATGTTCATTACAATGGATGAGAACATTCTCCAACAATTTCCATCCGTCATCATTTGTGATTGTTGCAATCCGTGTAAAGCCAAACGACCTCAAGTGGTTAAACAATTGTCCAAAATCTGATTGCCATGCATTGACAGTCGACGGATCGGACGGTATAATCTCGTGTGCTCTCTTCAGCATAGCGGCCAACACATTGATTCCACCATGGGAGAAGAAGTCAGCATAGTTGATATGGATAATGTCGTCGCGTGTTGGATCGTCATGCAAAATTTGACAAATCGCAACAAGACTCAAGGAATTGACTCCAGTGATTGTATCCTTGATGAAGCGCTGTCTCAATTCATCAGCATCCTCGTGTCTTGCAATAAAGTTACTGAAGATCAAGTTCCAGTACAGCAGAACACTCTTCAACAAGTGGACAATGAAGGGTTCTGGCAAATGTTGCAACGCCTTGGACACGAACTTGATACCCTTTCTCTTTTCCAAAATTTGATAAAAGGAATAGAAGCCTGGTTGTTGTTGTGTTGGCACATTGAGCATACGTGCAACAATCTGACACAGTCCAAAGTATTCATGAATGGCCTGAGGAGACATTTCGTTTGGAATGTTTCTCATGCACAGAGCACTCTCTTGAATTTGAATCAAGAAGACCAAACCATTCTCAATCAACAGATTCAGTTGAGCAACAGCATCTCGGCGCAGTGTAGCGAGTGATACAGGTGAATTTTGCAAGTCTTTCAATTCTTCCTCAATCTCAAACATGGCTCTAGGTGCTCTCACATTCTGTGATGGAATTCTACCAAAGACTCTTGGTTGATGAGCCAATGTTTCCTCTCTCTTCAACTCCTCCTCTGTTTTTCCAGTCTTTGAATTGTACAGTTCAAGTGCTTCTTGAATGTGATGAGCAGATGTTGCATTAATCTTTCTTGCTTCAATGCCTCTCTTGTTGGTCATTGAGAAGTAGTAGAAATCGTCGAGGAATGGATTCTTGATCTGCAAGTCTTGCATCTGCTGTCTCACAATGGTTTCAATTTCCTCTGCTGACATGAGCTTGGTGTCAGGGAACAATCGTCTGTGAATGTGATTATATGTTGCATCAGGGCTCTTTGAATTATAAGTGTTGTAAATCACATTCAAATAGTAACCACTGCCAGTACGTCTGTGACCACTGCTGCCACTTGCACTGCTGGATGCATTGTTATCACCAGGAGTAGTGGAACCAGTCTCCTCAGCACCAATGGTTGGTGTAGATGCTGTGGATGATGGTTGTTGCTTCTGTGGTGTTGTCTGAAGCATCATATCATTCAAACTCTGATTGAACAACAATTGTTGCTGCTGCTGCTGTTGTTGTTGCTGTGCGTGCAAGATGTGCTGCTGCTGCTGTTGTGGCTGTTGTTGTTGATGCTGTGGTTGTGGTTGGAATGCATGCATGCCCATCATATTGTTACCCAATGTACCCACGCTGCCACTATTGTTCATCATATTCATGCCAAACATTGCATTGGATGAATAGTTGGAGAATGCACCATGTTGTTGTTGTTGTGTGTGTTGCTGCTGTTGCTGTTGCTGCTGCTGTTGTTGCATGTGATGGTGATGAGCAAGGATATCAAATGGTCCAGAGAGTTGTTGCTGTGGTGACATGTGATGATGATGATGATGATGATGACCCATGGATGTTCCCAAGTGCAAATTTGACTTTAGTTGAGCCTCCACGTCCCCAATGTTCAACATTGAGTTCGTACCATTGTTCAATGATGTGAATATTTGCTGTGGTTGTACTCTGGCATTGATTGGTGTGGCCAAATCATCGTCTCCAATTGCAAATTGCACAACAGATGACAATTGAGTGTCCTATATATATATGATCGAGTAATAACAACATTTTGTGATAATGATAGTGTTGAGTGTAAGTTTTGTTGTTCGTTCCAATGATGATGCAACAGCAGTTGCTTGGTGTTACCCACACGATCACAATCCATATAGTAAGCAAAATGAGAAAAAAAAACAAGTGTGTACTACTCACCAATTCATCATCAATATCATCGTTTCCAACATTGTTCACATCAATGTCATCATCACTGGGAACATGATCATCCAAAAATGAGTTGTGACCTCCCAATTTCATAAATGAAGAGGATGATGATGATGGTTGTTGACGAATCGTGTTGAACATGAGTTGAGACTGAGTGCTAATATCAGATTGATCCCAGTGATCATTGTTGGATGATCCTCCTATTTTTATGATCAAAAAAATTTCACATACAAGATTGAACAAGTTAGACATGTTGATCAAGATCACAAAACAACTAAAATTCAGAAAAAAATGTTCATTGCGAACAAAAAAAAAGAGAGTAACCGCACCAACCGCAATACACATACCAAAAGTTTCATCATTCTTATCATCGTCATAATCAATCATATTGTTTCTTTGTTTTTTTTGATGATTGTTATTCAACAACAATTCATCATCATTCAACAAGTGATCATCATTACTGAGGAAAAATGCTGATGAATGTTGCTGTTGTTGATTGTTGGCCTTTTGCAAATTGGCAGCATGTTTGCCATGATTGTTATTGTTGGTTAAAATACTAATGTTGCCATGATGCTGATTGCTATTGTTGTTGTTCGAGGAACGATGGTTGCGGTTGTGATGATGAGAACCTCTTCCACCACCACCACGTTGTGCTCCACCTCTTTCTCCACTTCCTCCACGACCGCGTTGAGACATGAATACGAAAAAGCTTTTTTGTGGTTTTTTTTTGTCGGTTTTTTGCACAAGTTTTTTTGTGTGAGACGGAGATTTTTGATCGATGCAATTTACGGATGGACAACAGAACTTGATTGGCACCAAGAATGAGTGAAGAAGGGGACACTAGTGAAGGAAATACTCTTGCTTCCAACATGAATCCTAATTTTGAGAGCAATGCAGTCAATGACACTGGTAGTGCTCGATCTGCAACAACTCAGGACACAAGACCCAATTCCCAAGAGCTTTCTTCCAGTCGAGTAGAATCCAGGAGAAAGAGTGAATTGTCTCCCGATTTGGTGAAACTTTACACAATTACCTTTAAAATGTGGGAAGTAACGAAACCAAAGAAACATATTCTGGCAAAGAATCTGGGAACAGTGATGAGAGCACTGCTGAAGAACCCTTCAGAGAGACAATTAAAGCAATACATGGAGCAGTTAGAACTGTCTGGAGAGTTTCTATCCTTGGAGAAGTTTTTATTGTTTATGGCAAAGTGTGACTGCCCAGATTATGATGACAAGAAGACACTGTTGAGAGCATTTGAAATATACGACCCAGACCAGCATGGGTACTTGACAGTGTCCAACTTTCGACACATTCTCTCCTCATATGGAGATCCCAATGACATCTCATTGGAGGAGATCGAAGACATTGTGAATACATTTGGAGAGCTGATTCCACCTATTCCAAAGATGAGTACTGCAACAGTGAATAGTTCATCCGATAAGGGGTCAACCGGGGAACCGAACCAACAGACAGAACCAGAGAAGGTGATATTCTATGAAAAGTTTATCAAAGCATGTCTCAGTAACACAAAGATACATGAAAAACCTGTGAAGAGGAAGAAGAGAGCCAAGAGCAAATCACCCACAAAGAGATAGTGTTCATTATCCAAATAAACTTAACAGCTCTATGCTTGCTTCCAGTTCCAGGGAGTAATTACTTTAATAGGTGGGAGGATTCACTAGTAGGGACTGAAACAGTGAGACCTTGTTACGGAGAATGACATTACTTTTGCCAATTGTTTTCGGTTCAAGGTCGACGTCTGTCGAGAAGTAATTCTTGGGAAACATGCGCCACGTTGCCAATCTATTATCCTTTGGGATGACATCTGATGACCACATTGTTTCTTTGATCTCTTGAGCTGAGAGAGCTTTGTTGTACATTTGTATATCCATGATTGTTCCGGAGAATGTATAACAATTGGTGAAATAGTTCATTCTTGTTAGTGCCCATTGATCACACAAGCCACTGGCAATCTGACCATGGGACAACGAATGTGTCAACATATCAATCTCTCCTTCGATGTGCTTCACAAGATTACCGTTGAGATAGAGCTTGTATCCATCGTGATCACCCACCAGAGACGCATGGTACATCACACCAGGCTCCAATCGGCTCGATCCAATCACATTTCCTCTGGGATAGGACTCACGGCTCGATTTCATCCAAAAGCCTCCCATCAAGGTACAATCTGTCGACACATAGAGAAGTGGAACAAAGGCCGAACCTGTGCTAAATGAACCATTCTGAACACCAAACAACACGCCTCCACCAAACGCATCTTCTGATGCTGAAGAGAGCTTGAACCACATTTGAACTGTTGTTTCATTGAGAGTCGATAGTTTTGCGTACTCCTTCACTAGAGTCTGCGGTAAGCAGAAAGCAGAGGCAACCCCGGACTTTTGTGCACTGGTCAATTGTATTCCGGACAACTTTGGAATGACAACTCGTTTGAGGACTTGGTTTCGTGGCAAGGAGAGTTTGGATCCTAATTGAGTCAACATGTGTTCCTGTTCGTCTTTTGTAAACATGGAAAAACAGTCTAATTGTTGATAGATGCCTTCCCAGCCATAGCTATCCACCGCTTCCTTCCAAGCTTTGGATACGAGAGCACAACTCAAGATTTCATCGAGATCCAAGAATGAAAGAACTGTGCTGAGTTCATCTGAGCTGATCAAAGAAAGTGAGGGCATTTTGATTGCGTTTTTGATTTTTTTAATTCTCGGCACCAAATTGTTTGATCGCAATTCCTTCGAGCTTTTGGAAGTGCATCTTCAACATCTTCTCCATACCTCAAACAGAACACATCAATGAAAGCAAATTTAGTTCCTTTAGTTGAATCTAAGTCAAGACTCACAAAATATCTATTACAATCTCATGCTTGCTGCCATAATTTTTTTCTTTCTAGCTGTTTTAACTGATCCATTATGGAATTTCGTAATTTCATTGAATTGTTCATCACTTAAATTTCTAATGGCATCTGGTGTGTCGTACTCTGCTTTTGTAAATGCCAAGACAAGAACGTCAAGTTCTTCTTCTGAACAGGATTCACCTAATACTCCACTAATCCAATCTTTAACGTTGAAGTTGCTGGTACTCGTCATTCGACTGTCTAGGTCATAAGATATTCTGGGTCTCTTTGTACGAGACTCTCCTGTCCTTAGCCTATCTATAAATCGATGTGCTCGTTCGATAGTTTGGGAGTTATTTTCTGAGACCACTTGAATCTTAGTGAACAGCAGATCATGGTACACATAGACCACATTCACATGATTAGATTTTGGAAAGTAATATTCTACAGAAGTAGCATCATTACCGTTTGGTACAGTAGTCCAATTAATCACCCATGTTTGATTCGCTTTTAGCCCATCGTGATATTTCTCTGCTTGGGCTTTAACATGATGATTCACACTATCTCGCTGATGATTAGTTCGGGAAACAATCAAATTGGCTCCATGTTCCACTGCAATTTTCTCAGAGAGTAGGTTCACAATCATATCACACGACAGCTTTCCGACATCCTCTTCAGCTGCTAATACGACATTGCATAGGTTATTTAGTAAGTATTCAATTGCTCTTCTGAATGCAAGGATATATACAATCTCTTTGGGACCTGGCGGAGCTTTGTTGTTGCATTTGTTACTTTTTCGAGGGGTTGCTCCCAGAATCTCTGCTTGATTGATATATGTTATAGAATCAATGATGATTTTCAGAAAGTCAATGTGATCACCTTTATAAGGGACTGGGTAATAGTCTGGACTCTCTGGTATGGAATTAAACTGGTTCGCTACCATTAATTGAACAAATGGATTTGCATATTCTTTGTCGATCTTCAATATATTTGTTCTGTATAAATCTTCTGGAATTGTTGTAGGAAGTATTTTTTTGTAGAGCTTCTTCATGAGTACAATCTGTATGTCTTCTCTGTGCATGTATTGCGTCATTTTGCGATAGTTTGGATATTGTTCGATCATATCGAAAAACGGTCTCGAATTGCAGAATGTAAACCATTCTGAGTATGTAGGGTCACGATTGAGACGTACTCTAAACTTATCTAGACTTTCTCCATACATTGCTACTAAGCCTGGTGCTCCAGATGTTTGCTCATAAATTGTTTCAATAATTCTGTCGTCAATCTTAGCATTCTCCTGTTGTATGTACTGTTGGAACAGCTGTCTTACATCATTTAGGGAAAAGTATGGCGCTGTAATTCGAGAGCTAATAATAAACGGTGAAGCACCAAGAGTATCATTCATGTACGAACCAACCCAGTTTGTAACAATAAGACATGATCGTAAACAAGTTGGAAATGAAGCCTGCTTGTGAGCACGCATGTTGGTCAAAAATGATTCTCGTTCTTCTTGTGGTACTCTGGCCAATATATCCACTTCGTCTATCAATAGTATAACATCCTTTCCAAAATACCATTTGTCTGACATATCCTTCGCAAATAACTGCTGCCAATTCGTGGGTGCAATGGCCATCTTCTGAGCAGTTATGAGTTCAATATTATTTTTGATCATCTCTACAAATTGTTCAAAGAGACTCCTTCCCATAAGAGGCTCATACAGCGAAAGATCAACATAGATGGGAAAAACGTCCTTCTCTGGACATAATTGTTTAATCAGTGTATGGACTCTTGTTGTTTTGCCAGTTTGACTAGGAGCAACAAAAGAGACAAACTGATTAGGTAACAGAAGTCTGGAGAGTAAGTGTTCTTTGTTCCATTCAACTGGACTCACGAAGAAATGTTGGTCAGGATTCACTTTGCCGCTCGGGCAGAATGATTGTTTACGGATCACCATTTGTTAACCAGCTTCCCTGGTTTTATTTTTTATTCACACCGTTTTTACTTCGAAGAGGAAAAGGTCGATGAAAGACTTTTGAACCTTGGAGTGCAGGTCCTGTTCAGACGACAAATTGTGAAGGTTGTGAGCTGAAAGTTTTTATTCTCTAATTTTCGTCTTCCATGTTGTTTGGATTGCCGAGTCGTCTCTGAACAAAACCGGTCATAAAGTTAACGACATCCGGATCGGACAGGTATTGAAGAGAGTGGTTGAGACCCTTCTCGCGACACTCTTCGAAGATTTGCTTCAACTTTGGATTGTTTTGTACTTCTGGATCTTCCAACACCTTTTCGAGGGCAGCGTCGTCGAGTCCCAACGGATTCTCACCAGCACCCTGATCATTTCCTCCTGGCATGAAACCACCCATCATATTCTGAACCATTGATTGCATTTCTGGTCGTTGCATCAAGTCCATTGCGGTTCTCATGAATTCAGGGTTGCTCAACATGGCACCGAAATCTGGCATACCGCCACCGCCACCGCCCATCATGCTTGCCAATCCACCAAATGGATTACCACCACCGCCACCGCCCATCATGGCAGCAAGTGGATTACCACCACCACCACCGCCCATCATTGCAGCGAGTGGATTACCACCACCGCCACCCATCATGGCAGCAAATGGATTAGAGGCAGCAGCAGGAGAGGATGCTGGACTAGACAAATTTCTCAACTCGGTCAACTTGTTCTTGTACTCTTCATTGCTTGAATCATGCTTGAGAGCTTCTTCCAATTGAGCAATAGCATCCTTGTTCTTGCCCTTGCGTTGATAAATGAGAGCGAGACGACTGCGAGCCTTTCCGTACTTTGGATCAATCTCAATAGCCTTCTTGCAACATTGTTCAGCACTCTCAAAATCATTCATTTGCATGTAAGCAGCACCCATGTTGGCAGGGTAGATGGCATTGGTTGGATCAGCTTGAATGGCCTTCTTGTAAGACTCGACAGCCGACTTGTATTGCTTTTGTTTCAAGTGATCATTGCCCTCAGTCTTGTACTTTTCAGCAGTCACGGAATCAACTTCAACTGGTGCAGAAGCAGAAGCAGCAGATGATGTGGTTGTTTTTGAGCGAACCAAAAACTTTTCCTTTGCCTTCTCAATTCTTTGCTTCTTTTGTTCTTCATCGCAATTGTTAAAGTATCCCATGTCTGACAATTGTTTGATAAATGCTTGATACTTTGGATTATTGTCCAAATCGTCCTGTTGTTGTTCAACGGATGATGATGATGATGATGTTTGTTGTTGTTGTGCTGGTGCAGCAAAAGGAATGTTTAGTGAAGAGAGACCAGCATTGAACACATCCAACAATGAATAATTGGATGGCAATTCCAATGTAGAGTCACTGGAATCAACAGAGTAAGAGTCACTAATGACTTGAGAGGCAACGGACAAGCCATCTGCATCGACTTCGGTCTCGTTTGACAAGAAATTTAGAATGGCGTGAACAAGGTGCTTCTTGGTACTTTGATCGCTCATGTTTGATGATGATTGTTGGAGAGTTTTTTTGTGTGTTTGTTGTTTCACAATCGCTGTTACTGGAAGCTGATGAAAGGGGTTTTTTTTGTTCGGGGAACAGTTGGTGATCGGAAATTCAACTGAAGAATATTCCGCATCTTGAACAATCCTGGACCAAGAAAATGAACAGAGAATGGAATGAACTTCAACAACAAACGTTGAACATTTGTCGAACACTGAATGAGCTATCTGCTAGCTCTATCGGTCCATTAGGAAAGATTCACATGGTGAAAAGAGGGTTGCGATCGAATGCAGACTTTGACTTTGTTTGCTCGAGCGAACTGATGATGGATCAGTTGGCATTTGAGCACCCGATTGCAAAGATATTGAGTCAAGCTCTCAGATCCCACAACAGAGCTTATCATGATCATGGATACTCTTTTTTGTTCTATTGTACGAGACTGGTCATGGATTTGCTGAACTTGAAGCACAACATTTCTCCTCAATCTCAGTCTTTCTATGCTATTGACAATACTGTGATTCAAGAACGCCCTGCCTTTTCGAGCTTGGAAGTAGAAGTATGCTTCCGAAATATTTTGAGTTGGATTGATGAATTTTTCAACAAAAGAATGATGAGGAGACGTCAGTTGAATATCAATGATATCGTTTCGCTTTCCCAATTTTTGAGCTCAATGTTTGCCTCTAACCAGTTGGTAAACATGCAAGAAAAGGAGAGACAAATCTTATCTATACAGCTGGTGAAAGCCTTTTATCACTCTCTGTCAAAAGTGGCATCGAGCAACCCGAAGAGATTGACGAACAACTCGATAGTTGCTAACATTAGACTATCAACAATTGTTAGCTCTAATGCAGATATCACTCAAACCAAAATCGTTGATGGAGCTCTGTTAGATATGACTATGCCGATAGAAGTTAGGCACGTGACCCAGAGTACAGAAATATGTGATTGTAAAGTAGTGCTGTATGACATCATACTTGATCTCGATGCAGTTGACAAATTCCCAAAACAAAACGAGATCCAACTGATCAGTGATACCATCTCGAGCATACCTACAACGGAAGAGAGTCTTGATAAAAAGGGGTTGGATTTTTATCAGACATTCGCGAAGAAGCTACAAGAAATGAATATTGGGATAGTGGCATCTCAGAAAACAATTCATCCCTATGTTAAAACAATTCTCATCAGATATGGAATTATTCCCTTAGAACGGTTATCTCTGAGACATATTCAACATTTTAAGGAAGCAACCCAAGCAGCCATACTGAGTGAATTATCAACTACTATTGCCGATCAATCTCTAGGTTTTATTGGAAGGATGAAAGAAATCCAGATCAGTGGAAGAAGGTATGAATGGTTGCCTCTATAATTCCAGTTATCAACACTCTCGACTAACACTTAAATTGATTGAAACAGCTGTATTCTGATAGAAGGTAAGAAAAATGATCACAACCTACCAGTAACTCTCATTCTTCATACCAATTTTAGGCACAAGGTAGCTGATTTGGAGAGATTGTGTCGAAAAGCTTTATCACTACTCTCCAGTGTAGTAACTAGTCAAGATATAGTTCCTGGAGGTGGTATTACTGAGATTTTAATGGCTGATTATCTGTCACACCGAACAGAAGTGTCCTGTCGAGAGGAAGGAATATCCATTAGCATGAAAGCAAAGATGAAACAGATAACTGGAACTGTCAAAGAAATACTGTATGACTACGCCCACAACCTCGTTGTGAAAGAGAAGACCAAAGAGGCAGAAATTGATCGAGAAGAACTTGTTCATTCTCTACTGCAATATAATCAACCCTTTAGTGAACAGTTGAAATCGGAAGATACATTGGAAGTTACGAACAATGTGTTTAGGTGGGATTATAGAGGAAAGAGAATTGTAAACCAAATCTTGGAAGAATCTGATGGTGTCTGGGATCTTTCTCATGCGAAAAAAGAAGCTCTACAATCTGCAATTGAGCAAGCAATTATGATTGTAAATATTGACGGTCAGTTCTCTAGCGTTTAGGCAACCAACCTTGTTTTTTAAAACGACTACATCTCATAATTCTCCGAGTCAGATTCGAGTCACTTTTGACGTTTTTGACGATTATCAGCGGAGGTATAGCTCAGCGGTAGAGCATGGGATTGCAAATAATGCAACATCATCCTATGGTCGTGTGTTCGATTCACATTGCGTCCTAAGATTTTTTATTCGGAAGTCTTTTGTTTCTTGTTCTTCTTGATATCGAGACCTTGTTCATAGAACATCTCCTTCTCTCTTCTTCTCTTCTTTTGTTCCGATTTCTTTGCAGCTTGCTTTGCTCTAATGGCAATAATCTTCTTGACTTCAGGCTGGAACTTGATTGTCTTTTCCTTGATTCTTCCCTCAATGATGGCCAACTCCTTGTCATAGGTTGCTTGTGGCATACTGACAATAGGCACCCAAACAGTCAAAATATCACCCTTGAGCAATTCGGCCTTTGGGTTCGATGGATCCACCTTGACCAATCCAGGATACTTTCGCTCCAAGAACATCTTTTTTGTGTAACCAGTGGTATCAATCGAAAAATGATCATTTTCCAAGTTCAACAACATGTGCTTTTGAGGAATCTTGTGCAATGTGATTTGAATCTTCAAGAACCGTTTCTTAATATGAGTAAAGAAGTGAACACTTGGAGCTTGATATTTTTTGCTCTTGGAGTTGGTTGTTATGACGAGGTCCTTGTCATTCTCAGGAACTACATCATCAGTCAATTGTATCTTTGATGCCTCATCTTCTTCAGCTTCCTCTTCGACTTGTCTACCAGCGAATGCGTTACTTGCCTTATCAAATTGCTTAAAAATGGTGCTCAACTCATCTGGATCAATTTTTTCATCTTCATCGTCACTGTCATTCGTAGTAGTGGTGGTGGTGATTGCTTGTTTCTTTGTGGTAGATTTCTTTTGTGACTTTTTGTTTGATGATTCTGTTGATGATTTTGTTGGTTTTGTAGTTGTTGATTTTGTGGTGGTGGTGGTGGTGACTGCTACAGTAGGTTGTTCAACAACAATTTGTTGTTCTTCGTCATCTGCTGTTGGTGCAACCTTTTTCTTTTGTGGTTGTTGTTTCTTAGGTGTATTGTTGGTTTTGCGTGCCATTTTGATAAGTGTTTTATTGTTGTTGTTGTTGTTGATTGTTTGGTGTTAAGGGGGGTCAAAGTGAATGAGGACGGTGAATTTTTTCTTCACTCTCTTGTGAAATATTCAAGGATTTCATTGAACGTTCATTTTGTGTTTAAAAAAATTGGCAGGTGCAAGTCGTAGATGGAACAATAATTGTATGGATGACCCGAGAGGAGAAAGACTGGAACAAAAAGTTTGTGCGAATGTTTATGTATTAGCCTCCCTTTGGCTTTCTCAAATATTTGAGGCATAGATAGGCCAAGATACGATAGGCAATGTTAAGAGCCATCATGAGTGCAAGATTGATCCAAATATTACTCATCACAGATGTCATGCTGAGTGATTTGATCACGCTCTCACCTGTAGGTCTCATACAGCTGGCAGGCTCATCAGGACACTTGAAAACAGCACCTCTAAATTCGTTCAATGTCAACGCTTCGTAGGCAAAGTGGAACATGGATGTCCAGTAGACCCAAATCAAATAGTTTGGAATATTGTCCACATTGATGTACAGACCACCGAACAACATGAGCAGAGTGACAATAATGGGCGCAAGAGCATTAGCCACATTAGTATTCGGTGCGAAGGAAGCAATGAGTGTACCTAGTCCCTGAGCCGTAATATTAACCATGATAATAATGAGCATAAACATGAAGAACCGATCAACCGCAGGATTCAAATTACACAGCCAATAGGTTATCGCACTGTTAATGATGGGCAAAATGATAAGATTGGGCACTTCAGCCAAGGTTTTGCCCAGGAAATAACTCGAAACTTTGTATGTCTTTGAACCTCTCTCTCTCAGAAACACGTTCATTTCACCGTTCAAAAATACAATCATGGAAGAGAACAAAGTACCCATAGCTTGATTCAACATGACAAAGAACAGCACACCAGATCGATCTTGAACATTCTTCTGTCCATAGCCAATACGATAGAAAATGAAACCTACAATGAGACCCATGATCAACTGTTGCATCAGTCTGCTGAATGTGAGCACACGATCTCTAATCACGTTTAGGAACGATCTGGATAAAATGACCATGAATTGAGTAATCCACGAGGATCTATAGCTACTAAACTTTCGTAGATTCGAGTCCAATTGTTCATCTAGTTCTGGTTTCACATACGTGTTCATCTCATGGTACTGCTCCAAAATGTAATTGATTCTCTTGTTGTCCTCTGATTTTTGATCCTTGATTTCACCGGACAGGTACGTGCTCTCCGTAATTAAATCAATAAAGTAATCAGCAGGGTTGTACTCGTCAGGACATTGGAACATTTCCGGTTGTGACTCATCTAGCGGTGGCAAAGATGCAAAATAGGTCATGGCCTTATTTGCAGGTCCGAAATAGGCAATCTTTCCTCGTGCAAGGAGCAACAAACGGTCAAACAATCTGAAAATGTCACTCCGAGGCTGATGAATCGTAAGAACGACAGCTCTGCCCTTCTTTGCAATCTTTACAATAGTTTCCATGACGTTCAATGCAGTCTTTGCATCGAGACCCGTGGTCGGTTCATCCAGAAAGAGAACGGATGGCTCCGTCAACAGTTCCAGTGCAATGGACAAACGCTTTCTCTCACCACCAGAAATACCCTTCTTGATACCTGGAGTACCAATCACCGTATCGGCACACTTTGTCAAACCCAACTCATCCAAAATTTCATCAATCTTGCCCATTTTCTCACTCAATGGCATTCTTTCGTCCAATCTCAACAGAGCTGCATATCTCATGACTTCTCTCACTGTCAAATTACCCAACAAGACATCATCCTGCTGCACAAACGCACTCAATGCACGAAACGATTTTCCCACATTTTGTCCATTTACCGTAATTTCGCCACTGGATGCCTTGACACGCTGAGCCAAAATGTTGAGCAAACTTGTTTTACCTGCGCCCGACGGACCCATAATAGCCAAGCACTCACCAGGTGATACGTGACCACTCATTGGATGCAAAATGACCTTTGGTTGCTTCTTGAACATGTACTTGATTTTTTCTGGTAGTGTCGCATCAGATGGTGCCGATGCTCTCTGCATGACTTGAAATGTCAAATCTTTCCATTCCAACTGGATCGGTGGTCTTTCCTTTAGCTTCTTTTTTGGTTTCTTCATCTTCATGCTCTTTCTGTTATTGTCATTACCACCACCATTGTTTTGGGAGAGATCACCAGAAGAGTGATTGCTGTTCTTGTCTGTGGTGGTGGTGGTGGTGGTGACCATGTCATCCGCACTGTTTTGGTGAGGATGAAAGTGGGGATTATTGTTGTTGTCGACTTCATAGCTCTGAGCATTCATAATGTTGTTCATCGATGAAGGGGTGGTGGTAGTGTCATTGTTGTTGTTGTTGTTGTCAACAGACACAATATATTCGGGCAATTCAACGTCTGCCATTCTTGATATTGTTGTTTGTTTTGTTTGTTTGTGGGTTTTGATTGGAAGGAATTGAGTTGTTGTTGAACTGGTGAAGAAACATAAACAAGGGTAAATGGAAGGGAAAACAATAACCATGCAAGAGGCAGCTCCAAAGCAATGCGCAGGAAGTAGCGGAGAGTTTTGTCGCAGAGGCGAATATTTTTGTGCAAGTCACACATCCGGGGTTTTGGGGATGGCGAATAATTCGCAACTTCTCAATCATGGCTTCCGTTTTGCACTCTTCTTATTTTTGTGCACGGGTATGACGGTAAAAAACCTGGTTGTCTGAAAGTCTCACACCAAACAAAATAGATTTTACTGCTTATTATTGGGCAAAGAGAGATGATCCGACTTGTGCAGGATCGGGATTTAGCTCTTATGATAAGCTCAGAGTCCTTGGTATTGAAACCAAGTATTCAACTATAACCATAACAGCTGAACTCACAGTGTTTGTCTTACACATTTCATCTCATGAACAAGGGAAAAAATATTGTAAATATGATGCGTCAATTTGGATCTAGTCATTTCTCATCTCATTCGTCTGGTGCCTCTATTACTCCATGGTTGGCCTTCAGCCAAATTCCTTCATTCAATCCGTTGACGCAGGATACTAGGACTGATGTGGGGATTGTTGGAGGCGGGATTGCTGGTCTCTCTGTTGCCTACAATCTCATTAAACAGGGAAAGGAAGTCACGCTCCTTGAGGATGGAGAGTTGTTGAGTGGAGAGACTGGTCGTACGACCGCTCATTTAATGAGTGCTATTGATGACAAGTACTATGAGATTGAGAGATCTTTTGGTGTGGAGTACTCTCAGTTAGCTTACCAGTCTCATTCCGGAGCTATTGATCACATTGAAAGAATTTGTAAAGAGGAGTCAATCGATTGTCATTTTACGCGATTGAACGGCTACTTGTTTGCTGGCAGTGATGGAGACGATTCCTTGTTGGACAAGGAGTTCGAAGCAGCCAAGAGAGCTGGATTTTACGATGTTGAGATGGTTAGTTCAGTTCCAGGGAGGGAGAACATGGGTAGAGCACTCAAGTTCCCCAGACAAGGCCAGTTTGATGCAGTCAAGTATTGCAAGGGACTCATGTCAGTGATTGTTGGTTCTGGTAAAGCACAAATTTACACGAACACGCACGCTCAAGAGTTCAAGGGCGGAGACAAGGCTCACATTACTTCAAAGGATGGACATAAAGTGTTCTGCAATGACATTGTTGTGGCCACTTGTAGCCCAGTGAATGATCATTTGGTGTTGGTTGCAAAGATGGAGCCGTATAGAACTTATGCAATCTCGGCAAGAGTGAAGAAGGGATCTGTTCCACAAGCGCTCTACTGGGACACTGCTGATCCTTATCATTACGTTCGATTGACACCCGACGATAGAGACCCAGAAAACTATGACTTGTTGATTACTGGCGGTGAGGATCATGTCGTTGCTCGACAACACGATTATGAAGAGAGATTCGAGAAGCTGGAGAAGTGGACAAGACAGTATTTCCCAGAAATGGGAGCCATGGAGCACAAGTGGTCTGGTGAGGTGTATGAACCAGTGGATATGTTAGCTTACATTGGACGAAATCCAATGGATGATCGAAATGTTTATGTCGTCACTGGTGACAGTGGTACAGGCATGACTCATGCGACTATTGCAGGTACTTTGGTTCCTGATTTGATTTTTGGCAGAGAGAATCCTTTCGAACACATTTACAACCCTTCTAGAAAGCCTACAGAGGGTAAGCTGGCGCTCATCAAGAACTTGACGACCGCCAACTTACAGTATGTTGATTGGATAGAGTCGGGAGATATCAAAGACATTGAGGACTTGGCTGTTGGTTGTGGTGCTGTAATGAGGGATGGGCTGAGCAAGGTAACAGTGTTTAAGGATGAGAAGGGAAATGTTCATAGATGCTCAGCCGTCTGTCCACACATGAAGGCTATTGTTCGATGGAATTCCCTTGAGAAATCTTTCGATTGTCCAGCTCACGGTTCGAGATTTGATCCCTACGGAAAAGTCGTCAATGGACCATCGAATGGAGACTTGGAACCACTTGAAGGAACCAAAGCTTCAGCAGTATAAAGCAAAGTATCGGTAATTTAAGATAGTCATTAAATGTTAGAGATGGAAATCTCTTTGGGTTTCCACTAGTCCATATTTGGCGGTGTGTGGTTTCCTCTGCCACTTTACTTCTTGCTGCTTGCTTTGGCTGATCGCACTCACCCAGCAGATGAATAATGGTCTCGGGACTTTTTCCACTAAGAGAACATGTAGTATCATCCAAGGCATTGACAACGTGACTCTCCACCCTCTTGACACTGTTCACGTACGTTTTGGCTTTCTTTGCGGCTACTGACTTCTTCATCCCGTTAAGCACCAATCCATCTGTTACCTGCTCGATGCCATCATTCCTTGCGAGAGCGAGCTCGTGACCTACAGTTTTTTCCCACTTTTTTGAAAAAAAGACCTACAGTTTTTTTTTTTTTTTTTTTCCATACAACCATGTGTGCTTGCTGCGCAAGCACACGATTGCTCATTTATTGACTTGTTTTGTGAGTGACGACCCGTAGGGCGTCATTCACTCTTCTTCTCTTGTTGTCCCCGACGGTGCATCTACAGGTTGGAAGAATCACTCTGGTGAGTGTTTTGGTTGATGCCCTTCATCAAAGAGCGTAACCTTGTAGTAGGACCGTCGATGGACACAGAGCCATCTGTTGTTTTTTTCTTGTTTTGGGCCTTGTTGCTCATCAGATCACCCAGTGTGATCCTAGCACTCCTCTTCTTGTTGTCATTGAGTTGTGGACTCTGAATCTCCTTTTCGGAGTCATCATCCACATCCACAATGACTGGTTCGTCCTCAGTCAAACCATACCTTTTGCGTGCAGCAGCCAGCGCCAATGCAGCAATTTCCTTTTTCACTCTGGCGAACACTGGAGAAGTGGCATTCACTTGCTCCAGAATTTGCCGGTTCTCAGCACTGAGCTGTACAACAGGCACTGATGGCAGTGGTGTTGCTACAGTCCTCTGTTCTTCTGCCTCCACTAGCTCAGGAGTGGTCTCCATCCTAGCAGTGGCTTGGGCAACTACTTGTTCCGGCCTTGGTACCGGTTTGTTGCCCCCTTGACCCTTTGTCTTTCCTAATTCCTTGGTGAGTTCTGTGACCTGTCGACGCAGTCCGTCAACCACCGTCAGCAGCTCCTCGTACATCTTCGTCAACCTCTTGTTGACAGCCTTGAGAGGATCATGTGGTCTCTCGACGTATCGAGTGACCGTGGCCTTTACCTTGTTCTCTCCACTGAGCACTGCTCGTGCATAGGTTTCGTCACCCATGACCACGAAAGCAGTGTCACGCTTCTTGAGCACACTGGCAACCTTCTCAGGCCCCAGTAGCTTCTTGATGTCGTCCACTGACATGTTCTTCATGCCATGGACGACCACCTTTCTTGTGCAATCAACACTGCGCTTGGGTGCAGCAGTGCTGTTGCCAATCCTCCTCTCTTTGTTGAACAACTCAACAAAGTCATAGATGCGGTCACCCTTGACCGTCACCCATGCAACAAAGCGTGCTGGCCTTTCCTCTTGATGACCTGGACTCGGTTGAGCCAGTCACCAAACTCCTCTCCTATCTTTCTTGCCAAAGATGACTGAGAGACACCATTACCGTTGCCAGTAATGACCACCTCTCTGTCACTTGGCCTAGAGCCTTTCCGTGCAGTGGTCCACACTGCATAACGGCTGTTGCCGTATTCCTTCACCAAATTTGTTGAATCACCAGACATGTGATTCCGTTTTTTTCTGCGTTTTTTTTTAAAAAAAAAAAGACCTACAGATAAAATACCCACGATCATAGGGTATCAAGCAGGCGTGGCTCAATTGGATAGAGTATCGGCCTACGGAGCCGGGGGTTGCGGGTTCGAGTCCCGCCGTCTGTACACCTTTTGCTTTAATTTTTTTGGCGAGATCGCAACTCCAAAACGAAATTGTGTCACTTAGGTGCCAACATCAGCTTCTGGATCCCGTTGTTGGGCTGAATTCAGGTTGATGTTACAATTGTTTATTGATGTGAGCTGAGGTACTCATTCATAGTATGTTGATTTTCAAGTCTCTGTGGATCGGGCATTCTGTACACTTTGATCTTGTTTCTGTCAATCTGACCCAGTTGACTGGTGTCATGTGGCGATATTAGAATGATCTGATTGTTTTTGTGCTTGGTCACAGCAGCAGCCAAAATACACTCGAGCGATTTCTTTCTGTATGCTGTGTCCATGAATATGTCAAATTCATCCAACGCACGCAACGGGCTCTCAACAAATGTCCACAAAGCCAACACAAAAGAAACAGTAGCAAAGGATCTTTCTCCTCCAGATAATGATTTTGTGTCTTTCACTGTTTCATTGCTATTGGGTGTTACGTTACCACCCTTATTGAGGGTTATCTTGAGCTCCAATGTTTGATTCTGGTCATCAACTGTGATTGCTCCTGAATGACCTCTCTGTTCCATATAATAACAAAATAGTTGAGAGACAGCGATGGCATATCTTTGTCTCAAATGTTTCCATTCCGCATATCTACATTGGAAACCCTCTCGAATTTGTTGGTACAGCTTTGAACTGTGATCCAAGGAGGCCTTCTTCTGTTTATAGAACTCTATTTCGTTGCTGTATTTTGCTCTAAAACGAGTTGGATCTGCTATGTTTAACTTTCGTTTTTGATTATCCAATTGTTGTTGAGTCTGTTGCTGTTGCTTTGCAATTTGCTCAGGTGTTTCACCTGTGAGAGGAACTGGACCATTTGTCCTTTCGTTGGCAACCTTCAGTGCATCCTCATACTGTGAAGTAAACTCTTCAACTCTAGCTCTAAAAGTGATTAATATTCCTTTAGCTTCATCCAGCGTTTTATCTGATTGTTCCAGACGCTTGCGTGCTATAGCTACACTATTCATTAACTTGTGAAGTCTTGCTTGATACTCCTCACTGTTTCTTTTGGCTTCTGCTTCGGCATGTTTTCTATCCTGAAGTTGCTGTTCGAGTTCATCCATGCGTGCAACGACTGAGCTTTGATCTTCACGAATGCTTTGAATCTTCTGTTGGTGCTTTTTAATTTCTTCCATCTTGCTTGCAATCGCTTGTTCAAGCTCAGTAATCTGCTCAGAATTGTCAAAATCTTGAGCATCGGTCAACGCCTTGATCTCAATCTCAAGTCTCTTCTTTTCGCTTGTTAATCGACTTATCTGGTTATGTGTCCCGTTGATCGTGCCCCTTGCTGAAGCGATATCCTTTTCGATCTGACGTCTTTGCTCGTCGCACTCTCTGACCTTGCGCTCTACAGCTTGCGCTTGACTTTCGCTCTGTCTCATCAATTGAGAAATTTGTGCAATCTGAACTTCATGACTCGCTGTCCACAATTCACTGTATGTCATATTCCTTGTCTGAATGTTTTCTGATCCTCCCTTCTTGAATAAACGAGTTGCATTTGGCAAATAGCAATCATTGACGTACCTTGGTGGTCTATCCGATTTAAACATGACCCTTTCAGCCTCATCTCTGCTCTCGATCAATATGCTCGATTCAATACCTGCTTGATCCACTAGAATATTAAATAGAGATGATTCTAATAGCTCCTTGTCATATTCGTAGGGCAGTTTAGAAAGTATTGACTCATCAAGTTTCAATTGATCATAGATAGTTTGATGACCATCAACATGATTGACGTTGTATTTGTTTCTGCTAAACTTTTGAATGATTGCTGGAACTTTTCTGAAGCCTTCATTCTCCAAAATACGATTGAATCTCTCAAGGTCAGCCTTGTTATCAAAATAAAAGTTTTTCAAGCCGTTGATAATTGCAAATTCGATACCGGGTGCCCATTTGAGATCTCTAGGTTCAATCAACAGCCCAACAGGACCAATGGGTATCTTTTCGAATGAAGACTTGTGACGTGCAATCAGCTGCAGTATTTGCTTCATGCTCTTTCTCTGATTTTGATCAAAATAGCTGAATTTGTCCCGTTCCTTGGATTGGTACATTGAGATTTCTGAGTTATATTTTTGAACGGCACTCTTGTGCACTCTCAACTCGTCGCGTATCTCTCTTTCTCGTTCTCTAATCTTTTCCAAATCTCTGTCCAATCCCTGGAGTGATGTTTGTTCCTTTTTCAATGTTTCCTGCAACTCTTCAATTCTATTTTCAATGAGAGTCACCTTCTTTTGATGTTCGGTGACTTGAGGACTTCTATCCACTTGTTGTTGCTTCTGCAACGCTTGTATCTGCTTCTCATTTGCCTTGATTGCTCTCTCGCAGGTTTTGATTCGATCTTCTTGCGCCGATATCCTTCCGATCACTTCTTTCTCACTTCTCAAGTGGTTTGTAATCTGATGCTGAGTCTCTCCTGTTGCCCTTTGAGCCTTGTCGAGCTCTGCGGTCATCTTTGAGAGCTCACCCCTGCACGTGTTGAGTAAAGTGGTTTGTTGATCAATTTCTCGCTGCAAGTTTTCTCTTTTTTTCTTGTCTTCGTTGGTGACTGCAGTCTGTTCTTCCACCTTTTGTGCAAAGAGCTCCATCATTTGTTTGGTGCGATCGACATTGACCCACATGAACAAATCGGCCAACTCTCTCAAACGCTCCTCATACGACTTGATCTTGTCCATTGCATCAATAATGTCCTTATTCTCCGCCAATCGCTTCTCCTCTTGCTTCAACAGATCCATCTTTGCTTCCAAGTTGTTTCGAATGGTTGTTTGATGTTTACGTGCCTCTTCAAACGAATCCAAAATACGTTGCAACTGAGTCGCTTGCATAAAGAATTGATATTTGCCTTTTGGTCCCTCCGAGTGCAAAAATCTTCTCGAAGTGTCCTGTGTCATAATGGTCAACGGATTGTCCGTATAAATATTGAACTGACTGAGAATGGCTCTCAATTCCTTTGATGTCCTCGCAACAACAGTACCATCCGCTGCTTTGATGACATACTTTCCACCAGCGTCTCTATCAATCAATCGAGTCACAATCAACTCGTTTCCATAGACTTCTGGCTTGTATGCATCCACTCCCTCGTTTCTCATGTGAATAGTGACTTCTGCTGTCTGTTTACCTGTTTTGATGAGTTCCTTCATGCTGCTGCCTCTATTGGTTGCACTGGCCTTTGTTCCCAGACACACTTGAATTGCAGTAAGAATGGCAGACTTGCCCGATCCGTTCGCACCACTAATGTACGTCACATTAGGATGAAAATCAATGTCCAATTTTGTATGACACATGAAATTTTTCTATTCACTAGTGAGTGAGTACTACTACTACTGACTGATTACAGTTGATTGAAGAGACACGAACAAAAAAAATAGAGAGAAAAAAACATACCAAAACAATTCTCTTGATTCCACCTGGTTCTGGTCCTCTGTCGACTTCAGTCTGTTGTTGCAATTGTTGAACAGAGTCATCTTCACTTTCATGATGTGATGATAATGTTCTTCGAGCACGTTTATTGTTTTCATTTTCACTGTCTGATGATGCAGATGAAGATGATGATGAAGAATCATAGTCTTCTTCCCTGGATCGCTTCTTTGACATTGTATCTGATCTGGTGGTGGTTGGGTTCGTTCTTTGTATGTTCTTTGTATGTTTTTTTTCGTTTCTGATGTTTGTTGTTTTGGTGTGACGGAGATTGTCCTTCACATTCAACACAAAATCGTGGCGGTTTTTTGATTTTTTGAACGAAATTCCAATAAACTGAGGAATTCACGGCACACTTTATTCGATACACTACGGCCACTTCCTCCATCAAATCATGATTTGGCCTTCTAACCAAGTTCTCCATAAACGACTTGAGGTTCACACATACTCAGCAACTGACAGACATGATTTGTTGACCCATTTCGTTTCCACTCAAGCAGGAACCGTTTGTTCTGTACCTGGCCATGCACGAACCTATGACACAACCAACAGCCTCGTTCGATTTTGGAGCCGTCGGCGCCAAAAATACTGATGAATGTCTACGTTCATACAATGGTGGAACCACCTCTTCCCATTTCGAATAGAGAAGTTAAGCACCATCTGGCTGAGTTAGTATTGAGATAGGAGACTACTCGAGAACACTCAGTAATGTAGGCTTTTGCTTCTGTTTTCTGGGACATGTTTCATTGAGTTCAAACCGAGAAGCTCATCATTGTGCTTGCCAATTCGACTTCACCCGACATTACTTTTTGCAACAAAAAAGTGGAAAAAAATTTCCAGGTTGTTCTTTTCAAGTGGAAGTCCAAAAGATTCCTTTTAAAAAACACAAAGCACACAATGGCACGAACCAAAGCTGTGGCGTCATCAAAGAAAATCAAGTCAAATGCATCTTCACCTTCGCTGCTTGAATATGGACAACAATTGCTAACACAAGGAACATTCTCAGATATCACTGTTGTCACAAAGCACAAGGAACATAAGTTACATCGTGTGTTACTGGCAAGAAGTTCATACTTTAGTACATTGTTCAAGGGACCTTGGTGTGACAGTACCAAGAATATGAATTTGAGTCATGTTGAGGAAGCCATTCCTGGAGAAATCACTGTTGGTGTCTGGGACGCCTTGTTTCACTATCTGTATACTGCAAAGATTGATGTGTCTGGGCTGAATTTGAAAGATGTTAAAGCATTGGTCCATCTGGTAAAGTTCTTTGATTTGCCAACTGAAGTAATTGTGGAAGCCATGAGTCCTTTGAGTAAGCTCTATATTTTGGATGTATTGGACGAATTGGATACCAGTATTGAGATGACAAAGGGAAGATTACTTAATTTTATTTGTCATTTTGATCACGTGCAGAACATTGTAATTCATGATGCAAAAGATTGGCAAGGTGCAACAATTTCAAGCATGATGGAACAATTGAGTTGTGTGTCCAATTCTTTTGTTACAAAATTGATTAACATGAAAGCTATTCCTCTGGATACTAAAGTCGCTTTGCTCTATTTGTGGATCAAACAAAGGCTGAACACAGATCCCAAACAAGATATTGCATGGAGACAACTGGATGCAGCAACAGAGTATGTGAAACTTGTGGATTCATTGAACTTGCATGTTATGCAGGATATCCAAGCATTTAAAGCTTTGAACATCTTTTCTGATGAAGCTTTTAAGGAGGCCCTGCAATGGAAAGCAGGTCCCGCCGATAACTTTGTCCCTCTCTCTGTTTTTCGATGGCAGACATTCAATGCAGAGGCTGACTCAGTGGAAACAATTGAGCTGGTTGAAGGTATCAACATTGACGTTGAGTGTGGTGAGCGAAGTTGTGCTTGGTGGTGGGTCATTTCTCCACATAATGACACATCCCATACATTGAAAATCACACTACAAATATCTGGAATATTTTCTGGTGGATACCCTTCTGAATGTACAACACATACAGTGGTCCTTGAACCAGGAGAAAAGAAAGAAGACATTACAACATATTATGGAAGGCAATTCGATCAAAGTGGAGTAGTGGTCTATGTTGTTGCGACAATTGAAAGAGAGGAATAAGTAGCAAACTGACATCGCTTGTCACGTCTCTTTATTGTAATCTTCGGTATTCAGAGCGATACAATCCTCCACTCTTGGTTGATTCGTGGTTGACTTCCCGCCTTGTCCATTTGTCTTGTTATTAAACACGAGAAAAAAGATCTTATTTAGAAGTAGTTCCAATAGAAGTAAAGAACTTCGATGCTACTCCATTTCCAACACTTCATTCCTTGTTGAACTTGTCACAACCATGAACAACAATGAATTGAGAAGGGGATTTGAGAAAGGACACTACTGGTAGTAGTACCCCAGTACTGAAGGTTTTACACATAATTATTCTGCTGCAGGTGGAAGTGGTTTTAGATTGTATGCCTGGTGTATGATTGCGTCTCTCACTCTCTGTTCTCTCTGTTCCCGAAGCGTTGGAAGCGACCGTAGTTCGCGCGACCCCACAGACGAGGTTGAGAGCGATGGGAAGCGAGACAGGATCCTATTTTTCGCAAGTACCAAGAGAGGTTTCAATCCGACAAGAGCCGTCAACAATCCAAGCATAAAAGTTAGTAACTGACTCAGTCTTGCCTCCCTCTTTTTATTTCTGTATCAGTAGCACAAATTATATGTCCACCAGAGGTATCATTTGTGTGAATCGTCGCCCAGTCATTTCATCGATCAAAAAGCAACAACAAACAAACAACGTATCAGTACGTGATACTTACAGGTCATCGTTATAAATGTCCAAAACTTTTTGTGAGCCGTTCATTCCACGATGATTGTCGTTGTTGGATTCGTCGTTTTTTTGGGCGTTGGATCAAGTTGTCTTGTTTTTTTATTGATTTGAAAGAGTATTCGAACTATGGTTACAATTTGTAAGTAAGTAGTTTTTTTATGACATGAACATAAAATTGTACTGTGACTGTTGTTGCTGCTGTTGTTGTTGTTGTTGCTGCTGCTGCTGCTGCTGTTGGTTCAGGTCAACAGGACTAATACCGTTGTGCACTTGAGGCAGAACAACATCGGACAACATTTGATTCAAGCTAGCAGTTGTGAGCACCTGTTGATCAGTCGGCGTTGGAGTCATGTGATGTTGATGCTGTTGCTGTTGAGCGTTCATAATATACATAGCGGCATTGTTCATTGCTTGGGCGCTTTCAGACAATGCTTGTTGGGCCTGTGCTGGTGATGGCATCAACAATTGTTGTGCCAAAGCATTGGCTTGCTGCTGCTGTTGTTGCTGTTGCTGTTGTTGGTTGAGTGCGTCAGCAGGAGAGTGTCCACCGACGATCCGTGATGCTACATCTTGAATCTCGCCTTCCTGCAATTCAATTGGTCTGAACAATGTGGCACCATACTGCTGTGGCTGTTGGGCCAGCAGAGCACCAGTAGCAGACAGCATATTATTGGGAGATAGATTATGCTCAGCACCTGAGCTACTAGCACCAGTACCACTCACAGCGGTATTGTACAAATCAAAGTGGCCTCCAGAAGTGGATGGATTGGTTGTTGTGGCCCCAGATGGAGAGACTTGGGTATTGTTGCTATAGAGACGCTCTTGAACAACCTTGAACAATTGGTCCTGTTGATGTCTCTCGTCTTGATCATTGTAGATTGCTTTTCGCTTCAATGTGAACAAGACATCAAGCACACGTTGAAAACTCTGAGTAGGTATGTTTATGACACAATTTACAGGATCAGTGCACAACATGTGGAATGTTTCTGGTATGCGCACATCATCAATGATAAATTCGTCACTGAACCGGTTCGTAGGTTCCAAGTCTACCCACAAAAAGCTTCTTTCAAAGTGTGTTCGTACCTTTGCGCAAATCTCTCGATTGTTTTTGACTGAAAGAATAGCTACACTCTGAAGTGTCTTCACAGTGGAGCACATGATCCATTGCACTACTATTCTCCATGGCACCTTCATTCTCTCTGGCAAAATATCGAAGCCTCCCATGTTTTGCAACTCTGATACCGTGTAACCAGACAATTGTTGAAACATTTCATTGCAACCAACAAACTTGAAATTGCGGGTATCAATGACGTACATTGGTCTTTGGAGGTCATATGGCGGATCCCATAGTTGCAACTCGTATTCAGCCCTTGTTGCTGATGTGAGGTTTACAGTGGAGCCAGGAGTTGCAAAACGATGCAATTGATACATTGCCTTGTTTTGTAGTTCATGAGGGGTCATGGGTGAAGGTTGTTGTTGTTGTTGGTCACCAGTACTGTTACTACTGCTGCCCAATAGACTATTGCTTCTCTTGGATCGATTGTTGTTGTTGAGCATGTTGTTATTGTCACCGGGCACTGGTGAGCCTTGTTGCTGTTGCTGATGTTGCATGGCCATCATTTGCAACAATAATTGATTTTGTTTTCTAAGTTCTGTAATGTCATCATTGGTTCTCTGCAGTCGATCTCTTGTCGTATTCAATTCATACTTCATATTGTCATAATCCATCATGACCATGGCGACAACTGGATCACCAGACGGCGTTGCATTTGCGCTCCCTGTTGATGCTGCTGCTACAGTGGCTGACAATGCAGGATTGGATGCAGCAGCTGCTGCCACAGCCGATGAGAGAATAGAAGCAGCTGCTCCACCGGCATGAAGAGCACTAGCAAATGAAGATGATGCAGGTGATGTTGTGGTTGCTGCTGATCCAACTCCACCATGATGAGCATGCTGCTGTGAGAGATGATGAAGTGAATCCATGAGCAGGGCAGTCGATGGTGGTACCACACCAGAGTGATGATGATGATGATGATGTCCATGTTGATACCTAGGTTTAGCCTTAATCAAATTCTTATCATAGTCGAAACAAGGTCTCTTTTTGCGAACGCAATTGGAACATGGCCTATTTCCATCGCAACCAATGTGGTTTCTTCGACAGTGATGACAACTTGGACCCGCTATGATTGTTTTTCGAGAGGAGGATGACAATTGCATTTCGTGTGTGTTGTGATTTTGTGGGATTTTGTTGTTTGTTAGCACATGATGTCAGAAACAGACCTCGAACAGGTTTCAGAAAAAAATCAGACCAACCAAAAAGGAAAATCAGGGGTCACAAAGAAATAATGATTCATAGCAACGCAACATACCCTTGTTCGGCCTAGATTTCTTGTTCGTCTTGGTGGTGGTCGAGCTACTGCTACCATCAGACTTTTCTTTCTTAGAGGAAGGTGTACTCTTCTTCCCATTGTCATCATACGACTCAAATGACTTGGAGAATGGCGAAGAAGAGGAAGAAGGTAAGGGAGGCGGCGGAGGCGACGGAGAAGAGTTGGATGACTCTGGATTGTTCGAGTCTTCATCCAAATCAGTAGTCATCTCATCATCACCATCATCCATACTGGTTGTACTCATGTTACTGTTCTGATTGTGATCAAGCATCATTGACATCATGTGATGATGATGATGATGATGGTTCGAATCACCAGCAGTAGTAGAGTAGTCATTGCTGTTGTGATCATCATAACAACCGGATATACAGACATCATTGTCGTCGTCTGTTGATTGTTGTACAGTGATTGATAGTCGAGGTGGTGAGGATGATGATGACGACAATGATGATGATGACGCTTGGTTGGTGGTGGTGGTTGTTGGTGTTGCGGTGGTGGCGGTTGTTGTGTCTTTCATGGTGTTGTGAGATCTGAGATGATTATTATTATTACTGTGTGAAAAAGCTATAGGTGTAAAATCTAGGGTTTGTGTGTGTATTTTGTCCAGGCCTGTTTCGAGGATGTTGTTCGTTCAGGTAGTTATTGATTGGTGTTGTTGTTTTCTTTTTTTTTGTTAATGTCAGCTTGTCGGTTTTGAGACGGGGCTCTTAGCTCTTCACGGAAGGAGAAGGGATAATGGAACAGTATTCGGGTGATTGACGCTCTGTCCTTGACGTTAGTGGAAAAATTGGTAATTCGTAGATGGTGGTCCATGTTTGTACAAACGCGGAGAAACAGTGAATGTGACCAGCTAAGAAAAATTTTGGCAAGACACAAGAGCAACAAGGAAATTGCGAGTTTTACTCTCATCAAAAGCGAAAAGCGAAACACCAAGGCAAGCAAGCATAAACTTCCAACACCTGATCTCTGTAGTGAATCACTCAACGTCCAATGGTTTCTGACGTTGCTTTCATTTGCTGATTAGGGATAGGTCCAGAAAGGAGAACCAATTCCGCAGATTCCAAATTCGAAGTGCGGAAATCGGGTATTTTTAGTCTTTCCGATCCGATAGGTGCGATATCGGACAATACAAGTGTATCAATTACAAGGATTGTAAAGGTATTGAATATTCGACGAGAGCTTCGCTGTCAAGATGAGTGACTTGAGATTTCAGAGGAGAGCACAACAGGTCATCAGATAACGACAATTTTCTTAATATGATGCAGGAGTTACTTGCCAGTGATTTGGATGAAGCAGACTGGATGGTGTCGCAAGGAAATCGACATTTCCACAACGCCAACTATCAAGATGCCATCAACTGTTACGATTTGGCACTTGAGTTGTTTCCCAATTTTCCCGTTGCCCTCAACAACAGAGGACGCGCCTACTTTATGTTGGAAGAGTTTGATAGGGCTCAACAGAACTATAATCAGGCAAAGCGGTTAGATCCTCACAATCCTCTATTTTACTTCAACAATGGGATACTTCTCAATACAGTCAAGCGCTTCGAGGAAGCCATTGAAGAATTTACTCACGGGATTGAGTTGTGTGACCAATTCTTGGATCCTTCATGTTTCATCAATCGAGGCTTTGCCTATGCGAGTCTCGGTCAAGTGTCTAGTGCACTAAAGGATAATTTGGCTGCATTGGCCATTGATGATCACAATTTGAGTGCGTTGAACAATTTGGGCAAGTGTTATGATGAGTTGGGAGATACGGCCATGGCAATTGAAATGTTTTCTCGAATTATTGATATTGATGATAGCTATGAACCAGCGTATGACGCGAGAGGAAAATTGTTTTATTCGTTGGGGGAGTTTGACTTGGCGATTATCGATTATACGAATGCGATTCAGGCGAGTGACTCGTTTGAGAGTACAGTATTTCTACATAGAGCTTGGGCTTACAGGATGAAGGGACTCAACATCCTTGCTCTGAGAGATGCTTCCGTATCCATGGAGTTGGAGCCTGAAGAAGTGAGTATAAAGGAGCAACATCAGGCATTCATGAGAGATATCCACAGCAAAAATACCTGTGATTTGCTGTGTTAGGTCATGACCGTTTAGAGACCCGTGTGATTCACACAAACAAGTCTCGACCTTTTGTGATCTTTATTTGGAACGTCAAGAAGCCATTCGAACCTTGTTATTTAGCTTGGCGATGCATAGTCAAGTAATGTTGATCCAGCCTGCCAAATAAATCAACACACGAGCGCTTTCTGTAATAGTTGTGAAAACAGTCTGTAAAAAGGAAAAAACGAGCCGTTACGCGCGCTACGAACCAGAGAATTTTGCTCCTCTCTCACACAAAATTAAAATCTGGCACATCGAACCATTCAACTAGCATAGAATAGGGAAAATAAGCTATTATACTAAAGATTTTCGAACAGAGATCCAACTATCAAATGAACTTTGAAGACATTCAGGACTCACCACTTGCAAAATCATTGTAGGTATCCCTCTCAAGCTCTCACCTTTTGAAACCAAATCTTCTAACATTGATCATTCTCTTTAGAGATGCAAGATTGGAGGCACAGAGGCAAAGAATTGCGAAACATAAAGAATTTTTGAATCGGCAGAAGGAAACTGTGAAGAGGACTGATGATTCTTTGTCAGACGATGATGACTTTCGATCCTCGTCCAGTTCTTGGCGACTCTCCAGATCTGAAAGTCAGCCTAAAAAGTCAAAGATTGAAGATGCCCTGTTAGATTATGGTCGACAGTTGGAGGAGCAAAAAGAACAGATGAGGCAGCAGTATTTGCAAGTAAGTATCTCATCCAGCAACTATTGTGTCAAATCTACTCAGTAGACTAACATGTTTATTCACTTGTTAGTCACAAGACGAGCCATTTAGGCCACATATATCAGAATCATCCAGGAAACTTGTCAAAGACAGTTCCATGGATGTGATCGAGAGGTTGGATTTCTTAGAGAAGGAACGAGTAGAGAAACTTGAGCAAATGCAAAAGGAGAAAGATCAGAGTTTCTCTCATCGCCCAAAGATATCAAAATTCAGCTTAGATTTGGCTGTGGGTGATCGTTCAAATGTCGTGGAGATCAATAGAGCGTGGGTTGAAAATAGGGAGAGCAAGCTCGACAAATTGAGGAGTATGAGACCTCTGGACGAGATAAAAGAAGAAACATTTGCACCCAAGCTGAATCCCAACACTTTAAAAATTGTAGAAAAGATGAAACAGCAGAAGAAGAGAGATCGGGGTGATATGCCATTCGAAGAGTATTTGGGAAAGAAGGAGATGGATAGACAAAAGGCTTTGATGAAAAAAACAGAAGATCATTACAATTCCATGGTACCAGCTCAACCTAGAATTACTCAACGAGCTGCCGAAATTGTTAGAGAAGGCAGTGTTTCTGATCGATTGTATGAGGAGAGCTTCAAGTTATCTGAGAGAAAGCTGGAGATTCAACAACAGAAACAGATGCAAGAACAGATCATGTACGAATTTCAACCAAGGATTAACACTCTGGATATCGATCGTGGAGATTCTCACGTGTTTGATCACTTGCTAAAGAGAGAGGAGCAAGCAAAGATGAAAAAGCAGGAGAACATGGAAAAATTGTTGGCAAAGGAGAGGCAGTTGCACCATCCGAAGATCAATCCTGTTTCAGAGGAGATTGCATCGAGACTACCCTCATCCTCTCAAGAGAGACTACTTCAGACCACGAAACAAATCAGGCAGGAACATGATCCTAACTGGACCTTCCGCCCAGAAATCAATAAGAAGTCAAAACAGATTGAATCTGAGAAGTCAGGTTTTGTAGACGTGCAATCTCGGATCGATCGATTGTATAACCATGAGAAGAAAAAGAAGGAGAAGATACGGCAACTACGATCAGAATTCGAGATGAAAGAGTTGGAAGAGTGCACATTTGTACCGAAAATGAAGAAGGCTGACATTCGGGTGGCTCCTTTCGAAGAGAGAACAACGACATGGGAAAAGAAAAGAAAAGCAAAAATGGCCAGAGAGCGAGCTGTTATTGACCGAAAGAGTATGCAGGAATGCACATTTAGACCCAGTACCAACGCAGAAAGACGATTATTTGAAAGCTCGCTGAGAGCTGGTCGTTCCACAGACTCGATTCTGAGTGGAAGTTCCGAAGATCCATTAGGATTTGAAGAATTTGTACAGAGACAACGTGAGGCCAGGGCAATGAAGGAGCAAAGCGTTAAGGGAGTGTTCTCCACAGGAGATAAGTGGCGGAATGAAGTTACCGTTCCCAAGGAATTTAGTTTAGGTCTGCGAAGACCTACAGTCATCAAGTCTCTCAGAAAACCTCTCTCCCCATCCCGATATAGTTCGAGAACTCTAGAGGACAATGACGATGTAGAGCAAGCTGGTAATAACTCTAGCCAAGAAGTTACTGACCACAGATCAACCGGAGATACCAATGACAATTCGGAGTCAATAATCGATCTCCTCAGTGAAGTGCCGCCACAGGGGTTATTCAGTGCTCTTTCCTCTGTGAGCATCTTGGAGGGAATGCACCATCTCTATCAATCACCAGTTTCCAACCAAGACTCCTCTTCGAGGAACCAAGCAATGAGCACATTTTTGTCTGGTAGTTTGATCGAGGGAACCGCTTCGGATGAATGGGTCAAAAGAAGCTTGCTCAAGAATGAAATATCCCAAATCTCCAGTCCCAGAACAAGAACACCTGGACGCAGGAATATGTAGTCGATCGATAGGTATTATACGCGCGCTCATTAAGTGCTACGGAATAATAAATTCAAAAAAGTGTTCACTGTAGTTGATGACACGGCCAAACAAACCGTCATGCAAATTCAGATCTCCATACGATTCTATTCGAGTTCAAAAAAAACCAAAACACAAGATCACATCAAACAAACAAACGCACCAACCACACCTGAAACCAAATGAACCAAATTTTCGAGAGTGCAAGTCAACACTTTGAACAAGAGAATGAACTAAAGGACAAACTGTTCCAACAAATGAAAAAGTTGGATGTGAGCCTCTCTCAGCTCCAAACACACTTTTCTCAGATCCACCAACAAGATTGCAACTCTGATGAGAAGATTGAAAAGATTTGCAAGGAATCTGATTCATTGCTTCAAGAGGCCTCCAATGGATTCAAAGAGCTTGATCAAGTTGTTCCTCATGGTCAATACTATCGATGGAATAGCATGTGGTCATCCAAGCTCAGCAACCTAGTGTTCTTTGTTGTGCTGAGAGATTGGTTGTTGAGTGGTCAGTTGAGTGATCGAGAGCGTGTGACTTCTGTTTTGCACATTGACGAAATGAAAACCATTTTTCTCGCTGTAGACGACTACTTGTACGGTGTGTGTAATTTGGCGGGTGAACTCTCTCGATTCTGTATCAATTGTGTGACGAGAGGGGATATGAAGAGGCCGTTTGTGATCAAGGCATTCCTCACGGATCTGTATGCGAGCTTCCGATTGTTGAACTTGAAGAATGATAATCTGAGAAAGAGATTTGATGGTGTCAAGTACGATGTGAAGAAGGTGGAGGAAATTATTTATGACTTGTCGATTCGAGGCATCAAGCAGTCAGCTTGAACCATGTGTAGCAAATAAACAACCTGTGACAGTGAATGTAATGAGTAGTCCCACCCATCATTAGAATTATTATTGGTTATTTGTTTCTTTATTGTATGTTTTATTGGAATTCATTACCCACGTTCAAATTCTCTGAAAATGAGGAATACAATCAATTGTCGTTGCATTCCACTTGTAGTGACCAGACCCTCAATGCAAAAAATTGCAATCATCATCATCTCACGCTCGCCTCAAGACACACAAGCATCATGGATTCAATTACACCCGTTGCAGTCGATTCTATCCCTAACTTTTTACATATAAACCTCCCTCACACATTTCACAACATGTGTGCCATTCTTCTCATCATTTCTCCATATATATCACATGCACGCACACACACACCATAGTCGATTCATTGGTTCATTCGATTTTCAGTTCGCGCAAACCTCATACAGTGTTTTTGCCACTCCATCCATCCATCATTATCATTTTCATGATTAGAGACGTTCATTGCTTGGTCTCTCAACTGTTGCTGTTGCAGCAGTAGTAGGAGCTGCAGAAGCTGGCAACTTTGAATAATAACTACCACCAATATCCTTCTTTGAAACATAATAAGTTCCATCACTTGTTCTCTGTAGTGCATGCTCTGCTTGCTTATCCAAATTGTTCACATGATCCATGTACACTTTTTTCACAAGGTAAAACTTTCCGACAAAGAGAATGGTACAGACAAGACCCATGTATGAAAAACCACGCCACATCATTTTCATTCGATGAGCTCTCTTTTGTCTGGCTTGATCAGGTGTCTCTGTTCTGAACATGCTTGCATACATGTCACGTCTAGCAGCAAATGGATCATCTTCATAGGAAGTGTATTGTTGATGTTGTTGTTGTTGTTGAGCAAATGGAGAAGCAGCACCACCAGCACCAGGTGCGTTTGGACGCTTATTGGCCAAAAAATCAACACTGTCAGCGTCCAATGCGCAACTCAGACGAAAATCATACATGTTTTTCTCATTGGGATTGGACAGTGTTTGATAAGCTGCAGTAATTAACCGAAATTGCTCTTGTTGTTGATCAGAAATGACCTTTGAGGGAGAAGACGCAGAGTCTGGATGGAATTGCTGTAGTAGTTCAAAAAAAAGGGCGCCAAAGTCAGTGGAAAAATTTTCAAGGGTCGAAAAAAAGAAAAATATTATCCGAAAAGGTTACCTTGGCCAGTTTGTAGTATGCCTTCTTCAATTGTTCCTTGGAACTGCTTCTGGTAACGCCCAGGATTTGATAATAGTTTGGAAAAGTCATTCTTTTTACTGCTTGCTGGCTGCTGTGATGTTGTTGAGGCTTTGTGTGAGTGATTGGCTTTTTCAACTTTGTATATCCCGCAAGCGAAAAGCGGATGAACCAGCTGGAGAAAAGCCAAAATCAAACACACGTCGCTTTCCTCTTTTAATTGTTTCTCCGTTCCGACTTTTCTTGGAATCTTCAGCAAGCTTGAATTTTGGAGGCACCATCCTCCAAAACTAATTTGATCACCACACAATACAAAAAACAATAGTATTGTTTGAAAACATTGTCATCCACACAATAATATCCACATCAACATTGATCAAAATGACACACTCATCATCATCAACACTGATGCTGGAATATCATGTGTATCTAATCGAGTTCAGTCGTCCCTTTATCAATAGCACAACTACTACTCAACGCACCTCTTCCTCATCAGTATCATCATCACATGATCATGACCAAAAACTTGAAATTTCAACATTTTGTATCCTGAGTAAACAAAAGCTTCATGTACCAGAATTTGTCGTTGATCGAAGAAGAGATGTCATCACAACTGCAAAGTTGATTCCGATTGGTTCAGTCGTATGTCATTTACCCCATTCTACTCATACATCTACTTGCACTTTTTTTTTTGAATTCGTCTTGTATTCAAAACAACTCACTCTTGTAATTATTGTGTTAAGGCAATTGACAATTCGGCAGAGTGGGAAGAAATGTTGCAATTTCACAACTTTTTCGTGAATGAATTAGCGAGCAAGAGTGAATGGAAATTTTCATATGAACAAATCAGGTTGTCCATTCAAAATAATCACCATTTTGAATCACTCTCCAAACAAAAACGAAGCAAGATTCAATTGATTGACGAGTCAAAGCACATGATTATTTTACCTGTTTTGGTGCCTATTCGTGAGATTGAGCATGTCAAGGAGTTTATGAGAAAACGAACAGAATCGTCCACTCTTTATTTTGATCACAGAGATGTTCACACTGTTTTCTCATCCATTGTTGTGACTTCGAATAACAACAACAAGGGTTTAAAATGTGTGCCAATGAGTTTCGAGTCACTCAAGCAAAAGATTCATTTGCGAGAGGCGTATATTAGACCCTATGGATCATCATTGTACGATTTGATTGAACAAGAGTTGGAACAGTACAAGGAGTGGTTCCCAATGGGATCGAAACAAATTAGAGAAACACTACGAAAGTACGATTCGAGAATTAATGTGTTGCAAACAATGGAGACTGGTATGTGATGGGAGATTTGATTTTTCACAGGTATTGACATGTTTGTGATCTAACACTCTGATATTTCTCTATTATAAATATGTTAAAATTGTGTGTGAATGTGTTGCTTATAGATGAGGAATTTAGAAACGCAGTGGAAGTCTCAGAAAAGATATCTGAAAAGTTTAGATCGTCTGTCGTATTGACCACATACAACTTTTTGCCCTACAATATCGACACTGTTGATTTTTATTCGCACGTGAATGATCCAATGATCAAGCAACAATCATTCTATTCGTACTATACCGAAAAGAGAAAATTAACATTGAATCATATGGATCAACCAATGCTCACTGTGGTGCATACACACGAGGGAGCTGGTGATAAGAAGCCATGGGAGGAAGAAGGAGTGAGCCCAACGATATACTATCTTCAAAAAACATACAATGAAACCTATGAGGAGAATGAGAGTGAGAACGTGCTTGCGAATCAATCAGAGCAACAAACATCCGATGGAGATCATACAATGATGGGTGAAGAAGCAGCGATCCCAGTTACAAAGTTGAAGAAATCATCGAGACCAATGCTCATACCGGAGTTTTGCGCATTTTCGCACTTGCCTGATCATATATCGACCTATGCCAAATATGCAACAATTTGTTTGGAGTACATAGAAGAAGTACTGAAGCACTATGCAAGAACAATCGAATTGGAAGCTCGATTACAGTACACATTCACAAACAAATTATTGTTGAGAAATGCATTGACGCATAAGAGTTTCTCCTCTGAGAAGGAAGTACCAATGACGAACAATGAACGATTAGAATTTTTAGGTGATTCGGTGTTAGAGATTATTGTCAGTCATTTCCTATTCGAAAAATTCAAGGTTGCATCCGAAGGTGTTCTCACCCAATACCGAACAAAATATGTGAAGAATATATTTTTGGAATCAGTGGCAAATGATATTAAAACTGTGGACTTTTTATTGTATCCTGCATCTCAGTATCAACTCAGAGAAGAGGCGTTGAGAGTAGGTGCTGATACGTTAGAGGCACTCATTGGTGCTGTTTTTCTAGATGGAGGAATGAAGAAGGCAGTTAATCTATGCAACAACTTGATCCTCACTGGAGCAGAAACAGAATTGAAGGATTTACCAGAGTATGAAGAACACGAGTATCATAGCTTCGAAATTCCCTTTCAACAAATGGTTCGTTTAAGTCCACAGCAGGAGCAATTAGTCAACAAGGTTGAAGGTTTATTAGGTTTTCGTTTCGAGAATCCATATATTCTAGTGCAGGCCTTGACTCACAAATCGTACAAGGACAAGGACGTTGTGCTGCCAAATTCAACCTATGTTTTCAACTATGAAAGATTGGAATTCCTAGGTGATTGCATACTAAAGTTTATTGTGGGCTCATGGCTGTTCATCAACTATCCATCCGCTAGTGAGAGCAAGATGACTATGGCCAGACACAACACTGTTGACAATCTCGTGTCTTTGGCTGGAGCTTCAAAACGATTAGGCTTGAGCAATCTGATCAGACATAGCATTCCTCCGAATCTCTTGCAACCAGACTCGACTCTACATAGACATCTTTCAAGTGATGTATTCGAGGCCATCTTGGGTGCCATATACTTGGACAGAGGAGGTTTGTTCCTTGTGAAGGATATCGCGAATAATAAGCGCGAGTTTGATGTGCACAAAGCTTTTGTGCATCGACATCTCATTGACAATCGTAAGAGTGAAGTGAATCCGAATATTATTCTGCAGCCTCTCAAGAACAAACTACAAGAGGTTTTGCAATCCATGTTAACTTGCGCTGCACTGCCTAGTTACCAACAACTCGAATGTATTTCACTCGAAGGAAAGCAATATTTTAATATGGCTGCATGCTTGAGTGATCTTCGACTTGCTATCGGAGAGGGCATGAGTCGCAAAGAAGCCGAAATTGATGCAGCCAGAAAGGCAATACGATTGGTTGAAGCAATTCAAACCGACTGGGAAGACAAGGGCATCCGTGAAAAGCAATCATACGCAAAGTTAAAAGAAGCTGTGACTGTCGGTATTTCACGAGATCCTGACCTCTTTACAACGAACATTGAAGAAGTGAAACGGGAGGGTCTAAAGAGCTTTAACAACTATTTGTTTGAGGTTTATCCATCAACATTGACCAACGTGATTGAATCAAGTTCAAATCCGCTTGTGCAGGAAGAACTCATGAAGAAACACCTATTGTCCCAGTTGTAAGAGCACAATCGATCATAGAAGAAGCATAGCACACGTGTTGTCATGACTACACCTGCGATATGCTTCTATATTCTTGATTGCGTTATGGACAATAGTTTGTTTCTTGTGAGCGAATGGTATTCTTTAAAGAAGATTCATAATAATATTATTATTACAATATTATTAACGTAGTTTATTAAATATCAATCTGTCATGCAATCTAATTATCGGACAAACAACACTTGGTTTCGACTGCCATCGATGACTCTCATGGCAGCACCACACTTCCTTGTCAGTGTCTGCTTTGTTGAATGGTTCAGGTATTGTTGAAGTTCTGTGATTGCTTGCTCACTGATTCCACTGGTGTCATCCGATGTATATTCAAACAAGATGGGCGCATTATCAACCAACTCGCCATCTTTCACCAACTGCCGAAGTTGACTCGCCATGGGCAACATCTTCCCGGACGTCATACTGAACAGACGCAACCGACCACCATTCTTTCGATCAACAATATCGAGCTTGGCGTAGGAACAAATCATGTCCACTACTTTTCCTACGCTGGACATGGCAGGGAAGTACATGTACATGGGTTGATAATGGTTCAATGGGAGAAACACTGGCACGTGCAACTGGTCTTCTCGCTCCAAATTGGGTCTGTGAGTAGGAATGACTGCACTCTGAGGGGTATTTACAAATTGGATTGGCTCTTTGGGCAGTCTCTTCTTGAGTTTAACAGTTCCACTCTGTTGTTGCTTAGGTTGTGGTGTTTCACTTGAGCTTTGCTTCTTCAATGAAGAAAGTTGTTGAGCGACTCGTTGCAAGTGTAACCGACCGCTCAATGATGTATTTGTGTTGGTGGTCTGTGGTGTGGTATTTGCTTTGAGTGTTTCTCTCTGCTGCAGAGCAGTCGTTTGATTCCTTGTTTTCAAAAGCTTGCATTGATGGTCCTCTGGTACTCTATGATCCAAACAAAACTTATCATTACAATAATTGCACTGTATGAACAAGAAGTCTAATGTTGTTGCCGTTGTCGAAGCTCCTGAGAATTGTCCGAATTTAGAATGATTGTGATGGTGCTTGCATGATTTCATATGACAAAAGTCGTCCTTTGATCGTGTGGGTACCACAGTTTGCAACACGACCTTTCCCTTGCCGCACTCACCAGACTCCAAGTGACGCTGTATCACAAGGTTGTTGTTCTCAGTGGGGAAACGCTTGGGCACAATGTGTGAACAGACGGGGCATGTGGGTACCATGGAACGTTCGTTCAATTCGGATAGACCCTGACATTCATGCTCTACTCTGTGATCTGAGCAGTACACGTGCTTACAAACGTCGCAATGATAGGGCAAAAAGTCCTTTTGGTGGCAGTATGGATCACTGCAGTGTTTTCCGAGATTATAGTCGAACATGATAGAGATGTAGTATAGTCAAGAGATGTGAGTTCGTTTTACTCTTCTTTGTTTGTGGCTTTATAAACAAATTGCAGAAATGCAGATTCCCTTTCAAATATTTCAATTTCTTCGGAAGCGGAACTCCTTTTAATAAAAATGATGAACTGCGCATTTACAATGCGCAAAATAAAAATAACTTGAAAATTCCGAACTTGCCTTCGAAGTCCCATGGTGATGCAGTATTGAACACAAAAGGTGGCTTTTTTCTTCTTCTTCATGAGGTTTCACCGACCTTCTTTGTTGGGAGCCTTTGTTGAAGTTTCAAGAAGGTGAGAGAAAAGTCAACACAATGACATCAGGAGGATCGCAGGACAAAATTCTACGAGAGTTGAATGTTTACGGCACGGGTTACTCTCCAACGTACCAAACTGGATTCAATCGCTCCTACTATGCCCAGATGGGCAACATGAATGAATACGTATCAACAGATTCAGGAGCTAATGTTGTCAAGTCGTTTGCCCCTGTAGTGCAATACGGTTCGATCGGTGAGGAGTTTGAATCTGAGCAAGAATTGTTTGAACCAGGTGAGTATGTTGTGCATGTGTCATGTGGTGAGAATCGCTCACTGTTTGTCACCAATCATCGTCGTGTGTTTTGCTGTGGAGAAAACTCTTGTGGTTGCTGTGGTCTGCCAGATTCGGAATTCGTTCTCAAGCAGGTGACTTTGATACCCGAGTTGTCCAATTGTAAAATCGTTGAGACAAAGTGTGGAGCTCTCCATTCGTTTTTCATCAGTGAAGGATACGAGTCTGTGTACGCATCAGGATCGAACAACCATGGTGAGTGTGGATTGTCCACAGGACCGGGTCTTGATTACGGTGTGGTGAAATTGGGCGACATTGAAGGCAAAAAGGTAAAGTATGTTGCGCCTGGTGCACTTCATTCAGTGTTGGTCACAGTTGATAATTGTGTGTATACCTCTGGATATTGTTCTTTTGGATCTCTGGGTCAGGGTAGTATGACTCAAGAGAGCCCAACTCCTGCTAGGGTGAATCATCCTGATCTCTGTGGATTGAAGGAGATTAAAAGTGTCGTGTGTGGTCTATGGCATTCCATCTTGATTGCAGAAGATGGAGCAGCTTACTCTTGGGGATCAAACAGGCAAGGTCAATGCGGTGTATTATCTTTACAAAAGGAGGTACTGAGTCCAGTTTTAGTGACTGGTGTCTCTCATTCTGAGAAGATTGTTGATGCAAGATGTGGAAGCTGTTTCACTGTGTTTCGAACCCAGTCGAACAATTTTTATGGTTGTGGAGAGAATGATCATGGCGCTCTGGGACTTGCTGCTAGAATACAACTCACAGTAACTCAGATTCCTATGTCGATTGGGAACGTGTTTGATTACAGTTGTGGATCAGGCTTTACTGTATTTACAACAAAGGAGGGAGGTGTCTATACATGTGGTTATAGAAAGTTTGTATCTTTGTTATTATGTTCCTTTCTCCACTATTTGGCATTTTAATTAACTCTTACTTTACTATGCAATAGTAAGTTGGGATCTTTATTATTTCAATTCAAAGACAAGGAATTGATCGCTAAAATGAATTTGCCTCCTGTTGCTAAGGTTGTATCACACAACAGCGAACTTCATGTTGTCTGCCCTCAAAACGGTTTCCATACAATTTTGTACACCGTACCAAAGATTCATTGCCTCTTGGCAACCCAACTATTCACCACTCAGCAAAAGACACTCCTGTGTGACATCACGATTGTGATCAAAGAATAATACTCAGCTCTTTTATCCAGTTTAAAACACAATTTTTATGGCTTTCATTGAACTTGCAGAGTTCGTTGTTGTAAAAGAATAATACTTGGTGTGACCAATGGCGTGTTTTGTAGAACAAGACCTGGTTAGGCTCAGTTATGAGATGAAAGCATATCAAGATAAAAGATGTCATTCATTCTCATCAGGAAGAGTATCAAAAATGTTGATTGGCTTCTTTTCATTCTTAATCAGTTTCTGGCCATTCTTTTTCTCTTTGTTGTTTTTGGAGGTGTGGTTAGGTTGCTTAGTGGCCTGGGGATTGAGTCCGAGAGCATCCTTAATTCTATCCTTCATATCTCCGGTCCATGGAAAATATTTCAGTTTTCCTCCAGCGATAACATCGACTTTAGTCGGGTTTTTCACCGAGTCATACTTACAAGATTCATAAGGCACAAAATCTGTTGCTGTT
The DNA here is from genome assembly GCA_937625935.1 of Tetramitus jugosus. NCBI lineage: Eukaryota > Heterolobosea > Eutetramitea > Acrasida > Vahlkampfiidae > Tetramitus > Tetramitus jugosus. The sequence goes on along the minus strand of OW569355.1, from coordinate 456,735 downwards.
GGTGTCTCAGTTGTTGGAATCTTTTCCAGGGCAATCAATGCAATTCCACTTGTCTCCTTTTTACTTCTATCATTCTCTCTCGAAGCTTTTGCCAACTCTTTCAAATATGCTTTGCAATCAGGATAATCTACAAGGGCAAAATACTCAGTTTTATATCTACCAACAGTTCGTTGAAGGTAAATCCTTGGATTCTTGTCCTTCAAAAAGTTCTCTTTGTGAAGATTATTATAAATGAGTGTTTCTTCACGTGCTTCTCTAATGGCAGTCTCGAGCAAATCACCATCAGAACCCTCCCTTAAACCACCAGGATTGACCCAGTATTTTCTATCTTGAGAATAGAACGCCACCACGTAGTATTGATTGTCCTTTTCTGCCAATAGCACTCCTCCATAGTTGCAGTTATTCTGTGTCGTTATTGAAAGAAAATCGTAGAGTATGTTTTTTTGTTTTCAGGAAGTCCATGTTATCCTCAGAAATTCTTTTTGAAGTTGACATCCTGTCGCAGGACAACAATCTTTACAAAAAATGGTTCCAGGAATGTGGAACTCCTTGTCGTACCAACTGATTCATTTCATCTTTCCTGTTTGCGATCCAACTCCTGTGTTATGTCGCTGTTGTCAAGAAGTAATACTTGTTTCAGGTTGATGCAGAATAAAGCAGAATAAAACAAACCAAAAATTTACAAATACATGATGATCGAAATTACATGAGCCATCCCAAAATAAAGGCAACCAATGCCACTATGATTGCAAACAAGAAATCTTGATTGTACTCGGCAGGTTGTTGCTCTTTTCTCACCGATGCAGCGCTGGTGGTCTCCTTGTCTGCATTATTCTTCTGACGAAGCAACTTCTCTTCTGCCAAGGCATTCTCAAGTTCCTTCACACGATTCTTGAATTTGGAAACTTCAGATTCGAGACGATCCTCCAAGATCTTATTGGTGGAAACAGCATTCTTCAGCTCTTCAACAATATTCGAATATTCCTCCTTCAATCGGTTATACTCCTTCTCGTCGATTGCTTTCAAGGAATCCTCAGTGGATTTGTGTGACACGCGCTGATCTACTGTTTCTTTTGTCTCTTGTGCAATCTTAGAGATCAACAATAAATCTTCTTCGTCCTTCTTCTTCTGTAGTTCCTGCTGTCTCTTTAACTCCTCTTTCTTCTGCTGTTCTTGCTGCAACCTCAAAGCCATTTGTCTCTCCAATTCTCTCTCTTCTTGCTTCTTTTGAGCTGCTATGCGCTCCTCTTCAACCCTCTTGTTGTCCAATCGTTCTCTCTCAATTTGCTCCATCTTCAAACGAGCGGCCTCCTCATTGATTCGTTGAGTCTCAAAATAATTATCGTTTACAATATCTGAAGGGATCACATTGGCATGAGGAGTTGGCACATTGATATACCCAGCTGTTTGATCAGCAATTGATACAACAGACTGAACGCCCTGTTGTTGCTGTTGATTGATCTCAACTGCTCTTGCACGTTCATCAAACGCATTGGATGGCACAATCACTGGCTGTTCAACGATAGTTGTTGCTGTTGTCGTTGTTTGGTTCTTTTCAGCAAAAGAACCGGAAGACTCTCTTGGTGTGACCATGATGGCATCAGCAGACTGTTGCTCCTGTTGTTGTTGTTGCTGATGATGATGATGATGATCAATCACACTCTGGAACATGCCACTCGATGTCATCTCTCCATGACTGTCCGAATCATGATGAGACAACCATTGTGGGCTTAAATCCTCATCTACCACTGATGATTGCTTCTTTTGTGAGGAGCTCGTTGCAAACACCTGAGGGAACAGTTCATAAGCAACAGAAGTTGGAACATTCATCTCTTCAACGACCACTGTTCCGTCATTGTACTGTGTGACCTTGATGTCATCAGGAGGTGTTTCAAACTTGATATTGATTGCCTGTTTGACAATTGACTTTGGATCCACCTTCTTAAAAGTGTCTTCCACAACAGACTTCATATCCTCGAGCCCCGACTTTAACAGAATGCCCTCCACTCTAAACTTTGATGATTGAAGCTCAGAAATATCCGACTCCGACATGGTAATCTCCAATTTCTCCGACTGATTGGGCAGAATGTAGCCTTGCTTTGGAGTGACACTGAATGACTTTGGACTCGTTGTCTTCAACTTGTACACTGCATACTTGTTCGTTCTATTGATCAATCTCACCACACATATAATTCTCCGATCGTATGGAGGCGGAAAATAAAGATCGGGCGTAGAAATTAAGAAGAGATCGTTTTGTGTGCGATAGAGCTTGTAGAGGACGCCTGGATCTTCCTTTTTGGCTTCTTCAATCATGCTTCCGAGCACTTGTTGATCCCTCAATCGAATCAAATCGTCCAAACCACCAATGTGCTTCTGATTGAAGAACACTTGAGGCAAATCTGTTCTGTTGTTTGTCAACTGACACATAATTTCACTCAAGTATGGTTTATCATCAATTTTGATATCACTAGTCTCCATACCAAACTCACCAATCACATTCTTGGCCTGTTGACATTGATCCTTGTAATTCTTTTTACGTGAAGTGAAAATGAAGACTCTGCCTTCATAGTCTCTCTTTTTGGTGACTGGTTTTTTGAGTGCTGCCGATGACATTTTATGTACACAACGATGAGTTAAATAATAGAATAATGTTTTGGCTTTGTTTTTGCTTTTTTGTGTGTTTCAGCGAAAGAAAATTTTTGGTGTGGACGAGGAAGGAAAATAGGCTTTTTACATGGGGGATTTGATGGAACGATCGAGACACCGAAACGTGATGACCTGAGGTTGAATGCATCCAACCAGTACCAGGTATATCATGTTGTTGATGTATGATGAATGATTCATCGTCAAATCACCATTAATTGCACTGATTCTCTCTCATTGATATGCACTGACTGAAGAAAACAGATCTCATTGATGTTCTTGTGTGAACATACACTCCTCAAGCCATCACAAGGTATTATGCAGCAGACGTGACTTTGCCATTGCTGCACTGGTGATTCTGTTCACATGAAGGCGGTGTTTTATCTGTCGGAGTGTAATTTTGTAACGAGGTAGTCAACCGGTCAACCCAACAAAAATTCGCAAAACACAAAAATCACAACAAAACAAACACATATATCCATCACACAGCCAAAAAGTAAACAATGGGTACGTGTCATATTATTTCACATATTTTCGCAGAAGAGGAGAATGCACCAACAATCATATTCTATGACTTCGCTTGTCTTGAATATCCGAACATTCATTATTTGAAATACCCTTTCGCTCTTGTTGCTGCTTGTTCTCCTCTTAGGCTCTTGTATCATCACTATTTGACATGTTTGCTAACATTTACTCTATTCAGTCAAGGCATTCGAACTAAGAAATAAGAATAAGGAAGAGTTGTTGAAGGAACTCGACCAATTGAAGCAATCCCTCTATGAATTGAGAGTTTCCAAGGCTACCCAAGGAAACACCAATGCTCTTTTGGGAATCAAGAAGTTGAGAAAGTCTGTTGCTCGTGTCAACACCATCCTCACCGAAAAGCAAAGAACTGAAGTGCGCAAGTTGTACAGCAGATCCAAGTATCTTCCAATCGACTTGAGAGAGAAGAACACCCGTGCTTACAGAAGACGTTTGACCGATGTCCACAAGGCACAAAAGTTGGTTAAGATTGTCAAGAAGCAACAAAACTTCCCACAAAGAAAGTTTGCTCTTACTGCTTAAATAAATGCACTATTGACTAAAAAACGAAATTCAACAAGATGCTGCAATCTTCTTGTTTGGTTCCATTTCGCGCTGGTTTCAAATACACTCCAACTTGGAAGGTTTCATCGCGATCGTTCCTGATCTGTCATCCAACAACAATTTCTCACTTGAACCACAAACACAACAACAACAACAACAACAATAATTGTCAACATCAATACCACAGTGGAACCATCAACACAATGACATCATTATCCGCTCTCGAACAATCACTGGCAATCATTGAAGGCCTTGAACCACAATCCGTTTGGCAACACTTTTGCCAGTTGAGTCAAATTCCTCGACCATCCAAGAAGGAACATCGTGTCAAGCAATGGCTCCAACAATTCGCATTGGAACACGGTGCACAATACAGTGAAGACTCTGTTGGCAACTGTAAGCTCACCAAATTGTCACCAAACGGTTCAAGTGACGTCTGGGTGGCCACACAAGGTCACATTGACATGGTCACTGAGAAGAACAAGGACAAGACTCATGATTTTGACAATGATCCAATCACTCTGCAGAGAATTGTCAAGAACAACAATGAGTTGTGGATCAAGGCCGATGGAACGACATTGGGTGCTGACAATGGTGTTGGTGTGTGCATTGGACTGAGCTTGATCAGTCATCCACCATCCGCACCCTTCACACTCCCCAATTTGGAAGTGCTGTGCACCATTGATGAAGAAGTGGGCATGACTGGTGCGATGAACATTGATCGCGATTTTTTGCAGAGTAAAATTTTGCTCAATTTGGATTCGGAGGAAGATGGAACGTTTACGGTCGGATGTGCAGGAGGTCAAGACACTGTAGCAATGTTTGATGTGGAGAGTGTGTCCAGTTCACTAGTCACGTCCAACACTGCTCCTTGTCATGTCAAGTTGTTGCTCGGTGGATTGACTGGTGGTCATTCTGGTGTTCAAATTCATGAACCTAGAGCCAATGCACTCAAACTGTTGGCTGATTTGATCAAGAGTATTGTGGATCATGAAAAGAAGACTGGTGCTGCACTGATTGAGATTAGAGGAATTCGAGGTGGAAGCAAGTTGAATGCCATCCCTAGAGAAGCAGAAGTTGATTTGATTGTTGCCAATGAACAAGCGTTGGACGCATTGAAGAGAATGAGTGAGCGATGGGTTGCTGTTTCTCATGAACAGTGGAAGTACGACAAGGTAAAGATCTCATTTGAAGACGATAGCAGCAACAAGTCTGACAAGGTGTGGTCCAGTGCATTCTCTGCTCGTTTTGTAAATGCATTGCTTGCTATGCCTCATGGTGTCATTAGCATGAACCCTGATATTCCTCATCTCGTGCAGACAAGTACCAATTTGGCTCTTGTGACAAGCACAGAACAACCAGGAGAGATTATGATTGGTACGAGTCAGAGAAGTTCAACAAACAGCTCCGTAGGCACTGTTGGTGCATTTGTGAGAGCTGTTATGGAGCTTGCTGGTGCACGTGCAATTGAAGTCCATGATCCTTATCCAGCATGGGCTCCAAATGTTGAATCACCAACACTCAAGGTAGCCACTGCTGTCTATGAAAGATTGTACAATCATAAGCCAAAGGTCGAGGCTATTCACGCTGGATTGGAGACTGGATTGCTCGGAGAAAGAATTGCTGGACTCGATATGATCAGTTATGGTCCAACAATCACTGGCGCACACAGTCCTGATGAGGCATGCAACGTCAAGGATGTTGCCAAGTGTTACGAGTTGACATTGCACCTTTTGAACGAGTTGGCAACAAGAGCTCAATAAAGCAAATGTACACTTAGAGTATGATAAATATCCCACTACATGTGTAGTCACTTTTATTCTTCCATGATCATTAAAGTGCCCAATGAAATGGCAGCACTGGCAATGTTAATGAGTCTGTTGATCCAAAAGCCCTTATACAGACTCAAGAAGCCCTCCTTGTTCGATATTTGAACAAGTGCGTCCACAGTGTTCTTGTACGAGCTCTTTCCATTGCTCTTGTCAGCTCGAACAATCATTCTCTTGTTAATCGTGTCCAATGGATAAGAAACAACAGAGGCGACTGTAGAGACAAGCTGGTAGAACAACCACACTTTCCACAGTGGTTGCTCTGTTTCTCCCAACATTGCGATTCTGCAGTATTTATAAGTGCACAGGAAGGCACTTCTGTACATGATGCCTTGAAGCACAGCGGCATCCCATCCGACAAACAATCCACCCACACCTTCATTGGATACGACTTGAGTGGCACAGTCTATTGCACTTCTGTACTTTGCCAAATTTCCACCCTTGGTATCAACAGCCATCCTCGTATACAACACATTGAATGGCGCGCTGATCAATGCACCAACAGAACCCAGAATAGATGTCTCTGTCATGACATTGACATAATAACGAACAGGGTCAATAGTGCGACTCACTGTACGGAATCCCAACTGATCTCTCAATGGTTCACGCAACCACTCATTGGCCATCATGGCAGGCAAATCTTTGATAGCTGTGAGAAAACAGCCCTTCCACAATTCCATCGGGCCTTGATTCTTTGTGAGGCCCTCAAGTGTCGAAACAACACCTCCCAACGATTCATCTTCATTCTTGTGAGAGTTCTCTGGTGAGGTCTGCTTGATGAGACGCACGCGGAACAGAGGAGACAACAACACGGCACACAAGAGCTCTTGGACAGCTTTTGTCTGGATGTGTGAAAAGGGATTTTTGGTGGTCACATGGTGGTGACTCTGTCGATGAACAACAACACTGTTGTTATTGTTGTAAAATTGAACCATGGTTTAGTTGTTATTGATCTTGATCCAAATGCTTTTTGATCTCGCTTTGGATTTTGGTGTGCTTTTCAGATCAAGGTTTTTAGTTGAAATAGTCGGAACAGGTTTAGACAGAAAAGTGTGTACTGGGAGGTGTAATAATATGACTATGAAGGAGACTTTTTGGGATGGTTTGTTTGGGTGTCTATTTTATACTTTGTTACGACTGGTGTTGCGGGTGAACAATTATACTGACTTTTGTCAATGTCTGTTCTTTCAAGGATTGGCTGGGCAAACACAACCATTCGACTTCAGTACATGTATTGCACTAATCTTTGGATTTCTTGCTATTCTCTCTAGACCAATCTTGAGAATGCCAGATGATGTTACAGAGGCCACAAACGTTTTTATCGTTGCAGTGTAGGAACCAACTTCACTGAAAATGTCATAACCACTCAACACCTTCACGTCTTGAAGGTAGATATCAGTGACACGAACGCCAACTTTGAATGCTGTTTCGAAAAACTCTGCAAAGTGAAGGTAAACAGTGTATTGTCCCTCATCTAAACCTGGAATTGTATAGGTTAGCTGTGTACTCGCATCATTCCATCTCTCAAACCTGTACAGATCGTTATCCTGAGTATTCGCGAACGTGACTCCTGATGTTTTGTCCATGGTTCCAACATTGAAATACCTATCGCCCAGCCATACGTTACCACTCTTGTCAGTGTAGGAGTCTGTGCTGCCTGCTCTGATACGTACTTCAGTGAGTGTCAGAACACAATCTAACAAAAGGAGTATCATTGCGAGTACCACAATCTGTTTCTTGAGGATTAGCGGTATGCAACCGCCGTTGAACTTCAGTATCATGTTCAATTGCTTGTATTATCTAATTATTGTTAAGCTGATTTGTTTCTTGGGTAACATACGTAGATCATGGTAGTCAGTCAGCTATTTGCATTGCCATATATTTGAACCAAAAAAAGAACCTCATAGTGGACCACTGAGCAAGTATCTATATCTTGGATAAAAGACGGCACTCATGGGACCAGTCGAGTGTTTTTTCGTGGTCGAACTTGGTTTGGTTTTTTCATCCTGATCGGCCTGGGGTTGGCGCCCAGTTACATTTACGACTTTTTACCGCCCGAGTCGCGATCATTAATTGTTCATTGTGCTAAAACGGTTTTTCATTGCCAGAGGTGAAGCAACTAGTTGAGATTTTTAGAAATATGGATCATTCCTACTTGTTTCAACCGGGGGACCGAGATGATCGCGAGAATCGAGAAAAAGAAGCATTGAGCTTGAACCTCTCGTTCAGTGACAGCGAAGACTCCATGTCCGAATCTACTTCATCAAGCAACTTATCCCAATTTTCAAAACTTCAGGGAAGACAAATTACCCAACGATTACTCAACAGGTTGTTAGATCTGAGGAATGTTACGTTCTTCAGACAACATTTTTCTGTCGCACTTGTACCATATGTGAGTGAAGCTGCTAGTGGAGGCGATAGAGGACTGAAAACGCCTAGAATGGAAGTAGCTGAGAATTGTTTATTGAACATCGAACAAGTATTATTCAAGACATTTACTAGTCATTACAACTCTGTATGTATATCTCCCCAATGATGAGAGTTGAGGATTCTTCCTATAGTTCAAGAACAGAACTCACTCCGAAACATGTATTGAAGACAGGAAAAGATCAAACTGTAGTATTGACCGGTATGCCGTGTGCACACTTCTTTAACTCAGTTCCGAGATTGATCGCCTCCACAGTTAACTATCTGAATGCACCAAAGTGCAGTTCAACCCTATTTGCTCAATTATCCTTGTTGTCTAAGATAGGAACTTATGATTATCAAGGGAAGTGGCAATCAGTCTATGGTTTAAGGGTGAACATCAGAGTCAGTACAAAGTCCGAGTACACTGGTCACGAGATTTTCGCACCAATACTCCATTCGAACATCCACTTTTGGGAACTACTGGACGGGAAGGTGCTAGAAAACATTTCTAAATTCCCCATCTTTGATAGTCTTTTCAACGCTCCTTCAGAAACGCTTCAGTCACTTTTTGGGACATCCTTCATGAAAAGACATGCGAACTGGATCAAAAATCGATTCAAGTCTCCTGAAAGTTTTAGTATTCTTGTCAACGATCTCCATGTAGCACTCAATTTATCAACAATGGAGAGGGCTCAATTCCTCAAGTTAGTTTCATTGATAATCTTACTATTGGATGCAGAAAATATGTTCCTGGAAATGGAGCAGACATCAATGGGTGGAATCTTAAACCCGAAGGCACACAACGACCGCATTAGAAAATACATTCTCAGTTTGCCGGCCACTGTTTTGGATGAGATTTGTAGTTTGTTTGGACCTAGTACGGACAAATACACACTAGTAACAAAGGTTGAACAAATCTCCAAGACATCAGGACAGAGCAGGTTCTTCTGTTCATTGGCTCAATACGTTCATCGAGCTCTCTTTCATTGGGCATTATCGAAGATGCAAACTATGGGAAGAAGCTTAACAGACGAACATAGTTTCAATTTTGTCTGGCTTCCTCAGAGTTATCAATTTTTGGAAACCAATATTGCAGTTGAGCACCTTCATGCTTGGGCAGTACGATATTTGTGCGAAAGCGAGGAGGTTGGCATGAAGAGTGAAGGTTTCAGTGATTATACTTGTAATGTATGGAAAACTCACGGCTGTTCCTGTCAAATAGTCGAGCAGTTTATGAATGGGCATTTAGACGTGAAATCTTTATCGCAGAGATTTACAATCAATCATTCATTTGGCTCAGTGTTGTATGCTACACCAAATCAAAAGAAGTTTAATGCAGAAGAGCTTGTTCAAAAATTACGAGAGTTGTTGCCTCTGAAACTACTTACATCGACGCCCCACTTCTGTCATGTTATGTTTTTGGGTATGGATGTTTGTTGTTAGTTATTCCCTTGTCGTACCACTGAATTCACTAACATTTCATTCAATGAAGACCATTCCCCTCTTGAGAGTACAGAGATGCTACAGAACGAGATTTCGAAGTCCTTTCTCAAGATGGTTTGTGATGTTGACGATGCTTCCTATCCACATAAGATCACGCTGGACAAATTTAGGATATCCTATCTTCCGAAACTATTGTTCATTTCGCGCAGGAAACTATCGTCACTCGAAAACATATTGATGCAGTACGTTCCCAAGGAGGAATTCTTGATCGGAACCCACTCGGTACTACTTAAGAACTCAGGATATATCTTCTTAGAAAAATTGATATCAAAAGCTAAGAAGTCAGCTGTTGGAGTTATTGAGAGAGTGTTCTATAGGTATAAAGTGAGAAGAAACTTACTGAAGGGATTGAAAGAACTTCTTCATCAGAGCGGAAGGAGCGTCGATATGGAGAAGATTTATGCAGCCCAGAGAATTAAGAATTGGTGGAAAAATATCAACCATAGGCGTCAAGAGCGAAAGTGGGCTGTGTTAACCATTGAAAATTACTGGATTATGAGCATCGCGAGAAGGCAAATAAGGGCATGTGTCGTGACTATAGAAGAATGGTGGTTGAGAGTGAAGGAGAAGAGATCAAGGCGGTTATACTGGTTGGATATGGCTGTTCGAATTATCCAGAAGAATATGAGAATATATGTATTTAAACAAAAGTTAGCCAGAAGAATTAAAGAGAAGAAAAACCAAATAGAACTATCAAGAAGAAAGAGATTAGAAAATATGGAGAAGTATGAGCAACAATGGAGAGAATCCCCAACTTTCAAAGATAATACAGGGGTTTGTTCAAGTACCGGAAATAGAGCTCGCAATATTCGTAGTTTGAGACCTCCTGAAAAACTATTACAATTGATGGATAGTCCTCGAGTTCGAGAGCGTCCCGATTTTGGTACGAATGATCATTCGAACAGTGAACCAACAGGTAGACGATTGAGCTCACAAGTACCACCAAACGACTTTAGACATCCAGTGTATACTGATGCTGATATCCCCAAGTTGACTACGGCAACAAAAGATCAGTATGGTAACTTGATAATTCCAAAATCAATAGTCGATGAATTTCTTCGAACATCTAAACGAGATAGAAATCTTCAACAACTCGAATGGAGATCGTATGTATCTCCTAAGAAGGCTTCGTACCCTCCTGATGTTCTTTCTGCTTCCCCAATTTTCTCATCGCCAACCAACAATTACAAGATCAATAGTAGTGACAATATCAGAAATTCAATCAAACAACCACGAGCTCATCATATGACCATACCTAAATCCTTGTCCAATCGAATATCTTCTCAGATTCGTGGATCTCTGCCATGCGAAGAGAGGTATGATTCTCAAGAATGTAGTCCAGACTATTCTTTTGAAACTACACATACTGCTGAGAAGAGCGACCAATACTCTGAAAGCGAGCTTGAACAGTTGTATTCTGATGAGACCACAAATGAGGACAAGCTCATGTCAAGTCCTCCTTCATCTGAGAAAAAACAGGAGGATAGAACAGTTAGCAGTAATTATGCAAGTTTGTTAGATCAAGTTTTCAATGGCGGCAAGGAACCTAAAGTATCACAAACCAAATCTGCAACTACAACGAAATCATCAACCGCAAGAGTAATGGAAGAGATCAAGAATAGGAGTGAAATCTCACAAATGGCGGATAGACACTACAAAACACCCCAGAACAGTAAGAAGTTTACCAGTTCATCTAGCAGCGCTTTGTTCATGAGAGTTTATGGATACTCGCCTGACACTGGTGTACTACCTGAGGTTCCAAAGTCAAACAGTGGCAGTCGTACGAAACCTAACCCAACACCTGAACCTCAACGGAAGTTGCCAAACAGAAATACAATCAAATCTCAACCAAAAGTCCCTCAGAAGCACGCTCTAAAGAATCATAGAACACCAATTACCAACCATAGCACAAGCAAGAGGGTACTGTTGAGTCTTGAAAATAGTGTTCTGAGTTCTTCAAAACCACCCATACAAAAGATGAACACAATCTCGAATGCCAAGAAAAGAAATGTTCCCTCGCGGACTTCAGCACTGACGATTGGTGATTGGGAACAACAAGTGGGTGCCTTCATAAGCCACTTCCATGATCCTTCCTTCTAATTTCCCGCCCATTCAATAAAGAACGTGAAGCCATTTTCGCCGCTCAAATAAGAAACAAAACACCAAAAATCTCACACAAAACGAAAGCAAAATGGTCATTCCAGCAAAGAAGGGAATCAACACTGGAGAAAAGTTGAAGCGAAAGCTTGTTTCGCTCAGAGAAATGTAAATACTGCCTTTTTTTGCAAACAACAAAGCATTTGTTTGAAAATTCGGTTTTTTAAGCTCACACATCATGATTTTTCTTCCACCTATATAGTGAAAAGAGTAAAGAATGGAGCAAGAATGACAAGATGAAGAATCAATTGCGAAAGGGTTCAAACAACAAAAACAACAACAAAAATGATAAAAAGACTGCTGAATTGAAGCCAATGGTCACTCACAAACCAAAGGCCTCCTCATCCATGTTCTTCTCTCACAATACTGCACTCGGTCCACCTTATCGTATCCTCCTCGATACCAATTTTATCAATTTTTCCATTCAGAACAAGCTCGATGTAGTCAAGGCTGCCATGGACTGTCTCTACGCCAAGTGCATACCGTGCATTACGGATTGCGTCATGGCCGAATTGGAAAAATTGGGTACAAAGTTTAGAGTGGCACTGAGAGCGGCCAAGGACCCTCGATTTGAGAGATTAAAGTGCACTCACAAGGGAACCTATGCCGATGATTGCATTTGTCATCGTGTGCAAGCCAATCCAATCTATGTGGTCGCCACGTGCGATAAGGATCTCAAGCGACGTCTCAGAAAAATACCCGGTGTTCCACTCATGTACATCAAATCGCGCAGATACACGATTGAGAGATTGCCAGAAGTGGATGGTATGGGTGCTCCTCGGCAATAAGCTTATTCACAACAATAACAACAGAAATTCGTGCTTTGGAAAACGTTTATCCTTTTTGTTGTTATCCTCTCTTTTGAATCAACAAAAATAACGGCAGATCTTGAGGCGATGAAATTACCCATACGGGAGAACCTGATTCCTACAAAATAGTTTTTGTGAACCTGATCCGTAAATTGTTGGCGATGATCGGTTTTTTGATTGTTCCGTCTCATCGTTTCCTTTTTCTTGAAAGGCCTGCGCAAAGAAAATAACACCAAATAAGGTGAGTCAAAAGAACGAACCCTGTTATTTCATGTGATTGACTGCGAGTGGTTCGAATTTTCACTCACCATTTATTGCATCACTGAAAATGAACAGAGACGTCTCACGTGGTGGAGAGACTGAGCAAGCAAGAACAGTTTTTGATGTTGGTGTTTTTGATGATGTTGATAGCAGTGGCGAGGAGATGAAGAGTGAATTACTAACGGAGGAAAAAGTTGTGGAGAAGGTGAAGATTGATGGAGAGGAAGACGAGGAAGGACCAATCTATGCTTGGAAGCCATCACATGATTACAAGAGAGGATTGCTCGCCTATCGTCTTCGCAAGGAAGAGGATGAAGAGAAATTGGAACAAGTGATTGAAAAAGGAGACGACTCGGTTGTTGTGGTGCGACATGATGATCGAAAGAGAAAGAGAAGAGAAGTCGCGGAAAAAGATGCATGTTATTTTAACACGATGAGTGATGATCCTAATGATGAGGAGAGTGGAAGAGAATGGAAACGAAGATTGATCACACGGATGGAGAAGAGCGAAACAGCGACGACTGTCAGTTCCACGCGAGAGGAAGATGGAAGTGATGATCATAATGTTGTTGATGATCATTTGAAACCAATTGATAAGAGTAAGAGTAGCGATGAAAAAGTCAAAGAGAGCAATGGCAATGATCAATTGTCGTTGGCTTCAACTTTGAACACGCAGTATCACAATCCTAGAAAGTATCAGAACGAGTTGTTTGAGCAGTGTAGAGAGGGAAATGTGATCGCTGTAGCTCCTACGGGTGCTGGAAAGACTTTGATTGCTGTAATGTTGATCCAGGACGCTCTGGAGAGAGATACGAATCGAAAGGTCATCTTTGTGGTGCACAAGATTCCATTGGTGATACAACAGAGAGCAACATTTCAAAATCAGTTGAGGGAGCCGTTTTGTTCGCGAGTAGGTAGTTTTCATTCGTATAAGCCGTTTTGTGAATGGAAAAAGGCAATGGAGGAGTATGATGTGATTGTTTGTACGGCACAAGTACTTTTGAATGCTTTGGAGAAGCCAGAAGCCAATCTCCAAAGAGTTCAACTATTAATCTTTGATGAATGCCATCATGCAAAGTCCAATCATCCCTATCGCACTCTCATGAAACAGTTTTATTTCCCGTTGAAGCGATTGCATAGGGGTGGTGTTGTGCCATCCATTCCAAGAGTGTTGGGATTGTCGGCATCTCCAGCAGCGAATACGTCCACAGCTGAGACCTTACTTGGTATTTTGCAGTTATGTTATGATTTAGATTGTAAAATTCGAACCATTGAAAAGCATGCTGATGAATTGAGTCAAGTAATTCATATTCCTGATGTCCAGCAGTACAAGGTCGATATGGATGAGTATTCAATAGAGCTACGATCAAAACTAATCATTGCAATCAACAAAATGAAGAGAAGAATTTACTTAGAGTTGAGTGACTCAGAGGGAGATAGGCGAGCATCATTCGAGGAGAATAATGATCTTGAACCCAGTCAAGACAGTATCAATGAATTGATTCAAATGACAGAGAGTCGTGATCAATCGGAAGCTATGGAGGAGCAGGCAGGAGAAGGAATATGCACTATTGATCCTAATCAACTCAGTAGTCTCACAACTCGGGAGCGATTATCAATTCTAGGAAAGCTGATCAATCTGTTTCATGACTCTCTGATCATCAATGACGACCGCTCTAGTTTCCATGCATGGAAGTTGCTTTCTAACCAGATTACGAATGCCAAATTGGCCAAGAATACCTTCTTGGTTGATGCTTTAACGGAGGCTGGCTTTACAGAAGATTCATTCATTCTGGATCAATGTCCTGTGCACTGCCAAAAGAGGCACAAACTGCTACAATTGTTGAAAGATAAGAGAGATGAAGAGGGCTTTAAGGTACTCATCTTTGTGAAGACGCGCATTAGTGCAATCGAACTCGCATCGCTGATTAATGAGGAGTGTGGAGATTTTTTAAAAGCTGATGTATTACTCGGCCATGGAGGTACTAGTAGCATCGCAGGCATGACTCCCGCTCGTCAAAAACAAGTGCTCGAACAGTTTTATAATGGAGGCCTTAACGCTCTCATAGCAACAAGCGTAGCAGAGGAGGGGCTAGACATACCAACATGCAAGATGGTTATTAGGATGGATGGAGTTGATAGCACCCTTCAATTGATTCAATCAAGAGGTCGAGCTAGAAGCCATAATAGTGAGTTTTACTGCATCATTCACAACCAATCCAGATCGATTCATCACCTCCAAAAGTACATCCTTCAAGAGAAGAAGATGACTCGAGCCATATCAATGCTGACACATGCCGAACGCTATACCAACGACTTGTACAGACATGAGAAACACCTAGCCGAGCAGGACGATCTAACGATGACTGTTTCTCATATCTGGGAAGTTTTGTGGTTTTGTTGTGGTAAGAGACAGGAGGATCCATTCGAAGAAGCGAGAATAGACAAATTGGAGTCGTATCCAGACAAGATAGCCACCACACTGTTGCACACCATAGAGAAATTACTGGGTGTCAAAGCTGATGTGAACGTGGAGCAAGATGATAACTCAGATCAATACCTTGGTTATGTCTCGATAAGAATACAGAATGATCAGCCAAAGTTAACAGAACCCTATCAAGCCTCAAACAGACAGATCATTTATGCAGATGAGCTGACCAAGAAAGCACAAGAGGCCAGGAACAAAGCAGTCAAGAGAGCGTTCGAACTGTGCAAGGAGCGGGATCTTCTCATCTATCCATCATTCAGCCAAAAGCAAGAGAGTACGAGTCATGACAATGATTCTTCCCAACAACAGAAAAAAAAGAAAAAGAAGGTCAACTTCTTGCAGGTGTCAGATAGCAACTTGAGTGAACTTAATCTGGAGAATGCGATAGGAATTCTGCAGAGCTACTGTACGAGAAAGAACGATTCCTCTCCAAAGTACAATTCAATTGCAACTGATCAGAGACAGTACATTTATACGTGCACCATAAGTGGCAACATTACTGTTAAAACAGAAGCATTCAATCGGAAGAAGGATGCCAAGAAGAGCGCAGCACTTCTCATGTGTCAACACATTATCCGACAAGAGGGAAGCATTGAAGCACCTAGCTCAGCTTTACAGTAAATTGTATCAATCGAGAGATTTGATTCAATGTGTTTCGCGTTTCATTCATCGTGTCATGTGAAGCGGCAGAGTAGCAACAACAATGGGATATTGATTGAGCGATATTCTTCCCATGGTTTATCTCCGATAGTTGAATGATCTCCAGATTACAGTTTTTCGTCTAAATTTGCGCACGCAAACGAACTTTTGATGGAATTGGATCTAGAGCTCTAATCACTCGAGAAGCACTTTGATAAGTTATTTAGGTTGGTGGACTCACCATGGTCGAAAACAAGAAGAATGGTAAATCTTCTGTCGAAGATCACCATTCGAAGAGAGGAATCGCTCGACTGGTTGAAAACATGAGGACAAGGAAAAATAGTCGAAAGGGTGATGAAGATACATGCTATACTGATTCTGATTGTTCTATTACGCCTGTAACAGTCCATTGCGACTCAATATTTGATGACATGACAAGCCATACGGAGCCACCTAAGAAATCCAAGTTAAGGAACTTTCGATCGTTTCGAAAGCAAAGTGCCCTCAAAGAAACAGCAAAGTTGTCTCGCACTACATTTATTGAAGCTCCCAGTAAGAATTCACCTGACACTTTAGCTGTACCGAGTCGAAGGAGCTTCGATATTTCTCCTTCGATTCTTCGGTACGATGATACGAGTCAGTTCGAAACAACTAAAAAGAGCGATCCAAAGCCAACAAGAGTGCGGTATGCAAGTGTTATTGTGGCAGCAGACCAAGAGGTTGCGTGTTCATGGAAAGATACTGCATCAACTGTAAACAAACTCGTCAAAGAAACCAAGCTGAGTCCTGGTGATTATTTCTTTCATTTTAAGAACGAGTCAATGAAGATACGATCGACCATTCGGTTGTTCGTTGAAGCCAGAAATGAAAATGGTGAGAGTATCTTGCCTCCATCAGAAATGAAGTACCGAGTCCCTGCAAGCTCTACCTTTACCAACAACTTCAGTTTTCAACAAACAACAACACTGTCCATCGGATGCAAGATGAAGGGGAAGATTATGAAAAAGGGTCCCTTCGAGTTGACTATATACAAAAAGAGGTCACGTGGTTTTTCCTTATCCCCACAAGCTCTGGGACTATTCGCTGATTCATCCAATGACAAGTCACAACTTAGCCCTTCAGTTGAACATCCCGCGCACCGAGGGAGACCAGCCCAGAACGTCAGCCGGATTCGATTTACTTCATTTGATGTTATTGACACTGAGGCAACGGAGAACTTGCCAGTAGTATTGCGTGCAAAACAAGACAATAGGCCTCGAGATGATCCGTCCTCTCCTTCATCATCTGCTGAGATCGATCTCTCTTCAGATGAAGATGAAGAAACGAACAACATCGAGTTCTTTGATTGTGCCTGACAAGGGATTGAACTGTATATACTGTGAACTATCATAGCCAACTTGTTTATAGGCACATTTTGGCCAATAAAGTTCACTGCTCATTTTCGAGCTTGTATTTGCCTCGGACTATATATTTCCTTCATTCTCCGAAAAAGTTTCACACTCCAAAAAACTAAAATCTTTCAAACACACAATTGCAAGCAGAGAGCAGCACGTCACAACACACTTGGAACCACAACAACACAATCATGTCAGCAACGAAAAGCAACAACAAGCAACAGCAACAACAAGAGAGAATATTATTCGGTGTTGAATGGCGCCGTATCGCACCTACAGTCAAACTCGATCCATCTGACATTGAAGTCATCAACAATAACGATAGTAAAGGCAGTAGTAGCAGTAGCAATAGCACCAACGCCACTGATCAAGTCGTTTATGAACAACAACAACAACAAGTTCAACAATCATTGAACAATCTCTCCATCAACAACAACAACAAGAATGAAAATGAAGAAGAAGAAGAAGGAGATGATGTCAACATGGAACAAACAGAAGAAGAAGAAGCAGAGGAAGGAGACGACGACAAATCACACATTAACGTAAACTTTATCCTCGAATCACCACCATCACGCTACATGCACTCATGCACTCTGATGAATCAAAATTCTGAACTGTTTATATTTGGAGGATATGGTATTGAGAACATGCTCAAAGATGTTTATATTTTCAATATACAGAGAGAAGAGTGGAGACTTGTTCCATTCACCACAAATGATGACAATGACAGTGCTGCTAATTCATCACTCCATTTGAGTGCTAGGTATGGTCACTCGGCCGTGTGCTACAATAACAAGGTGTACGTGTTTGGAGGAAGAAGCGAAGTGGGTTACTTGAGCGATTTGATTGAATTTGATGTGAAGCAATTGAAATGGAAGAGTGTTGCACTCACTCCAGCCGCAAACAGCAAAAACAAGACGATACCCGGTCGTTCATTGCACAGTGCCGTTGTGGACCAACAAGGTTTCATGTACGTGTACGGTGGAAGTGACGATGACACCATTTACAGTGAATTGATAAAGATTGATTTGAATAGGGGTCAATGGGAGATTTTGAGCAGTGTTGATGGAGCAGTTCCAAGTGCAAGAGATCAACACAGTGCAGTGCTGTACAAGAATGAAACCATGTATGTCTTTGGTGGAATCAGTGAAGATGTGTTGAGTGACTTGTGGCAGTATCACATACCATCCAACAAGTGGACACTAGTGCAATCCAAGGCTCTCTTGTCTAGCTTCAGACCAACAGAGAGAGCAGGTCACGTGGCATGCGTCTCTGATGAGGAAAATATGATTATTGTGGGTGGAGAAGACCCAAATACGGTCAAGTACTATGACGATATTTATGCATTCCATATTCCAACACAGGAATGGGTTCAAATGAAACAAAAGAACAACTTTTCTGCAGGTTCCCACACGAGATCAGCCTACATCAACAACAAGATGTTCCTGTTTGGTGGCTACAGCGTTTCCTCTGGTCCTCAAGATGATTTCTGCATGGGAACAGTCAAGCCAATCAAAAGACAACAACCTCAGCCACAACAGCAACAATAATAACAACTCTAATTCACCATTATACCAAACCAAACCATTTCATCCAATACAAACCAACGTCGGAGATCATTTTTCACACCAAAAAACTGTTTTCTCCGATCTCACATCAACTTCTAATTCAATTAGAACAACCGAAACCATCATTGACAGAAGACAAACTCTCCACACAACAACTATCCACACAAAGAAAATCAAGTTTTGAATGATTTCAAACTTTATATCAGAGCTCTCCAAATTCGTTTATGGCGTCAGTAGTCTCAACGAAGACACTTTGATCCTCATGGGCTCCAACGACAACAATAATGATATTCATGGAAACTCTACTGCTAGTAGTAGTTTCATGATTAATGATACGACACGAAGAATCATACTCGACAACATTTGCAAGAATGGTGATGTTGCTGCTTTCAACTATGTTTTTCAATTCAGCAACAACAACAACAATAATAACAACAACAATAATGATGATGATGATGATGATAGGAATGAAACAAACAATCAAAACAATAATAATAAAGAGAATAAGGATGACAAAAATGACGAGAATGAGAATAATGTCCAGGATACTGAGAACAAGATTGGAAATGGACCATTTGAATCGAGTGATTTTGCAAGACACATTCTACCATTTCCCATTCGCATTCTCAACATGAAGAATCAATCAACAGGGAGATCACCACTTCATTATCTCATACGGTTCGAAAGAGTAGAAATGATGAAAATGTTGCTCTCTTCTCAATCGATCACAGCCACAAAAAATACCAGTAACAAAAACATTAGTAATAATAGCAGTTATGACCTGTTGAATTTTGAGACGAGATCAGTGTGTAAATGGAACTTGTTTCATGATTGCGCAAAGAATGGTAACGTTGCATTGTTGGAGTTGTTATTGGGCGAAATGTCGAGTGCTGTCGTGTTGAAACTGATGAGTGAGGCGAACAATTTTGGATCGACGCCTATTCATTTGAGTCTGGTGCACAAGAATTTTGAGATTGCACGTCGTTTCGTACAATATGTGTCCCAATGTTTGACATTGATTGTGGAGACATCCGCATCGTCATCATCGACCTCAGTGTCCTCTGCTTCATCGTTGCCATTGTCAGCTCTGTCATCGTCATCGCTATCGCTCGTCAAGGTATTGGACATTTTTTCAGTGTTGAACTGTATTCATCGGAATGTGATTCAGATGACAATAGACAGAAAGTTGGGTGACTTGTGCGATTCCATGTTTCAATGTGTGAAAACAGCGGAGACTTTGCTGTACTTGCACAAGGAACAACAGAACCTAAAATCATCAGTGACAGCTACGACGTTGGGATCTATTGTTACTCGCACCGATCAATCCCCATCCTTTCTCAAAATGTTGCAATCAGCTGATTCGATGGGTGCTCGGTTGATTCATTATTGCTGCGTTCAACCAAATGACAACATGTTTAGTCAGTTGTACAAGTTTATTCAGTTTGGTCACACTCTCGACTGCTTTTATCATAATACCAGAGGATATGCACCAACGATACTTCGGCTACTCATATCAAAGGATCTCGTTGGAAACACGCCCTTCCACTATGCCATGGGATCCAACTCCAAATTTTGTCTCATGCTCCTATTCCGGTACTTTGCAGTGACAGTGTTTGAGAGACAGAAGCAGAGGTTACCGTTCCTGACCAACAGAAACATTCAACAGGAAAAACAAAAAGGCAGTGGAAATCCTGTTAATCTGTTAAACAATGCTGGTGAATCAGCTCTTTATATTGCATGTCGCAAAAAGTGCAGAGAAACGATAGAGTACTTCTTTTCCTGTCAAGCGAATCATGAACATGATTTGTTGGTCAAGATTGCATCTTGTGTCGACAAGAAGGATATTGATCAGGATTTTCTGGAGACCAACATCAAATGCAAAACACCTGCACAACAGCAGTTTATGGATAAGTGCTACAGTGCTGTTAAGGCAGATAAAGATTCCCTGACGAATAGACATGGGACATCATGCTTCTCAACAGATGAAACAAGAGAGCTGCTGGATATTATAACAACACTCCGCAAGAATTGAACATTACATACATAAAGTCTGAACAGTCCACAGTTTGTTTGTAAAGTACAAAGCAAGAAGAAAAGCCTACATTACTGAGGGTTCTCAAGTAGTCTCCTATCTCAATACTAACTCAGCCAGATGGCGCTTAACTTCTCTATTCGAAATGGGAAGAGGTGGTTCCACCATTGTATGAACGTAGACACTCTAAATGCGAAAATGACCTATTTCCGCGGTTTTTTGTGTGGCCTGAGAGGACTTGCAACCAATTGGAATAACTGGGGTAAAAACCTTTCGTAGTGTCCAGGTGCTTCATGGAGTGGATAGTAAGAGTCCCAGTATGATTATTGGAAGTACTGAAGTACTATCTCTTTGTTTGAAAACACTCTTCAAATAATGGCTGGGATGGTGCATGAATCCTGAGCTTAATACCTTGTTAATTATGGTTGAGATAAGGTGAAATCATGAATATTGTGATATTGACGCAGCTGATGAGGTTTGCATAATAAACCAGTTCAATATTGAGTAAACTAGATCAGTAAATGATGCGGAGAAAAAAGTTTGTTCCTAAATATTCTCATTGTCATCCTTTATGAGTTAATTACAATGCAGCAACGGAGCAAATCTCCTTGAACTTGGCAGAAATTTGAGTTGCAGAATACATTTGACAAGCATCAGTAATGTAACGGGCATACTTCAAATTAGCTTCGTTGAAGTGACCACAGTGCTCTTGCATGGCAATGACAGATTCCTTGTTGCAATCCATGTTGATAGATTTTCCATAGCATCGGTCACTATTGGTGTTAGCCACTGTATTCAAGTTCAAAGAGTGATAGAATGCACCAAACACCACATCTGCACGCAACTGTTGTTGCTTAAAAGCTTGATATCTCTTCTTGTGTTCAGCATCTCTTGGATTGTTGATCATAGTCTTATAAAAGTATCTCTCGACTAAATCTCTAGTCTCAATCTTGTCAGCGTCCTTCATCAATGATGGAGATACATGAGATGCTTTGCCACCATTCATACCACTGCCAAAGAATGTGGCCAATGTTTCATTCGACATGTTCATATTACCATACTGACAAACGTGAGATGTGTTTGTTTGTTGCTTAATGGTCAAATACTGTTGTTGAAGAGTCACCTTGTCCAAGTTTGGTTGAGTCTCTGTATCAACCAAAAAGTTTGCCGAGTAACAGTCAGCCAAGTAAGTGTGATACACCTTGGAATCGAAGCATGCATAGCTCGATTCATATGGATTAGCAGCAGTAGTGGCATACACATTCCACTCATCCTTCAACAATCCGTTAAACATGCTTCCAGATTCACATGCCTCAATATAGAACACCATCTCCTTGTATTGCTTGTTGTTGTGCATTTGCTCAATTGTGGCAATCAAGTCCTTTGCATGCAACACATGCTCAATCACAATGAATGAGGAAGGAAAGGCGATTAACCCAGGTGCGCCGTGATCAGCAAAGTAAACAAAGATACGATCATTTGGTCCGGATCGAATCGTCTTCTTACCTGGTCCCATATCTTGACCAGACAAAATCTTTAAAAAGTTCTTTGGAGTAACTTCTTTGCCGACATAGTCCTTTGGAACGCCCTCGTAAACATTTGGTCCATTTGGTACATTGATCACTGTTCCCTTGATTGGATTCATCATGCTAGCTGTGTGTTTGTCAAGGTTAATAACAAATGTTTACAAAAAGTAAATTATGAAGTATTTCACAAAAAATAAAACAGAAAACTTACTTGCAATATCATCGTAATGCATCACAATGATATTGGAGTCTGGGATTCCTCTCTTGGAGAAGATTTGCCATGCGTGGTAGATGTCAGATTGATGTCGACTAGTATAAACAACAACAACAACAATAAAAACAACAAATGGATCAGTTACTTGTCAATTGTGTGCGATTATTTTCAAATGCAATCATATCGATACATACTAGTTCTGATAGCCATTGCTCCCAGCAACGAGGAAAACCCAATTTTGGCCTTCTTCAGTAGAAGCTTTGCTTTGGACAATGATTGCAGTGAATGACAGGATCATCAACAACACTGCCAACAGTGCGATATGTGGTCTGATTGAAGACATTTTGAGTTTGCTTGTGGTGCGTTTCTTCCAAATGTGGGATATCACAAATTCGGAACGTGTCAAACGGAATAATCCACACATCGGAGTAAATAGTTCCTTGAAATTCTGGACCAGAGAAAAACCGCCAATTCCTTGACCGTCATACAAAAAACAATCAACACAGACTCACATAACCAATGAGAAGAAGGAGACAACCCACACAGAGACAACAACAAGCACCTGAAGACAATGATGATTTTATCGCCAATGACGACGAAAGTAGTGATGATGGTGATGGTGATGATCGATCAAGCTATCGAAACACCTCTTCACAGAGAGGTGGAGGTGCTGCTGCTGGTAGAAAACGTGTAGCAAACAGTCAACAACCAACTTCTGCCAGAAGAGGTAAAATACCCAGAAAATCTCAAGACAGTGACTCTGATGATGAAAGTGACTCTGAACATGCCTCTCAAGCACACCATAGATCAAGAAACGGTGGTGGAAAATCATCAAAAAAAGGAACGCAACAACAACAGCAGAAACAACCCAAGTGGACCATTACGGATGATCAACGAGAGAATTTGATTGCTAATTTTATGAGATTGATGCTGTTCAAGGATTTGAAAAAGGAGCCTGTGAAACGTGATGATATTACACAGTTGGTACTCGGTGCAGCACACAAGGGAAAGAAGGACTTGTTCAATATTATCATTACAGAGTCAAAGAAACGACTCAGGACAATTTTTGGTTATGAGTTGACACAGATTGATAGACATGCACGTGGCAGTAGTGATACTAAGGGTGCCAATAGTACAACAAGTAGCAGCACTAGTCAACAATTGTGGATACTACGATTTGTGGTACCACCTGAAATGACTGCTCAAGAAAACAAGAATGTTGCCACCAATCGACGCAGTAACAATGACAACAACAATGAAGATGGAGATGAGGATGAGTCTGCTGCTTCGCGGATAGAATCCATTGTGACCAATGAACGGAAAAGGTATGCCGAGATGCAAAAAAAGTCTGATGCACCAAAGATGGGTCTCCTCATTGTCATTCTCTCTCTCATTCAAATGAATGAAGATGTGATTGGAGAGGATTTGCTCTATGAACGACTCAAGTGTCTCGGCATTCATCGCAGTGACAAGAGACATGAAGTGTTTGGTGATATTGAACGAACGATTGAACAGTTCACAAAACAGTTTTATCTGGATAAGGATAAGGATGAGATTGCAACAGAGGCAGAAGCAGAGGACCACGGAGGTCGAAGAAAGAACAAGTACGCCTATCGAGCAGGTTCCAGAGCAGAAAAGGAGATTTCCAAGCAGACCATTACCCACTTTATCACCCAAATCTGTACCGATGACAACAACTATACGTCGACAGCAGACGAACCAATGCAACGAAGACAACAGGCATCATCATCGTCTCGTCGTACCAGTCGCACAAGATCGAGCAATGCAGACTCCTCATCTGACGATGAAGAGTAAAACTCTGACTTTTGTCAATAAAAAACAATTCACGATCACACGTTTTGTGCTTTGGAAAAAACAAATCAACAAGACTATTTATTCACGAGACAGAAAACAAAAGAAGAGATGGAAGGACCACAATTAAATGTGAGTGAAGAGTATCGAAAGATTGCCGAACGACTCAAAAAGTAAATCAACACCTTCTTTTTAACAACAACAACAACAACCACCACCATTCATTGAACATACATATGTGAGCTCACAACTAACGGTACTCCATTCACACAAACAATATACACAGGAAAATGTTTCGAAAGGTACGCTACGATGAAGTATCCACACTCTTCACAAAGCTCTCTATTGATCTACAACGATCAGGTCAAAAGCACTATGCTGCCATGTGTATGCTCTCCGCAGGCAAGTGTGAAGAATTGAATCGCACACCGCTCCATGCCTCCTATTTTTATCTGAATGCAGGTCGCGTCTTTGTCCAGACGTCCACCAACGAAAAGCAAATTAAATATTTTACGGCGGAGGAATTCGTAGTGGAGGCAATGGATGCGTTCAAGAATTCGATTGAAATTTATGAGTCGCACGCAGAGTATAGCATGTGTGCGACACTGTGCTTTGAATTGGCAAACATGTTGTACACGTTGGAAAAGTTTGAAGAGAGTGGCAGTTATTTTATGAAGAGCTTTGCTTATGCGTCTCCAACGTATCAATTCCAAGATCCTGAGATTTATGAGGAAACGAAAACGTCGAATAGTGGTAGTATGAGTGCCAATAGTGGTGTTAGCGTTGGTGGTGGTAGTGGTAGTAGTGGTTCTGGTACCACTGGTGGTGCATCGGCCATTCATTGGGCACAAAGGCATTTTATGCTCTTTTCGGAGAATCATACTACAACGCAATTACAATCGTTGCGCTGTGCAGTTCTATCCTACTTGAGAACGAGTGATTATGAGATTGTGACTCAGGTGTTGCAACTGCAATTGACATTGTTGACACTGCAATATCAAACAGTGACTCAATCAATGACTGCTGCTGCCGCTAGAATCACAACATTGGCATCATCTACCTCAGCGACATCATCCACAGGTAGTGGTCTATCTGTAAGTGGTACCAGCAGTTCAAACTATGGTCAATCAATGGACATGATTGGTAGACAGAGATCAGGCAGCATTACACTAAACATGCAACAGTCTGCAACATGTGGAACCAATCAACCACCACAGAATAGGTTGGGATCGCCCGGTACTCTGAACAGTATGGCCACTCTGTTGTTTACAGAGAGGATCAATGTACACTTGACACTGTTGCTCGTGCTTCTCATCCAGAAGAGAAAGAAGGAATCCCGGGAGTGCATGCAGGAATTGTTAACTGCATTCAGCACGGAATTGGAACAGTCAAACACCACGAGTTTCTTCAAAGACAATGTGCTGCCGTTGATTGAAGAGCTGTACGATGCGTGCATGACAGATCGGGTCACACACGTCGTCTTTATCATCGAACAACAAATATTGCATCACAGCCTAGATGACAAACAGATTGAGTTGTTGAATGATCTGAGGCACGTGTACGAAAATCCACTCTTTGTAATATAAAATAGCAAAAACTTTGATTTTTTCATTTTTTTTACTAATTAGACACTTTATGCACTTCCGGACAAAGCAACGACAGCATCGACGACATCACCATTGTTCTCCTTGATGGCCTTGATGGCAGCAGCACGGCTGACGCTAGCTTCCTTCATGACGACTTCAATATCCTTCTCTTGGATACCTTCAGCATCAACAGTTTCTTCAGCTGTTGTTTCTTGAGCTTCAGTTGCACCGAATTGTTGTTGTGAAAGAATGTTTTGGAGGACGTCCTTGGTTTGTTGAGTCTTTGAGTCTTCAACACGAGGGATACCGAAAATGACGTAGGTGTCATTGCTTCTGAAGACATCAGGCTCATCAATAGCCAAAGCGATCTTTGAGACAGTTTGGATGGAAACCTTCTCAACACCTGGGAATTCCTTCAAACCAGACTTCAACAAAGCCTTCTTATTCTTCTTCTCCATCTTGGAGACTCTCTTTTGTGCTGTTGGTTGAGCAGTTGAGGCTTCTTGTGCTGGTTGTGTTTCTAATTCTGGGACATCTTCCATCTCTGGCATGTCATCTTCGGTGTGAACTTTATTTTCGACGTCGCTCATTTTATTAGTTGTTGTTGTTGGTGTGGGTGTGTGGAATCAAGCAGTGATTTTGTTTTTTGTGATCAAGTTGTCGAAAAAGTTTGGGAAATTTTTGGTGGTCAACCGGCGGGCTTCAATGGGCAGATTGAGGTTCACCCACAACAACAATACGAAATGACGGCAAGGAGATCAACAACCGTGACACAGTAAATATAAGAACTCTCACTTCCGAATGCATTGACTGGTTTGTTTTTTGCATTGAGTGGTTTGTCATAGTTTGATTGATGAAAAAGCTTTTTGATTCAACGAACATTCGATCAAAACAAAAATGATCGGTGGGGAAGGTAGAGATACAAGTCAGTGCACTGAGCTTCACTTGAAAAAATCAATTGTTTATCAGAAGAGATACTCCTCTTTGGTGATAAGTGTTTTTTGTTTGGCTAGTTGACCGGCAACAACATTCCTTAGTTTGTCGATGACTGTGGTGGTTGGTGACCTTCTTTCGATCCACCACTGCTACCATGGTGGCTACTGTGATGTTCATCTCTCCTTTTTGATGAAGAGGAGGGTGGTCGTCCAGAAGAGTCCTGCGCGCCACTGTGACGACTTGGATGATGAGAATGTCCATTAGCACCTCCATCACTACCACCTCCACTGCCATTGGCTGATGAACCATGGTGATGATGAGCAGATGATCCGTGTTGAGGTGGATGATCACGATGGTGAGTCGAAGGATCAAATGACCTGTTGCTGTGATGGTGATGGTAATCACCTCCACCACTGCGACTGCTAGAGTAGTTGTCTCTGTTGCTGCCACCGCTTCCCCTGTGATGATACTCACCTCCACCGCCACCGCCTTGGTACCTTCGCGGTCCTCCACTATAGTTGCTCCTGTTGTGATGGTGATAGGATTGCCTATCGCCCTTGTTGTGAGAGTATGATGGTCTGTTGCCATCTCCTCCATCACGGGACGAGTGGTGTTGTTGACTGTGGTGATGCTGTTGTGGTTCCGTCGAACCCGTGTTGCCGCTGTTATTGTCTGGTCCATTGGTTGCAGGTCCATGTTTTGGATTGCCGCCTTTGAAAGAAGGTGGATGACCATCTCTGGTGTGGTATGGTTGCCTCGATGAGCCTCTTGGTCCATTGTAAAAGTTACCATGACCTCCACCGCTACTGCCGTGAGGACCAGAACCGTGATGGAACCTACTTCCGTGTTGTTGTTGTGGATGATGACCGTGGTGATCACCTGACGTGCCAGATGGTGGAATGAAGGAGCCACTTGCACCAGGAGGACCACCAATTTGAGGTCTTCCTCCTCCATCCATATGACCACTTCTTGGTGGGTGTTGTCGGAAATTAGTGCCATGTGCATTGGTGTATCTCATCTTCTTTGAAGGATGAATGTCACTGTAGTATGGATCCGATGGTATTCCGTGATGGCCAATGTTTGGATTGTGACTCAGTGGTGGTGGCATATCTGGACCAACACCTCCTCTCTCCTTTCTCTTTCTGGCTCCATACTCGTTGCAGGTCCGAGAGGGAAGATTGAATGGTCGTTCTAGCTCTGGTCCTTTTTTGAACCATTCATGTTGCAGACATTCCTCAGCAGATAGTCTCTTCTCTGGGTCCAAGACCAATAACTTATCCAATAGATCAATTGCTTCCTTTGAGAACAGAGTTTGGCTAAATTTTTCCTTGAGAACTCTCTTGCTTTCTCGCTTTGGTTTGCACTCCTTCCAGAGTGGTTGATTCGAAACAGCGGCCCATGATTCCATTGTTGGCGTTCCACATATCTTCCAAATCAACTCCAATTGTTCCAGTTCTGTCCGACCAGGAAACATGGTTTTTGATCCAAGAATCATTTCACCTAATATACATCCCACAGACCACATATCAATCTTACTTGTGTATTCTGTTGATCCGAGTAGCAGTTCAGGAGGTCGATACCAACGTGTGATGACTCGATTGGTGTATCGATTCTTGCCCTGTTGCATGAAACGAGAGAGACCAAAGTCTGCCAGTTTGAGCACACCTTGTTGAGTGATCAATAGGTTTGATGCCTTCAAATCTCTGTGTAAAATCTTTCTTCGATGACATTCTCTTAGAGCTGAGAGCAGCTGTTTGACGAGTGATTTAACTTGACCTTCCGTAAACGGTACTCTGGCATCCAAGAGACCAGCAAGATCATGCTCCACATAATCGAACACCATGTAAAATATAGGTTGATCGATCGCAGCAATCACTTCTCTCAAGCGAACAATGTTCTCATGGTCGAGTGATTTTAGGATGATAATCTCACGAATGGCCGTAATTGGAAACTATTGTGCAATAGATTCGTTGTGATATAGAGGAGGGGATAAGCAACACACTCTCTCACACATGTACTGAACAAAAAAACACAACACATATAGAAAAACACAAAAACGTGTTGAATACCTACACCTTGCTCCTCTCTGTCCATTCGAATTTTTTTGAGCGCCACAATCTCATTGGTTCTCTTGCATCGTGCCTTGAACACTTCTCCATATGTTCCCTCACCCAACTTTTCATAGAAGTAGTAGTCTTGGGCACTGCAATATATTTACATATGAATTCAGAAATTGTTACACAAGTGTGTGTGTGTGAGTGATGAGTACCAAAACAGCAACATCCATTAACAATGGAACAAAAAATAAGTGAAGCATACCTTCGAGTGAAATGCCCAAAATGATCTCTTGGATCTGGTTTTCTTTGGTTAAAGTTACCGCTGTTGTGAGAAAAATCGTTGCGTCCAGAGCTTGATCGCGATGAATGATGAGTGTGATGGCGACTAGGTGATGATCGATTATGAGAATCAGAGCGTGGTCGTGGTAGTAATGACGCTGATGATGATGATGACGAAGACTGCTTGTTGTGAGACTGTGATTCCACTGGCTCCAATGGATGTGAAGAACCTGTATTACTACTGTTGTTCGCATTATTATTGGTCACTATAGTAGTCATTGTTGTTGGAAGTACTACTCCATTTCCACCACCTCCTCCCATCATCAATTGTCTATTCTTATAGTTTTGCATCTTGATATCAAGTGGACTCATAATTTTCGGTTTCGATGATGACGATGATGATGATGACTGTGGTGTTCCAGAGTTGAGAACAATAGGATTCCTTGGTGGAGTGACGCTCTTTGAGGCAACACTACCACTGCTTCCACTGACTCCATTCGCAACTTGTGGATTGGCAGGTGCTAATATTTTACGCACAGTAGCAGTATTGTTGTTGTTTTCGTCATTTTTGTTGGTTAATGATCCATTGTTAGTTGTTTGATTTTCTTGTTTTAGTTGTTTCGGTTGCTGTGATGATGATTCACTCATGTTTTCTGTTTTTGTTTGTTCATTTGCGTTCGTTATAGTCGTCGTATGTGATGATTGTTGATTTGGTTGTTGTTGTTGTTGTTCAGTGATTTCCTCTTCTCTCTTTATTGCCAATATTTGTTCTTTTTGTTTGATTTCCTGTTGTTTTGATTCTATAGCTGTTTGTTGTTCGATATTTAGGCTATGGATTTCGTTTGTTGTTGATGTTGGTAGTGGCGATGATCCGATAGGTGCTTCGATTGTAGCTGGTTGCGACGTATGAATTAAAGTTTCGTGATTATTTGAAGTGGGAATTGAATTTGGGTGAACATGTTCATTCGTTGACATATAGTTGTGTTAGTTGATGGTTTTGTTGATGTTGGGTGGTGGTGGAGGGTTGTTTCTGTGCAAAAAAAGGGGAGAAAGGCTTTTCTGAGGTTAGTGCTTTGATACCTCAAAAATTTCTTGGGGTCAAATGCACATGTTTTTTTTCTTTTACACACGCGTCTCGAACCACCGAGCGCACAGGAACTCACCACCAACCCTCCTTTTTTCGTTGAACCTTTTGAAACGAGAAATTTTTTTATTTTTGTACCAAATCTTTCTTGTTGAAGCTTCCTGAAACTATCATTCCG
Source organism: Tetramitus jugosus (assembly GCA_937625935.1). Lineage (NCBI taxonomy): Eukaryota > Heterolobosea > Eutetramitea > Acrasida > Vahlkampfiidae > Tetramitus > Tetramitus jugosus. The sequence goes on along the minus strand of OW569355.1, from coordinate 426,245 downwards.
ACTCTGTCGGTAACACCTCCCGCAATGAACGTCGACGGACGTACCGGACATCCATCTTGATTGAAACGTGTGTGAACTCCCAAATGCTCAGAAGCTCCACACTCAAAAAACACACCACAAACAACCACCACCAAAAGATCGTTCTAACTTATTGACACAGTTCAAACAACAAAATGGATCTCATTAGTGTAGCAAAGAGTGGTATCCGTGCACCAGACTACGAATCCATTGTCATCTTCTCTTCCATTGTTCTTTACTCTGTGATTGCTACCATTGTCATTCCAGGCAAATGGTTCCTCGGTGCAAAGCTAAAGGACGGTAAACAATTGCCATACAAGCTCAATGGAACATGGGTTCACTTGTCTGCGATTGTCTTGTTTGTTTTGGCTTCCTTTGTTTTTAAGCTTTTCAATGCAACCATTCTCTATGATCACTATGGTGCATTGTTGACCACTGATTTATTGTTTACTGTCGGTTTGACATTGTTTCTCTATGTGAGATCACTGGTGTGGATCCCAACAGAACAACAAAACTTTCATTATCCAAAGTGGAATGTTCCAATGAACCTGTGGGTCGGTACCGAATTGAATCCACACTTTTTTGGTTTTGAGATCAAGTTGTTTGCCTATCGCCCTGGTTTCATTCTGTTGTCATTGTTGAATGTTTCGAGTTTGGCTGTTCAATATGAGAGATATGGTACTATTTCTACTCCCATGATTCTCTTCCAATTGATTAGTCTGTGGTACTCGATTGATTGCTTCTGGTTCGAGAGTGGACTCGTGTACATGTTTGATATTATTGAAGAGAATTTTGGCTTCATGTTGGTCATGGGAGACTACGTCTGGATTCCCTATGTCTTTTCATTGCAATCCCTATATCTGATTGATAGTGCCAACATCCCATCGTGGTACGCTGTTTTGACCGTGTTGGTCTTTTTCGTCGGTTTCTATATTTTCAGACAGGCCAACTATCAAAAGTTTGCATTCCGTCAGAATCCTAATGTGTACATTTGGGGAAAGCCTGCAAAATCTCTGGAGACCAAGAGAGGAACAAAGCTCATGATCTCTGGATGGTGGGGCGTTGCTAGAAAGATTAATTATTTGGGTGATATTATGATTGCATTGTCCATGAGTATGCCATGCGGATTTGCTTACGTGTTGCCATGGTTATATCCAATCTATTTGACTATTTTGTTGATTCATCGAGCCAAGAGAGACAATGACCGCTGTGCTGTAAAGTATGGAGAGGACTGGAACAGATATTGCAAGCAAGTTCCATACATGATTGTACCTTACGTCTATTAAGGCAGTCGTACGCCAACTCAGAATAAAATGATTGTTCGAGAGTGCTGGTGGTTATTTCAGACCAGCCGGAAGAAACAATAACTAATGATAACAAGGAGTTTTTACTCTACAACGAATGGCCATTCAGCACGTCCTTGATATTGTATTTCAAGGAAAATAGATGAAGTTTGTTCTCAACAAGAATTCTAATTCCTTGCACCCATTTTTGGAAGTCATTCTCATCGTAAGTAAGGAAACTGATCTTCTTATCTTTCAATATTAGAGAGAAAGCAAGACTGTCCGACATTGGTCTCGAATCGACTTGAACCTTGAGTACATGCTCGATTTTTATGAAAGACTCAGGCACCTTCTTTTTCTTGTCTCGAATCTGCAGTCTCGTAAGTTCTGGGGATAGACTCATGTGTCGTATGTCATAACTCCCTTTCACCGATTGTTGTGATACGGCCTTTTCCCTTTTCTTGTGCAGAAGAGTACCATTGCACATAAAGTAAGTAAGAGAGATCAAATGCTGGACTTCCTCTTCCGTTAGTGGTTTGGTTTGAGGGCCAAAGAGACGAATATAAGCAACATTGGTTCCTTCGAAACCTGCATTTCCAATGGCATCGCGGTTAATATGACGTAAAATATTCGTACTTGGAAGAGGAGATTGCTTCAACACTGCAGGTTCTACATCCTCTTTCTCCGGGTTGGATAGAGCCGGTACTACCTGGGGATGGGGAGGTGTTTTGGTGTGAACCTTAGGCACTGGAGAAAACATCAGGTTAAGATCACTCAAAGATTGTTTTTCTTCTTGCTCAGGGTCTTTCTTCTTAATGTACATCTTAAAGTAGGTGTTTGATTCTGTTTCAGGTGGTTTCTGAACATTTCTTACTTTCTGCTTAGATGATGCTTGTTTTGATGGTACGCCGAGATCCACAGTTTGGTTTAGGTTGTCAATAGCTTTGATCTTCAGATCTAATCTATGTCTCAATAACTGTCTTTGTCCACGAATTTTTGATATTTCAGAAGAGAATCTAGCCTCAATAGCGTCAATCTGAGATTTCATGGGACCAATATTCTTCTTATGTTGGTTGTACAATGCATTTGTTCTAATAATTTCTTTTCTTTTTTCTTCTATCCTCTTCTTATGTGTCATGGAAAGTTGGTCAAACTCTTGTCGTGTTTGTATCTCTTGCTGACTTAATTCATAGAAGAGATCAGACAATTGTTCCTTCTTGGTTTGTTTCACAAAAATTTCATGGTGTTGAATGTCATCACTCTGTCGTTCCTCCAGTATCAAGTTTTGTACTTGTTCTTCGAGTCTTCTCTTTTCTTTTGATATTATAGTCATCTCATTCACCAGGTTTGAAAACTCTAACTGAATGTCGAGGAGATCAGCTTGAATTCGGGAGGTTTCTTGTTGTACCCTTGTTTGAGTATCGATAGAATAGATAATTAATTCAGAAGTACCATCAGTCTCTGATCGTTCCTTGGCTTCCTCTAAGTAAGACGAGATTTCTTGTACCTTCCTAACTATTTTGGTAAAAGTGGTCAATCTATCTCCAGCAGCGATCATTTCTGATTGAGACTGAGCTTTGTATTGAATTGCTAGATCCTCTTGTATTGAGTTACGTTCAAAGTGAGACGATACCTCGAATTCTTTCTCTTGTTCCACTAACTCATCCCATTTTTGTTCTGCTTGTTTCTTTTCAGATGACAGGGAAGTGACTTGCTCTTCCAGACCACTGATATGTTGGGCAAATGTGCTCATTCTTTGTCGTTCTTGATTAATTCTTGTCTTCAGTTTTTCGCTTCTTTCGATCCAATCACTCACTTGGATCACATCAGATGCAGCCTCGATTTCTCTTCGTAAGGATTGAGTTTTGCTGTTCATTGATTCGAGGTAATGGTTCATGACCTCCTCAGCATTTGTTAGCACAGAAAATTTAGTTTCATGTTGCGATATTAAGATCGATCTCCACTGCGAAAATACTTGAAGTTGAATAGATTTTTCGAGATTATGGTTGTCAAACTGCATGATGATATCGACGATATATTTCTTCTTCTCGTTCAACTCGTTCATTTCGATTTGAATTTTTTGCTTCATCTCCGGGAAGAGTGATGCATTGTCCATGAGGTGCAAAGATTTCTCGTGGACATCAAACGTGTCACTATTCTCTACTGCGTCGATGGTATAGTTAAATAGGGTTTCTTTGAAAGTGATTAAGATACGGTTTTGAAGGTGATGAATTTCATCTGAGAGAGTTCTTACAGTGCGTTGACTCTCATCTCCATTACTAAGAACTTCTTGGAGTATTCCTTCTTTCTCTTGGATATCAGGGTAATGCATTTGGAGAATAGTGATCAAACTGTTATCCAATGAATCTATTACTTTCATCACTGGGGATTCAATCATGATCGGTTGAAGTTCTTCACACATTTCTATTAAATCATCAGATGCATCAGTTCTCATCTCTAACTCTGAGAGGCATGTGTTTGTTTCAACTCCCTTTTTGGTCGATTCATACTCCTCGATGGACTCAACAAATCTCTTGAACAATGAACCAGACTTTTCTATCTTGGTCCGGGTTAATTCGATGATCTTGTCATCAACACCTTTAATTTCGAGGTCAAGTAATCTAATTTGCAGGGTCATTTGCTCAGCATACTCTTCATACGAATGCTTGGCTCTCTCAACTACTTCCTCTTGTTGTCTCAATTCTTCTGCGTTAATATCAATGACTCGTCTAGCAGCATCTATTTTTCGTTTTTCACTATAAATTGCTTCTTCTTCTCTCTTTCGATAATCATTAAACTCTTTTCGAAATCTTTCATTTTCTTCCTCTTCTCTCCACAGTTGTTTTTGCATTTCATCGATGGATATTTGGATTTGTTTTCTACGATCTATAAAGTGGTGTTTTAAGTTCGTAAGATTGGAGGTAACCGAATCATATTCCTCTTGTTTTTCCACGAGGGAAACCTCTAGTGGATACAATCTTCTATACTTTTCCAGTTCCAATACCAGATCTGTTTTCTCTTTTTGGAAAGACTTTAATTTGTTCATGTATGATTGTAATTCTGAAGGAAGATCTTCAGAATCATATTCCTCTAACAAGGCCATCGTAGCCGATTCTTCTTGTTTCAATAATTCTATTACTCGTTCTTTTGCTTCGATCTCCTTTCTCTTTTCCTTTTCTTTGTTTCCTAGGATTTCAACCTTCTTTTTCAATTCATCCATCTCCATTTCGAATAAATGGTGATTCACTTCTTTCTGCTCAACCTCTTTGTTGAAGTTGCTGGTAATAGCATCCAGTTCTCTGTGAGTGGAACCTTTTCTTCTCTCTATTCCACCCAATTGATCAAAGTATTGTTTCTCTTCAGAGTTCATATGGGAATGAAGCTCGTCGCTTTCAGTTCGTAGAACTTCTAACCGATCCTTCAGTTGTTCAACTTCAAGGTTCATTTGATGAAGTTTAATTTTCTGAGATTCAACTTCTCTTAATCGCTCCTTCTTTAGCTCTTCCTCTTTTTGTTCACTCAATTCGATTGCTCTCTCAATCTTCTTAGCTTGACTAATGGCTTCGTTTAAGCGTTCCTGCTTCAATTTAATTTTGTCGGTCATAGAGAAATTATACTCGGGGTCAGCTGGGACTTGGTCCAACATTATTGGGTTTTCTTCCAACATTTCGTCAGTGTTCACGTCCGGATCTTCATAGGAGTTTCCTTCTTGGTTAACCTCCTGTTCGTCGTCATCACCATGTGCATGTTGAGAAGGCCTGACACTAGTTAATTTTGATTCTTGAATCATATCTGAAGAGGATCTCGATAAATTATACTTTTGCCGTATGCGATTTGAAGATGAATGTGTTTCATTCTGATCTTCTCTCGTCGGTACCTTGTCGATTGATGAGTGTACATTCGTGTGTGCATCCGAAACAGAAAATAGTTGTTTCTCAGACTCGACTAGAGTCCTTGTTGGGTTGTTATACGCTCTTTCTTCTTTAGGAATAGGAGAGATATCATCATTTGAACTCATCTGTTCATCGTCATCAACCGAGTGATCCTCATCTTCATCTCCAGGGAATCGAGGCAGAATCTTGGAGACGTTAAGGTGAAGAGAGTCCTTATCAATCACAGATTCATTGTTTAAGTATTGTTTAGAGGTGTTAGTATTCGAATTATGAGTCGTTGGATGAGAGAGCTGGGACCCTTGGCTCTCATTCAGATACTTCCTAGTAACCGTTTCATTCTTCGTAACAATCGTAGTGATGAATGATTGAGAATTGTTTTTGTGGTCAGAATAGTTGATTTGGGAGCTTAAGGTTGTTCCTAAAGGATTCTTGTACTCGGTGAGCAGTGCCTGTCTCTGTCTAGCTATTCGTTCCTATCGATATGAGGTGAGTTCTGGTTCAGATAATAACTCTAGGAAGAAAGGGATGAAGCATACCTTGATGGCTTCGATATCATACCTAGCACTCGACATTTTCGTAACTCTATTGGGCAGAAGAAACGTCAAAGGCGGTAAAGGTAAACAAATTTGAGAGGGAAGATCCAACTCCGATCTTTGGTGTAAACAACAAGATCGAACTTTTCTCCGCTTGGGATGACAACAAAGAGAAGAAAAAACAACAATCCAAAAAATCAAAAATTTTGTGTGGGGAGAGATCATGATCAAACAAGCTTTCATTCTTTCTTGTCTCCTGTTATTTTTCTTGATCTCCACTATTGTTGCTACAAGTGGTGCTAACAACGTGTACAACAGCTTAACGATCGATGATGTGACCAGAACGATCGATGCTACCAAGCCAAACATTGTACGACAAAACATTGTTTTGAAGGTGGTCAATTTTGGTGAGAAGCCTACCAATTTCTTCCATCTCACTCTGCCAAAGGACTTTGCTAAGAAGCATTTGTCATTCTTGAAGGTGACTCAAGATGGACAAGAATTGAAGATTTCACACTTTGGTTACGAAGACAAGCTCCAATCGTATGTGTCAAGTGTTGTTCACACCCAAAATTTTTATGGCACAATCTTTTTTTTTTGATCAATTTTTTTTTCTCTTTCTCGCCACAACGATCAACCTTGATATATTGTTGCTAACACACATTCATTGATAAACAAACAATCATAGTGATGCCCTATTTTATGAAGTTGAGCTATTGAAGGCCATTCAATCCAAGCAAAAGATTGAATTGCGAGTCTTGATGGTGTTGGCCAATGAAATCACAACTCCATTCCCAAAGAAAATTTCTCAGAGAGACAATCAAAAGCTCTTGTACTCTGACAATGCCTACTTTTATTCACCATACTCCATCTCCACCCAAAAGACTACAATTGATGTGGGAACCACTATCATTGAATCTTTTACCAATAGTGTCAAGCCAAGTGAAAAGAGAGGAGCTAGTGTCGTGTATGGTCCATACATGAATCAAAAGCCATTTGCCTTTAGTGCCATCAAGGTTCACTATCAGAACAATAACCCATACGTTGTTGTGTCCAAGGTGGAGCGTTTGGTTGAAGTGTCTCACTGGGGTAATATTGCTGTTGAGGAGCAGTATGATGTTAAACATGGTGGAGCAGAGTTTGAAGGTGAATTCTCCAGATCTGAGTACTCCAAGGGTCCATCTCAAACTTCACCTGCCACATTCAGAACATTGACCGCCAAGTTGCCACCTACTGCTGCTGATATTTACTTCCGTGATCGTATTGGTAACATTTCAACATCCACCGTTCGTCCACAATCCAAGGCTGTCGAAGTCGACTTTTTGCCAAGATTCCCATTGTTCGGTGGCTGGAGAATTCGTTTCACCATTGGTTACAATTTGCCAACTCATCCGTTCTTGAGCACAAAGGGAGATTTGTATCAATTGAAGACCAAGTTCTCTGTGCCTTTTGATTTTGCTCCTGTTGACGATTTGACTTTGAAGATTGTGATCCCTGAGGGCGCACAGGATGTTAAGGTTGTTCCGCCATTTGAAGTTGAATCCGAATCCAGAGAAATCTTGAAGACTTATTTGGATACAACTGGAAGAACAGTTGTTGTGTTGAAGAAGACTAGACTGGTTCCTGAGCACAACCAAGATGTTATCGTTACTTATAGATTCGCTTCTACATCTATCTTGCATGAACCATTGTTGGTGATTGGTGGTTTGTTCGCATTCTGCCTATTTATCATGATTTACGTAAGAGTTGATTTGACTATTCAGAAGAGTGAGGCTCAAATTGCTGAAGAAAGAGAATTGGAAAGCGCCGAGCTTGTTGAGCTATATATTGAGAAGCAAATGCAAATCAACTCCTTGTATTCTTCTTTGGAGAGTGGTGTGCAGAAGATTCGTGATGCCAACTCTACTGCCTTTGAAAGCGCCCTTAAGAATGTTTCAGGCACCAGAGACAGATTGATCGAAGAAATCAATGTTATTGTGAAGAAGTTGAGAGACTTGAATGTACAAGAACCAGCCAGTAAGATTGTAGAGGCTTTGAAGGTTGAAAGTAACAAGCTTGCTTCCTTGCAAAGACTTGCTACTACAAAGAAAGCAGGTCTTTCCTCGTCAAAGTCCACATCCGAAGTCGCCAAGACCATCCAACCATTGGAAAAGGAATACGACGCTCTTACTGAGGAGCTCAACAAAATCATTGACGCATTGAACGAGTAAGCGATAATAATACATAAATGTCTCATAAATACAATAGTTTATAAATTTAGGAAGTGTGACCGCTGCATACCCAGTGTAGATTATCATCAGAAGACGTTCTAATTAACCGGTCAACACTCAGCCAAGTACATTGACAGCAGTAAGCAGACACACCAGGAACTTTCAGTAGTTTCGTTTGTAAAGTGTCTGGATAGTTATTCCTGAAAAACAGATAATAGCAAGAATCATCCCATTGGTGATGATCGAAAACTGTCACTTTGTAATCACATTTCGTACAGGTCATGTTGTCGCACCGCCTATTCATGCAAGGTTATTATTCATTCTCTTCATGCTAGATACGAACACCAATCAAACATACCTTTGTTGAGAAAAAGTTGAACGCCCTGTTGAAACAGATGCTCCACCAATATACACTGACGAACATTTTAATTCTCTGTCAATCGAACCCGACCCTCGGTATGTATAATGGCTATGATGAGGTGTGGCCACAGTATTTCGTCTTAAGAATGGAGAGCTCGGTAGAGAAGATGGTGCTTTTACTGTAAGGAGAGCTTCCATGGTCCTTCGACTATTTGACCGAGTCAAAACATATTCGTCATCCTTCGAAACATGACCCTGGGAATGAAGGGAGTTTCTGCTCGCAGCTCTACTCCGAGGCGAGTCTAATGTGTTCAAAATGTCATCCAAATCGCTCAAGTCCATGTTTGGAGATAACTGTTTCTTATCATGAACAATGGGTATTCCTCCATACTCATCATCGTGCTTATTTACATCTTTACTTGAAACACTCAAGAAAGAATTGTCTTCTTCATTATCACTTTCAAAACTCGTTAAGATACTGTCCGTTGGAAGCTTCTTGTAAGCTTTTCGACGATCATTATCGCTACTCTGAATATTACTGGGGGATTTTCTGTTCGATATCGAGGATGGAAGAGAATTGGAAGGATGAGATGCAACTTTTGTTGAGAGTTTGAGATCCGATGCTAGTTCAGATGTAAAGAGCACCAGATCTCGAAACAATGAAGACTCCGATCGTTTGGGAGTAGGAGGAGAAGCTACGTTACTTGTCTTGTTACTCGCGAACTTCATCCATAAAGCATATCCCTCGTTGATTTCGTTCTCAAAGTTCCTAATGAGCTTACACCTCGAGGATGATGAGCTCTGTAAATGAGCCAAAGGCGGGAAGTCGTCATCTATTTTTGTGTTCGGAACTGTTTTTGGCCGACACCAAAAAACAAAACAACAAAAAATAAAACCAACAACGAATAAAAAAACCGCACGCACTCACGCATAATACTGTACTGATGTTGGATGTTAAACCAGGTGTTCATGTAGGTCCATTCCGACTGGGCATGTCCATCTCTGAAGCCATTCAATACCTGCAACAAGAATCATTCCGTATTCAAAATCTTATCCTCAACCATCGAACAACACAAATTGTGCATTATCCAACTCCCACTCCCGCAACAACAACAACAACAACAACAACCACCACGAACAACATGTCCATCCATCCAAATAATCCCACTGTTGTAAATAATCATGTACATACAAACAACAACATTCAAATGAACAATAATACTAATAGTGCAAATACAAAAAACAATCACGTAGGATCCATATCATCGTCATCAACATCATTGGGCAGTAATAAAATTGAAGTGATATATGATCAGAGTCATCCATTGAGATCCGATTTGGTGCTTCGATTGGTCGACGATGGAATCGTGTTGAGATTCGAGAGCAAATCACAGCGATTGAAGATGATTGAGATGAATTATGTGAATCAGTTGAATTTGTTTTATTATGGAACAAAGTTTAGTGGATTTCATCACAATGACGATGAGACAACATTTGTAAAGTACGTCGTATTTTGTTGATTGTTTTTTCTTCCGAGGTATGTGTGTGTGTATGTTGAACATAGTTATCTAACAATTTAAATCAATGTATAGGATTTATCAAGTGTTTGGACCGACGTATCCTGGCTTCTTTGACCCATTGACCAGTAATTATTACTTGTCGTATCCTGGCATAACGTTTGTCTTTCCGATTCCACCCATGTTTGCCGAAATGTTTCACAAGCAACAAGAGCAACAAGAACAGCAAAGTGGTGAAATGACAATGCCCATGGAGTTCTCCAATGGAACAACACCTATTGCTACGAACGCCTATGTTTACAATGGTCATGATTTCAAGAATCCAAATTTGCCTCACGAGTTTGACCATGACAGTTATCAAGAAACCATTACAAGGTGTGTTCATGTACAAGTCGGTCAGGGAATCACTGTGAGCAACAATGATGACAATCACCATGGTTTGAGCTCTAACAACAACAACAGCAGCACGACCACTACCACGAGTGGTAGTGGTGCCTCTATTGCTAAATCTGTGCGTTTTGGTGATACGGTACAGGATGTGTTGATGGCTCTCGGCGCACCCAATCACATACACTACAAGAAGCATGATAAACTGAGGATTCATGCCATTAGGCCAAAGAAGACTCACAGTATCAACATTGGCAGCAATCGACTCGCTGACACTACCAACACAGACAGTGCAACAGGCAAGAATGGCTCTGCCGCTAATAACAACAATAGCAGCAGCAACAGCGCAAATGTGATTGTTGAGTTGGCAGATGATGTAAATGGTGGAAATGGTCAATCGCTCACTGCTGTCGATTACTTTTACAATTACTTCCATTTGGGATTCGATATCATGTTCAATGGACAGACACACATGGTACAAAAGATTATTTTGCACACTAATTTCCCTGGCAGCAAAGACTTTAACATCTATGTCAAGTGCAACTTTAAAATCCAAGTGGAGCAATTCGGCAAATCAGCATCTGTCTTAAAGCACAAGCACGAGGTGATAACAGCAGATACCAAGTACTCTCAGGTTCAAGAGTATTTGAAGGATGAGCAATGCAGCAAACCACTTGTAAATGATGCTACCAGTGCAAGCAATCCATTTGGAGGCACACGATTTTATGCCTATGCAAACTGTATATTCGAGGTGATGAGGAATGAACATATCAACTCAGTTGTCTTATTCAGCTCCTAAGGGGTGACAACCCATAATAAAAGTAGGTCACCACCATGAACGCGCCCAATTTTTATTCTGATTTTCAGTCGGTTGTATTCGAAACTTGGGGTCGCGAAAAAATAACCGGAATTTACTCCAGTTTTTATTGGAAAATGAGAACCAAAAAAAATCCGCCAAACCGCCGACAATCAAAACCAAACAACGAAAAATGCAAGCCAAAATATCACAATTGCTCTACTCGAACACGATACCACTCTTATCATTCGACAGTACCGTCGTGGCATCTTCTCATACTTTTGTTGTTCCGTCATCATTCTTGCCTACCACCTCTACGACCACATCAACTACTCCCTCCAATGTCGTCAAACAACAACAACAACGGTTCAAACAACAATCTACAACTGCAGCTACAGCAGCAACAACAGTCGCAGCAGCTACGAAAACAACAATGATTGAAGAATCACCTCTCACTGCAACAAAAGCAACAACAACATCAAACATTTTCACTCAACAACAACAACAAGCAAATCAAAAGAAGAAAAAGAATCAAAAAGTAGGAGGAGCATCTCAACAACAACAAGAATCACAAAATTATTCACAGGATGAATCATCAACATTGTTGCAACAATCACAATCACAGTTGAATGCGAACAACAAGAGAAGATTGAGAGATTTGGCTACACCACAATCAAAGCTCAACAATGCTTCTGCTCCAGCAGCGACAGTAGCAGCGACAACAACTTCTTCGTCGAGTGGTTTCTCATTGACTATGCAATCGAACAATACAATGATTGGAGGTACTACTACTAGTAGTACTAGTAGTAGCAACAACAATAGTCAACCAACAAGTCAAGAGAACAATAGTCGCAAAAAGAGGAAAAAGAATAGGAACAAGAACAAGAAACATGCTGCGAATAATGAAGACAATAATTCACAATCATCATCTCAGTCATCTCATGTGCAACAACAACAACAACAAAAAAGCAAGACAATCACACCCGGTACATTTACCACGTTAGCGAATGATTATGATGACGACGGAGAAGATGAATTTGAATTTCAAAAGCCCATGTCACCACCCATGAAGAAAAAGAAAATGGACAACAACAACCACCAAAAGAGAGGAGCTACTGCTACTGCTGTCCCTCATCAGCTCGTAAAGAAGATCACCAATAAGTTTGGTAGTCCTAGTGGTAAGCTACAGAGCACAGTGCAGTTGAGTGGTAGTCAAACAACGAGTGGCGATGAAGGTGGTTCGCTCAGTCAGTTTGATCACATGTGTTCGCAACAAGTGACTCATGATGACGCCAGTAACGATGACATGTTTCTTGGACTATAAACAGCAAAACAAAAAAGAAATGTTTTTATCTTGTTGAGCCGAGAACACTAAGAAAATTCATGGATGTGCATTCCATCATTTGACTGGTATCCACACACTCCGGATGGATTATTGCCAGAATCTGTAATCTGTAGTGCAATTTCACATTTGGTTGGTATTCACACGCTCGTTATGAGTTGTTGCAAACATATCACAGACGATGCATCTCGTCATTTGACTGGCATTCATACACTCAACATGTCTGGTTGCAAGCAAATCACAGACAATGCTTTTCCTCATTTGGCTAGTATTCACACACTTACAATGAATGAATGCGACCAAGAATCAATCACAGAGGAAGCATTACTCTGGATGAAGAAACTTCGAACACTGACTTGGCATGACAGAAAACGAGATCATTCTTTTATTCAAAAAGTAGTTGACCACTGTGAATCCAATTCAACAGCTCTATTTGGAATGACCACTCGCTAACTCGTAACAACAAGACCTCTGGCCATGTAAATCACTGCCGTTTGTCATCGTCCTTCAGCTGTTTCGTTTCCCGCTTTTTTTGTTCCTGATGTGTCTCAAAAATAACTTTTCCACCAAAGAAGCAATTCATACTTCGCAAAGATGAGCATCATACACAACAGTGATGACTATTTTCCATATCATCGTCATCACTCCTCCTCTCCACAACTACAACAACCACAACAGCAACATCACATTTTGACTCCTGAACCAACAACAATGACAACACAACCATTTTATGAAATGTATGAGCGAATTGATCATGATATTCAAGTGACTACGACATCCATGACCAACAACAACAACAACAACACTCATCAACCTCATTCACAACATTCTCATCACTATTACAACAACAATACCAATAACAATAACAGCAATAATTACTCTCCTCCTCCTCCTCTGCATCAACATCATCATCATCATCACAGTCTCTCACAACAACAACAACAACAACAAATTTATTCATCATCTCCACCTCTTTCCTCATCATCATTGCGCTACGTATTTGTCGATACGCAAAAAGAACGAGAAGCTCTCGAACAAGAAAATGTTCGTCTCATGCAACACAAGAATCAAATCGAGTGTCACATTTGCGAACTAGATGATTTGATCCAATTGATTCAAAGTAAAAAAATGGAGTTGCAAATGGAAGTGGAACAAATGGATCGGAAACAGAGTCAAACTGTGCAAGAGTTGGAACGAGTGAGAATGAAGATTGAAACGAATCGAAAACGAAAAAATCATCATAGTCAACAACAGTCAACAAATGATGTGTATCACAATAGTAATAACAATCATGAATCGTTTCATCCGGGAGAAACAATGTTTTCGTTGCATCATAATGATCGAAGTAGAAGCAATAGTAATAGTAGTAGCAGTAGCAGTAGTGGTGGTGGTGGTGGTGATGATCGTAGTAGTGTTGCGAGTGATGATACATTATTGTCAGAGAATACTAATAATACTAGGAGAAGACCTTCGTTACCGTCGTTTTATTCTTCTCATCCACAATTTACAAACAACATGTTGAGTAAGCGACATCATCATCATCATCACACGAGTAATAACAACAACAACAACAACAATATGAATACGAATAGTAATAATAATAATAATAAGGGAATGATGATGGATCGATTTGCTGCACTGTTGTATGGAAATGGAATGACGAATGCAATGGCTGCTGCAGCGGCGTCTGCAGGCTTGATTGACACTTGTGATTTAACATTGGATCATCATTCGAATGAATTAAAGACTTTGGCACGGCAGAAACAACTGCAGCATAGCCGTGAAGCTTCCACAACATTGAAACAAAATGCACTACAGATTGAGATTTCAACAGCAGGCACATTGTCATCTCCAAATCGAAGAGAACTGGAAGCATCGTCATCATCTGTGACGAATAGTGCAGTGATAACGAGCACAAACAAGAATGGTATATTAACAAAAAAGAGGTATGATTTGTTGTCAGTGACGCTACTGCCTTCGTCCAAGGTCATTTCCGGTTCATCCGATGGATATATTCACATATGGGACATTTCGAGCGATAAGGTCAACAAACCAGAGCTCAAGGTTCGAGCACACAATGGATGGGTGAGGTGCGTAGCGAGTGATCCTGATGGACATTATGTTGTAACGGGAGGAGGCGATAAGAATATTCATCTGTATGCGCTAGAGTCGGATCATTTAGATGGCTCATGGAATGATGATGATGGGGATGAGATTGGAGATGTGTCATATGTGGCCCCTGTGCGCGAAGGTCTAAAGCAAAAGGGGATACTGGAGGGTCATAACGGTGGAGTTACGTGTGTTCAGGCTGATCTTTCTGCTGTTATTAGTGGATCAGTCGACCGAGAGATCAAATTATGGGATATAGGAACGGGTAAGTGCGTGAGCACAATGGTGGGTCACAAGAGCTATGTGAAGACGCTGCAATTCTACACGTATGCACTTGCAAGCGGTGGAGGTTGTGAGTCAGAGATTAAACTATGGGATATTCGAAGTGGTAGGTGCGTGAGACGCTTCTTTGGTCATCACCGTGGAGTCAGTGCACTTCACTTTGATGAACAAAGGTTAGTGAGTGGAGGACGGTGCGATGGAATGATCAAGATATTTGACTTGAGGATGGGTGCTCTGTTAGATTCGCTACCATTGGGACCGTATCAGGATCAAGAACCCGATTATGACATGTCGAGGCGTAACAGTCTGTCTTCGCTGTCGAGTCGCTCTAGTGATCTCAGTGGGTTCAGTGGCCTTAGTGGTATCAACTCTCAAAGACCTCGCTCTACATCATATGACATCAAAGAACCAATGTTAAATACGAATCAAACAGTCACATGCCTGCGATTCCATCACGACAAATTAATTTTTGGCGCTAAAGGACTCCTTGGACCCGTAATGTACGACATGAAAACAAAATCACCGGTCAAACAATTCCTGGGTCATGCATCTCATGTGAACGATTTGGATTTCAATCGTAGTTGTCTAGTCACTGCCTCTCGTGACCTTACTGTCAAAGTATGGCGGGAAGAATTATAAAATACAATAAACAACATAACATGGTAGGTTCATTCAAAAGATCAGGTTGACTTAATTGTTGACGCGTTATTGTATTTATTAACATTTTTCTGTTTAGAACGACTAGATGGATCAAGCGTACGTACACTTTACTTGACTTCCACTGCAGCAGTAGCTTCCTTTTCGTTGCCATTGACAGATTCAGCACTTGCCTTTTGTTCTTCTTCAATCATGAACAAGCGAGCATTTCTAAAGGTGCTTCCGTCCTTGATGCTCAACTTGTTGTGCTTGTATTGAATGATGGATCTTGGGCCCAAGTGCAAAATTTGCTTCACCTTCTCACCAATGGCCAACTTGGCTCTTTGGTTAGAGCTATCACGATTCCACACGCTCAACACATCTTCCTTGGTTCTAATGCTGAGAACGACACCAACAACGTTTGGTTCGTCAAAAAGCTCGCAAATAGCAGACAAGATCAACTGTTCCCAAAGTCTGTCCAATAGACCTGGATTCTTCTTGATCTTCACCATCCAGCAACCACCTTGAGGATAGCTCTCCCACTGTTTGTTTCGTAGATCATAGATGAAATATAATGAGGAGTGTGTTTAATTGTGTTAGCTTTCTCTGTTTTGTTTCTCACACATTTCCAAATTGTATTGTAGAAAGATGGCGCGCAATCATTTTGGCGCGCAAAAAAGCACAAATATAGAATAGCAGAATTGATGATTACGTTACCATTGGCACAATCTCATGTCTAAACAAGTGATAGTTTGAGTTCTTTTGCAATGAGGATGGTCTCTCCAAGAATGCATAATATTTGGCGAACTGTTCAACAGTCTCAAAAGTGCCCACCTTCTTCAAATGTTCACGATAAGTGGTTGCTTGTTGTGCAGGGTCAAGCTCAAGTACCTTTTTGTCATACCAAAAAGTCCACTTGGTTTGCAATGGATGAGAAATTGGTTGTGCTGCAGCAGCATCAGCTGATGTGGTGGTTGTTGAGGCCATTCTTTTTATTATTCTTATCTCTTATTGTTTGTTTGTTTTTTCACGCCGTTCCACACATTTTCTCCTACATGTGACAATCAACAGTCTCAAAAAATGAATCCCGCCCACACTTTTTTGCTTTTTTATTCATTGATGCTTGCATGAAAATATTGAAGTGAGAAAATTGAACACCCAACAAAATCATATCATCGCAAAACAAACAAAGGACTTGAGTAAAAATGGCCAGAAAACACAAGAGAAAGAATGCATCATCTGAAACTACGACCACGAACCAAAATGCAACAACCGATAACAATAATAATCCTTCTGTAACCGAAACGAAATCTCCCGCCAAAAAGAGAAGCAGATCTACAGTTGATGAACCACAACAGCAACAACAGAAATCATCCGAACAAACTACTCAAAACAAGAAGCAAAAGCTTTCAAACACTCAACAACAACAACAAAACAAGCAATCGACCAAGCAACAAAAGAAGAAGAATAACGATAATAAGAACAACAAGAAGAATGAAGAAAGGAAGAGCGTCAACAAAGATGAAGAAGAAGACACAAGCAGTGCCACTACTGCTGTTCCAATCTCAAACAATAGTGAATTTTCATGGTCTGCCTTTGATCACATTATAGCCAAAGAGAAGAACCACACATCGTCGTCACACAATAATCACGATGATTCTGATGATAGTGACAATGATTCCGATCAAGAAGACAATGACAATAATGAAGAAGAAGAAGGAGACAAGCACAAGAACAAGATATTAAAGGCTCAACAGAAGCGACACAATGAACACTTGATTGCAGAGAGAGAAAAGGAATTGACAATGCAAAATGTGTTGCCAGAGACTGACAATGACTATGAGAGACTATTGGCCGGATCTCCCAACAATTCCTTCTTGTGGATTCAATTCATGGCATTCAAGTTGGCCAATACAGATATTGAAGCAGCGAGAAGCATTGCCGAGAGAGCACTCAAGAAGATTCATTTCAAGGAAGATCAAGAAAAGTTTAACATTTTTGCTGCGCTCATGAATTTGGAGAGCAAGTTTGGTGATGAAGAGTCGCAAAGAAAAGTGTTTAACAGAGCTGTTCAGTACTGTGAAGCAAAGGATGTCTATCTTCAACAGGCAAAGATTCATGAGCAGAATGGGGAAGAGGAGAGAGCTCATGACACGTACAAGAAGATGATGAAAAAGTTTTTCAAGAGCAGGAGACCGTATGAAGCTTATCAACAATACCTTGTTGAGTTGAAGCAGTACAAGAGAGCAAATGAGATTTTGGAGCGTGCACTCAAGAATTTACCAAAGCACAAGCACTTGAAGGCCATTTCAAAGTTTGCTCTGATACATTACAAGAGTGGTTCCGTGATTGATGGTCATCAGATTTTTGAGCAACTCGTGTCCAATTATCCAAAGAGAACAGACATTTGGTCCATGTACATTGATGCAGAGATGAATGCCGAGAGAATGGATCAGGTGCGTAACCTCTATGAGCGCGTTGTTCACTTGAACTTGTCAACCAAGAAGATGCAAGGTTTCTTGAAGCGTTATCTGCGGTTCGAGAAGGATCAACAATCAGAAGATGGTCAAGAACATGTGAAACAATTGGCCAGAGAATACATTGCCTTGAAAACCAGCGCAAACTAATAAAACGTCGGATTCAATTTTGAGCGCTGCGCCTTTTTGTTGTTCAACTACAGAAACGTTGAGAAGGTCATCAAAGAGTTCTTCCTTTCGGAAACTCTATGAAGAAAATAGTTCAGAGAATTGGTTTCTGTTGCCAAACGAAGCAGGACACGACATGAATCAACAATGGACCTCGAATCAAGGAGTCGCGACAACAATTCTCAGGAGAAAGATGAGCGGTGGAGAACAGGCTCTTCCATTGAACAATGCTCGACCCAAGTCATCCTGTTCGAGCTATACATCTAACCCTAACAAGAAGACAGGCCTCATGCGGGTGAATTCATCAGCAAACGGACTGTCAGTGGTGAACAAGATCTCCATGTCTAATACATCCAACACATCGACAACATCTGGAAGCAGTGCATCAATTCACCGAAATGAATCTTCTAGCCTGAGTGATGCTGCCTATGTATCCGTTCTGAAATCAGATATATTGGTGTTACAAAAGAAAGTGGATGATATCTTACGAGATGATCAGACCCTAGAGAGAAAGAGGACGAGGTCAATGAGTCCACTCCTTTCTCTTTCCCAATCCACGATCTTCTTCACCAACGAAACCAAGAGCTTGCAGACCAAGGTATCACTGTTGGAAATTCTATTGGAGGAACTTGTAAATCTTCAGAGTATTTTGCTGAGACAGACTGAATCTATTACGAAGAACACTCTTTCTAATCAGGAGACCTTTAACACCACCAGCTCTTCCTTATCCTATATTCAGCCATTCATACAGTTTAGTCAAAACATAGGAAATATCTTAAGTATCGCTTCAGTAAGGAATTACAAGAAGCCTAATAAGGATACTGATATGAATAGGAGTGTACCGATCCCGCAAGTCACGAGAGAAGCTACTTCGCAGGGAGTCCAATGCGAGATACTCACTTCTTCAAGCACCGAACAATCTATTCAAACAGATTTGAGCAACCCGTTAGATGAAGAGATATCTAAACATAATCGAGCGTTGAAGCTCCAATGGGATGAATATGCCGAGTCATTGGATCTAAGTGCGAGATTGATAGAGAAACAGTCGTCAGAACTCCTGGGTGCTCAGAAGAATATTGATCTCACAACCCAAGAGTGCACCGCATTGAAGAGGCAGATAGCAGAACTTCAGTTAGAGCTGAAGAATGTGAAGAAGAGTGAAGATATGAGAAATGCTTATGAGTTCAATGAATTACAAAGGTATTACGAACAGGCCAAGAAACAGAACGAGAAACAAACATCCGATATTAATAACCTCAATGACAAAATAGTTGAATTGACAAGAACTATCGGCACCTATCGAGAAGAAGAAAACAAATTGAACCTTTCAATAGATAAACAACGACAACAGATAGATGAACTACAGATACAAATCAATGATTGTCTGTCAGAGCGAAATCAGCAACAGCTCAATCATGAATCAGCGTTCATAGCCGAAGAGAACGAGAAGTTAAAGGCATTAGTGGATCAATTGAAGGATCAGATTAAGCTTATGGAGTCTCAAAAAGTGAAGCTTCAGCAGCAGATTATCAACATTAAAGACAAGAATATGACCTATTCGAAAGAGAATAGATCGATCGAAGAGGAACTGTCACGTTTGAAGGTAATGGAGTCTGAGTACTTCATTATAAAAGAACAGTTGATTAAGTTAGCTACCGTACAGAGAGAAGACGAAGCCAGCTTTCAGAGAATGAGGCAGCTCCAATCCACATTAGCCATAGCAGAGGAAAGATACAAGAAAATACACCAGGAACTAAACTCTCTGAAGGAGCAGTACAAGAAAGTAACTGAAGAATTACAACACGAGAAACAAAGAGGATTTGACCTCGAAAATGAACTGAGGAGCACTAAGCAATCATCTCGAGAGAAATCATTGAAATTGTTGGAGCAAAAGGCAAATGAATCCGAAAAGCACTCCATCTCTCGAGAAAAGGAGTTTGAGATACTCACAAGTAAGTATCAAGATCTTCTGTACAAATATGAACATAAGGAGAATATGATTACAGACAAGGATGAGTACATTGCAAAGTTACAAGATCGAAACAATGAATACAAAACTCTTCTGGAAACCATGCCCAAACATATGTTTAATCTCGAAGCATTTATCGACGTGCTAGGACATCATGAGAACAATATTCTCAATCAAGAGCTAGGAATGATGCGGGAAGCATTCGAGAAAAAGCTCATGAATGCAACAAACGAAGTGAAGGTAATTCAACGAACATATGAAGTAAAGATGGAAGAACTAAAGAGATTACTGGAAGTAGAACGGACAACCAACGAAAGAAAACTAGAGAAGTTTAGGGAGAGGTGCATGTTTTTGGAGGAGAGACTCCAGATGTTAGAAATTGAGAAAACACTAAGCAAACAATAAAAATGTATAATTATTTACAGGCTGAGTCGTAGTTACTGAGCAGCGTGCTCTTCGATTCTCTTCTTGAATGCATTCATGGTTTCAGGCAACGACTTGCCCAGCAACATATCTTTCAAGAATCCAGGCAGCCACACATTGAAATCAACGTCCATGTAATAAGTGGCCTCGACTTTCTTCTCACCGTCGACATCTACAGTTTTCAATCGCCAACCGCCAATATTTTTTGAAAAGGGTCCGCTATCGTCTGGCGAGACTTCCCACGTGATTCCATCACCAGCTGCATTCTCTGTCAATCGCAGCGTATACGTCACAGTCTTGACTGTGACAGTGACCTTCCATTTGACGTCACAAACTTTTCCATCGTCACTCCTGTGCACAACCTTGACCTCATCCAAGTTCTTCAGAAACTCCGTGTACGAATCGTAGTCTGTGATCACTTTCATGGCTTGTTCCATTGTACTGTCGATCATGATGGTTTCATGAACACCGGGAATGGCTGCAGCAGAACTGCTACTGCTCGTTGATGTTGCTTGCTGCTGTTGTCCTCCGAACCAACCTGAAAACATGATGTTTCTGTATGTTGTTTGTGCTGGAATGCTTTTGTTGTGTTGCTGTTCGCAGAGGAAGAATAAATTTTCGATGGCTGAAATTAAACCATGGTGTGAACTTCATGATGTCATCAGTTCGTGTGCAGAGTTCGCAAGCAGGCCACAGATTTTTTAACTCAGAAGAGTCGTTGGATGTGAAATATCTCTTTTATTCTTGACGGCTGAGGGCAATCATGAACAGAGAAGCAAACAGAGCATACTTCAGAAGGGAAACGACGGGTGGGTTCGAGTTTCTGAATGGTGATGGCTCCTGTGGGTTCACATTATACTTGCCCAGGAATAAATTAATGGCATCTTGCTTAGATCCGTCCAAGAAATTGTTCAGATAGTATCTCGTGACAGAATTCATTCCGTCATTGTACAGACCGAACAATGATCGCTTGCCTGTTCTGGTAAAGTCAGCCTTGAGTGCACCGGTGCCGGCATACATGTTGCTCAGAGCGTCTCCATTGTCGGCCCAGGCATTCTTGAAGATGCCCTCCAAGTGTGCATGCTTTGCAATCTCATCCTCTTGAGTAATGTACTCGAGGTTCCTGAGTTGCTTGGTGAGCACGTGTCGAGCAAACACACTCTCGACAACATTGGTTCGATCGAGACAATCGATACAATTGACACGAACGATTCCAGTCTGTTCTCTCTCCACAGTCTTGCTCTGTATATCGTATTGGAAGTATCCGTGATCATGAATTCCTTGTTCAATCTCTTGTACCAGCTCATTAATGGCACTAAAATTCATGCTCTTGCATCGATTATGGAAATCAAAGGAAATGTACTTTAGGTTGTTGTTGCCGTACTTTTTGGTCTCTGTTTCATATGCATCTGCAAGCAACTTTTCCGATCCCTTCAATTTCACAAGATTCACAATCACAACGTCCTTGTATCGTGCCAATTGTTGCTCAAAGTGCAGCTTGAATCCCAGTGATGAGTCTCTCTTGTCACTAATCTTGATCTTTGGTTGATACTTGAGATTGGTCTTTTGAGTCCAATACAGTGGAATACTGCCACGCAGTTGCATAAACGACAAGACTTTTCCATTGTCAGTCTGCACAATCTGTTCCGTTTCGGCATAGTTGGCCACATTGCCCTCACTGTCCAATCCTCTAATGTTGTAGCGAGTACCCACACGCTTCACTCCCAATCGACTCACAATACTCAACTGAAAGGTCCTTGTCTTGTTCTCCTCAGAAGCAGCAACAGCAGAAAGCTTACAATGCTGAATTTCAATAAAACCACGAATCACTGGCAACAAGAAGCGATTCAAGTCTTGTTGACTATCGTCAGCGCTTGAACAGTGAGTATTCAACTGTTGAATCAAGAAGTGATTCCACATGAAGCTCTGGTCCAAGTGATTTGCCGACTCGGCAAAAGTAACTGGTGTTTTGATCCAGTTTTGAACACTTCTGGTCAAGTCATACGTGTACGAAAAGTAAAAATTCTTGGTTTCGACAATGGATTTCAAAAGCTCCAAATATCGTACATCATCATCGCTTTCGTCATCATTCGCATCATTTGTGCCCTTGAATGGAAGCCACTCAACAGACTCTACTCGATAGATGAGGTGATTCTCAAACAGTGGCCCAATGAGTTCTGCTTCAGTTACGATGGCCAAGTATTGATAACGAGTCAGTTGGATGGAACCTAATATACCGTAGATGGATTTTCCCGATGATTTTTGGAGGGAAGAAGTCGGAGAATTGAAGGAAGCAGCGCTTGTTTGTTTGTGAATGGTGAGAAAGTGTTGAGAGGTTGCATCTTGGTTTTGGGTTGCTTGCTCGATCACAAATGCATCATTGGTGTTGTACAAGAGTGTAGTTGTGCTCATTTCGAATTTGTTGTTCCTTGTTGTTTTTCTTTTTTCCAGGGCGGCAAAAAATCATCGGAAAATTGTGATACGAATCGAATACAATTGAGAGATGACCAATGGAACAAAGAGGATTGACCTTTCCACCACCGATTGGAGGCCTCCCAATATCGGACATCGTGTTCCAAGAGTAAATGTCCATTAATTTTAGAGCCCCACCACCCCTATGAATTCATGAGTCACTTTCCAAGCTTTTTCCATGTGTGACATTGAAAATTCCATGATTACGCTTCGCTCCACAACAGTTGACAAAAATAAATCACACACATGTTTTTGATCACAATAACAGCGACCACTCAACAACAATAACAACAAGAGAGAGTAAAAACACACAACAACTGTATCATCATTATATTCAAAATCATGGACAAAAATGCCAAATTTCTACCGAGTGATCTCCTGAATCATATTTTTAGCTTTTTGACCAATAAGCACATTCTGTCGAGTTGCATGCTCGTTGATCGATTATTCATGCAATCATGTGCCACTCATTTACTCCAAAATCAAGTCTCCATCTCCTCTGCACTCGCCTCTATTCATCATCATCAAGATCATCCTACTATAGGATTGGATCACATGGATGAAAAACAATTTCACACGAGTCATGTCATGGTAGTGAATGCCATGTCATCAGAACAAATTCAAAATTGGTCCAGTGATACGTTGAGTATGATGTTTTCGTTCAGTATAAAGCCATTGATCACTTCACTGACATTGCACAATATTCAACCGAGTCACATACCAGTGTTGGAACATTGGGTGAAACAGTTGCCCAATTTGAATCATGTTTCTATATCGTTTAATAGCCGGGCAGTGCTGTTGAGAGAGTTGGTTGATCGGATATTGTTGCCCGTGATTGATCAGTTGGAGTGCATCGAGTTGAAATCATTGGGTCTGTACAAGCAGATTGACAATGATTCCTTTGTGAGGTTGTTTCAATCACTTGTTGCACTCAAACAACAGGAACAACAAGAAAGTGATAATGATAAGAACAATAAGAGAAAGGCACGACTGAAGCGAGTGTTTCTCGATGGTTGTTATTGCTTTGTGAGTCAAGATGTAGATTTGAGTCTGTTGATGAACGGGATGAAAGGGTTGGTGCTCAGGGATTCCATGGAGAAACAAGTGATTTATGCTAGTCCTGATGCAAACATTTTGCACTTGTCATCCCATTTGACACTGCTTGAATTTTCTTACTGTGGAACGATAGAGTACAATAATTCGTTGAAGAGTGCAATGGAATACGGTTGTGGTCAGCTGAGAGAGCTGCGCATTTATAATTCATCGATTGCTATACCGATACGTATTGACGAGAATGATCCGAATCGATCTTTTTCTCTGTTTCCGAAGCTAAAGATATTGTCCATCAATGCAGCACTGTTTGTAGACGAGGCCTTTTTCGTGTCAGATCCAGATTGGAATTCGGTATTTATGCGATTGGAGAGCTTGGAGTATGTTGAGATTCGAGGTACGAAACACCAGCTAAATAATCTTAGTAGCTCAAACTTTTCCGATGTTTTAAAGCAGTGTATTGGATTGAAAACATTGAAAATGAACAAGGTGCTAGATGATCGACTAGATAGCTCTATTTTCAATTTCTTGGAAGAGGAAAGTATTCCGAGATTGTATGAGAGAGTAGACTTGTCTGAAACGAGCATTGACTCGAGAGCCCTGGTCAACATTATCAAGTACAACTCACGTTTGAAAGAGCTGAAGGCAACTTGTTCCTATTCGTTGCATCATCAAACGAGCACCGACTCTTATTCAATGAACTTTGGTAGCGAGTTTATGCTTTTTGGTGATGAAGGTGCTGATGAGTCCATTGATCAACAAAAGCAAGCAAAGCGTCTCATGATGGACATTGTACCACATGTCAATTTGAAGCGAGTTGATCTGAGCAATTGTGTCGTGTCAGATTCCTTTTTGGTTTATCTGTTGTCTGTAGCTCGAAATCTAGAGGAGATTAACTTGGAAGGCGCGATTCGCAATGAGCCTCTCAAAGCAGACAATGACTATCCCAGTGATGTCACGTTAGAACGGTTGAGATCAGTGAAATTGAACGGTGCTGATATTTCTCTCTGTTCCTTTGTGTTGCGGCAACTGGAAAAATTGAATCCTGTGAAATTAACATCTCTGGACATGTCTGGTATGGTTCGAGTTCAGACCGAATTCAATTCGAATGATATGAAGCAAATGTTTGATACTTTGAGTTCACTGCTCACGCATTGTACTCGGCTTGAGAAGCTGAATGTGAACGATTATGAGTGGTTTGATGACAATTGTTTGCTTGCGTTGAGCAGCAAAGAACATGCACCACTCAGGCGATTGCATCTATCGCACACGGGAGCTTCCATCGATACCATTTCGACACTCAACCTCGATCGGATACAGTCACTAGAAGCAGTTGGTTGTTGTGCATTATCTGATCTAGAATCTATTCATCATTTGTTGCGCAAGTGCTCCAACGTGAACAAACTCACGTTAGATGTGAGCTCAACTGGCATTTGCACCGAAACGTTACAACTCATTGTCACACATTGCAGACAATTGACTTATTTGAAAATTGTTGGCAAACAAAAGAGAAAGGATCAAGCGATATCAGAGGATTCATTCACTGAGCTCTTCACAGCTCTTCCAGCTCTTCGGTTTATTAGCCTGGAGTTCAATCCATTGTCCATCCATGCTAATCGAAAGCTCCGAGAGCAAATCCACGGCCGAAGGTTCGTACTTCAAACGAAAATACCGCATCCTGAGAATAAAACTCAGGGTGAATCGCAAGGGTGGTGGTCATGCGTGATTCACTAAACAAACACACACGCACAAGTGTGTTGTACATACATAAACAATGAAACAACAACCACAACGAAATTGTTGACAACAGTACACCACAAAAAGTCTCTCACTTATTTGAAATCGAAAAACAATTGAGCAGCAATAGATTCCAAGTGTTCATGACTCACTTTCAATCGATCCGACACAAACGTACTTTCATTCAATGACGGTGTAATGACACTTGTTGTTGTTGTTCGTCTTGCTGGTGTTTGCTGCAATTGCAATCGAGATTGTTCGCTTTCATGATTTTCATCCCCACCATCATCATCCATAAAATCATAAATGGACGGAAGCGCTCTCATGTTATCATTGTTGAGAGCAGTGGATGGTCTCATGAGTGATCGATGATCTGATAGAGCTTTTTTGGTTTTGGCTTCCTTGATGGAACGATTGATGGCTTCAGTGACAAACATGAGAATGTATTCGGATGAGAGCTCACGAGCTTCTTGACTCATTGTGAATGCAGGTGATGATGCTTGTGATGATTGATCATTATTTGATGGGTTGTTGTTGTTGATTTGGGAGATGCCTTCGCGAATGGTTTCTTCAATGGCATCAAAGTTGAATTGAATCTTGTTGCTGTTGTTCGTGATTGATGAGTCATTCATGTTGTTGGTTGATTTTTCTGGTTTGATTGTTTGTTTTTCTCTGCCAGAAATTAGTAGAAGTTTCTTGGCGGGAAAATCCTGAAGCGTTGAGAAAGACGAGGAAAAGGTCACATAGGGCTCTGGTTGATGAATATTCTTGAAAGAACACAGTCGAGGAGCAGTGACATGACGAGCTCTAGTTCTCCCAGAGTGAAAAAGTTTAGCGCTGCTCAACAGAAACGTTTACTGAACAGTTCTCTGGTGTTGGACAGTAAATCACCGAGGAGTGACAGTGTAAACACCAGTCGGTCCAATGTTACTTCGTTGAGTGACATGACTGCGAATTCAGGTGGTCCACAATTGACTTTGGATGATATCAAGAGTGCTCTCGATGCGAAAGCAACAGAAGTGAGTGACATGAAGAATAGGATCACTCAGATCAATAGTAAGATATCAGAGTTGGAAACAGAGAAGGATACCTATGTGTTTCAAGTGGCTGAAATTAAAAAACGGTATGCGAGAGATGTACAACGATTGGAGGATGAGTTAGCGAGTACAAATGAAGCCTCTCATGGTATGGAGGAAAAACTGTCGAGAGTTCATCAGATTGAAGAAGGAATCATCAAATTATTCCTGGAGATGAAGGATCGGACGATTGAAGTTGTTCGCGAAGATGATGAGGACAAGAAACTATTCGAAGAGGAATCTGAACGAAAGCTCCTTAAAGCTGAGAATCCCTTAGTGTTGTTAGATAAGTTAAAAGCGAACTTGAGAACTCTGTTAGCATTCAAGGAGGATTTTGAGGTTGAACTACGAGAACAAATTAATCAAAGAGTCACAGATGTTGAGGAGAAGGTCGAAGAGATGCAAATTAAGATTGGGAGGTTGGAAACAGAACAGGAACAATTCAAAGAGAATGAAATACGAGCGATTCAAATTAAGAATGACGCGATTAACTCCAAAAGAGTTATCATAGATGAGAGCAATAAACGGATTGCCGATATGAAGACGGAGAATGTGAAACTAGTAGCAGAATTGAAAGAGTTAGAAGCTCAGATTTCTCAGTACCATGAAAAACTGGACTCAAGAGATCAGAAGTTGAGAGACAGGGCGATTGAGATGACCAAAATTGAGAAATTGGACGATAGAATGTTAAAAGATAAGAACAAGCATCAATTTGATAAAAACAGATTGAAATCCGAACATTACAAGACGAGGGAGATATATGACAAAGAGTTAAACTATTACAAAAAAGTTCTCAATGAGAAGGAAAAGATGGAAACAGAGATTGAAGAAATTCAGAAGCAAATTGAAATGTACAAGAAACATTCAGACCGAAAAGCAGTTTTAGAACTAGAAAGAGATGATCATACGAAACAGAAACGACTCCAGAAATTGAATGACGAGTTGAGGAGTGTTAATCAGTCCCTCAGAGCCACCGAAACTAAGATTCTCAATTTGAGAAAGGAGAACATTAGGATTAAGAAACGAATGCAGCAACTATTTATTTCAGGAGTAAATGACGAGAAGCGGCTTAGAGATGACGAAGCTCGAATACAACAACACTTTAAAGAGACAACCGATAATCAACCCATGGCTTCACATTTCAAAAAGTTGTATCAAGAGAAGGAGAAGGAAGTAGGTGACCTAAATAAGAAGGTCAAGAGAATGGTGCTTGTCGAGCGTCAGGAATCCAAGTTTCAAAAGACGTTCGAACAAGAACGGAATCGATTAGAAGACAAGTTACAAAAACTTCGAAACGAAACCATTAATTTACTACCTGATGACGCCTGGAAGACAGAGGAAGATTTAAGAGCACAGAACCAGATGCTCGAACGGAGAACAAAAATCTATGACAACATGAAGTCTCTGGCTCAGACACAGTCCAATGCACTCAAGAAACTAGCTGGAAATCAACCACAAGGAGTAGCCATGAGTCGTCAATCAATCGATTTGTATGTATCCATTCATCTGTTCAAACTCCACGTTATCAAAATCACTCACCATTTCGTCTTGTTTTCGTAAAATTGTAACCCTAAAGAAGCACCACGAGATCACGCAGTAGTTGCAGTGATTTTTCATCACCATTGGTTGCCAATCGGCGTCCGTCCTCTGCCATGGGCACCTCACGCAGAGTCATCTCTGCTTCGACTTCATCCATTACTCCTCAGCATCATCGTAGACCAATGTCAGCCGGTGCCACACATCGAAAATCCATGTCATCATTACCCGTTGGTTCTTCGCGCAGTTCTCTGACACCAGGCAGTCTCATCAACAATCTCTTTCATTCACAATAAATGAACAACACAAGAGATTGATTCCTCGTCTTCACATGCACAACAAACACAACACTGATCATCATAGCTTGGAGCGCAACATGGGTTGTTTACCCTTGGTATGACTCGTTTGATCCGCACTATCATGTTCATTTTCCTTGTCATGATGGTCACGTCGTGTTTTTGCATGTGCATCCCCTACTACTGTCGGTGGCAGTTGTTCATTGTTTTGATAGTAGAGTGCAAAATAACTCAACAATTCTCGATCGAGACCCAAATCAGGTTCCCATAGGCCCTTGTTCGGTTTGGGTAACAGTTCATGAACGACACGATGCAATTCGATCAAATAAGGAACAGTAAATGATGATTTTTCAGCTTGAGTTGTCGTCTTTTGGTTGGCGAGATGGAGTGCAGTCATGAACTGATCTGCAGATGGAAGAGCTTCTAACGCTCTGGTCAATTGTTCTGTTGCGTTTGAATTGTTTTTTGTGTGTTGTTGGTCCTTGTTCATTCGATCGATGTCTGTTTTCTTGTTTTTTTGCTCTGTTGGTGAAGGAGAAAAAAATCTCTATTTAGTTGGAAGAGTCGATTGGTTGTATTACAATGCTCACATGGCACAGGAACGCAAAGAGAGAACTTCTAAATAGAAAACATAAAGTACATTTATCGGAGAGATGCAAGAGAAAAGTCTGGCACTGAAGAAGTTGCCTTGACGTTTCTTTTTGTTTTCTTTGTTGGACTCTGCATTTGACCTCCATCGACAAATACAGCAAATCCATTATCATCGTAAGCTCTCACTGTTCTTTTCCGTCTTCGGGGAAAGAAATCCAATGTGTTTACGGGATCGATAACACCTGCTTCGCGCATCAATTCTAGCTCGTATTCCATGAGCTGTCTCTTGAAGCCATCATTCATTCTTGGTCTACCATCAGTGACCTGCATAATGTTGTCATAAGCTGTCTTGAGTGACATGTTCTTGTGCTTCATACCATAGGCAATGAGCATTGTCACAGATCGACTCTTGCCCTCCTTACAATGCACCAAACAACAACCATCGGTTGTGGACTGGATAGAAGTATGAATAAACTGTGTAGCACGATCAAAATAGGCCTTGATGTCAGTTTCCATCGAATCATCAATGTTAATCTTCAAATAGCTCAAAGAAATCGATTCTTGCTTGACAAGAGGAGGAAGAACCTTTGAGACGAGATCCTTACCAACAGTTGCAGTGCTAGCATGACCCTTTCCGGAAACCTTTAGCACAGAAGTTTGATTGTTTTCCTTGTCTCTCAAGTCTAGATCCTTCTTATCATCATTTTCAGCCGAGAGTGACAACTGGCTCATTTCAGCACGTGTCGTGCCCATTGAAGCAACACCCTTTTCAAAATGATTCTTTAGACTTGAGACATTGAGGACATGAGTGATTTGATTGTTCACCATAAAGTCAGCATCCTTGCAAATGTCCTTGTCACCCAGAAACACTCGATCGTAAATTTTCAGTTGGTCAGCATCATTGAAGACAACAAGAGCAGCGGACTTTTTGTTTGGAGTTCTTGTGGTTCTGGTTCTTGTGGATCTGGTTGACATAATATCAGGAGAGCTCTCTGTTGTCAATGCCACGAGGGATCAAAGTTGTTTGGGAATTGGGGTTTTGCTTGGTTGGTTTGTGAAAAAACCTGTCCAGATCTGGCTGTTTTCTGTCTTGGAGGAGTAACGATGACAAATTTGTTACCGTTAATAATTTGGGCGCGAAAATTTTTCATTCGGGAGAATGCAAATATTTGAGCCGCTTGTTTTCATACTGTAGCTTGTCTACCTGCTGACGAAGTTCTTGGACTTGGGAAGTCAGATTGCGCACCAATGAATTCGTTTCTTCGCTGTGAATGTGGAATTGACGAAGCATATCCAGATGAAGGTTTCGAATACTTTCGTGGATTGTTGTCTGATACGAACTCATGACATCTTCAATAGCACCCTTAACGAACTGAGATTGGAATGCGTGAGGTGCTTCAAATGATGGCATTGGACTTTGATTCGTCCGAGTTGTTGTTGAGAAATCTTGGTTGGTAGCTCTCTTGGGTGATTGGGTGACGTTTTCTAGCGCATTCAAAAAGTGGAATGTCGATGCAGTTCTGCTTCCTTCTGCTATGTTTCTATTATCTACAATAGTGGCCGTAGACAGATGGGATGATGTTGTCGTTGCGGTGGAGGAGTGTGACGAACTGGCCGAGGAAGCGGATGGCTCATACCCAAGTTGTTGAACAGAATTTAAAAGCTTAGACTTCATAGATGCAGCGAACAATGCAGAATCATCGTTAATGTTCCTTCGAGCGAAATTATCTGAGTCCTCCTCATCAATATCCATACCGTCATCGCTCCGAACTGTTGTAGTTGGTAGTTGAATCGATCCAAAACCAGAGTTAGAACTTGATGTCACAGTAGGAATGGTGGATACACCAGAAGTGAGTGAAGAGGTAGTGGACCTAGATGACGCTCCAAACAAATCTCTAATAACTGGTCTATCATTGACGGGCGAACTCGTTGCCAGAGGCGAGAATATTTCCATATCCTGTGTTTTGTCAATGGCTCTATGATTTCGACCTAATGGAGTCGATTTCGGTGATGGATTGGAACTACTCCTGATAGCGTTCACATCTAGTGACAAATTTATGTTCTGTACCACTTCTTTTGGTATGCTTGCCGTTGAAGCAGCTCGCTTTGCGCTCTTTTTTGCCTTTTTGAAAGCAATACTAGCAACAGGTGAGGAAGGTAGCACTGTTACCTCTATTGGTTTTTGATTCTTAGTAATTGAAAATATCAAAACAGTTCCTACGGTCGTTCCAGCGGCAATCGTTGATCCATCATCATGAATCGCAAAAGAACATATTGGAAAAGGCGATTTCAATTCCTTCACCTGCTTATTCTCATCAATATCATAAATGATAATCCTCTTGTCCAAACCAGCAGATATAAGCAATAATTGATTCAAGCTCGTCCACTGCACCGAGACACACGGTGCCTTGTGTTCGCGAAACGTGTTGACTAGCTTTGAGCGCAGAGTGTCCCAAACATAAACAGATCCATCATCGCCAGAACATGCCAATAAACCAGGTCTCAGCGTAGAATAGGAAATGGACTGAATACCTTGAGTTTCCTGCAAATCAATCTTTGCACTCAACGTATTCGTTTCCATGTTGTAAATAATGACAAATCCACTGCGACTACTCGTTGCTAAGAATCGATCATCACTATTGAACGTAACACACGTAACAACGTCACTATGGTCCTTAAACTCGCGAATGACACATGATTTTTTCAAGTCCCACACCCGTACGACCTTGTCTGTGCCTCCTGTTACCAAAAACTTGGATCCCTGAGAGATGCTAATGCTCTTGATGGCAGACTAGAATCATCATTCACACATATTGCATGTGTCAGCCCAAATCTCACACGCGTGACATGCAAAACACAAACACACAACAATAATTTGAAAAAAACAACTTACAAAATCTCTTAAATTCCCCAGTGATTTCAAGCCGTCAGCAATCGTCATTGCAACTGTTTGATCCTCACCTCCACTGAGCAAAACCTTGTTATTGTGATTCCAGGATAGAGTATTGACACGATTGTCTCCATGTGGTCGATGAGAGCTAATTTTTTGGCATTGGTGGTTTTTTGGTGAGTAAGTCAACAGTGCAAATCCTTCGTTGCCACCACAAGCGAACAGATATGGATCGTCATACACGGAGGCTTGTTGCTGCTGTTGTTGTTGTTGAGCTATGTGAGTATTGTTGGTGTTTAACATTTTTGTTGCCTCTATTTGTTGTTTCATGGTGAACGGTCGGTAATTTTATGGGCGCCAAAAAAGGGCGGGAAAGTTAAAGTGTTGTTTTATGATATGGATCCATAGTGATTATTGTTGTTGTTGAAAGGACGAATAGATCTAGCCAAGGAGAATGGTTCAATGGGATCTCTGAAACAACAACTCACACTGACGACCAGAGCAATGACAAAGAGCGTGAGACCAAGAGCCACACAAGAGGCAATCATGTAGCCCCAAGCAGGGGAACGATCTCCAATCTGTATTGGACTATACACTATTGGAAATACTTGTTCACTCCTTCTTGTGACATCCCGTGCAATCACATTCACGAACATTCCCTTCTTAAGGTGTTTCCGGTCTTGTAAACTTGTTTGGTTGAGTGCGGTTAGTAATCTTCCTTCGGCTGCCCAGAGTCCACACACGGTCAGCATGTTGTGTCCCTTGGACTCTTCGAATTGATCCAACAGAACTACAGAGTATTGCATGCCGCGCAAGAAGTGAACCTGATCAAGACAATGACTCTTCTGCTTCAATCCTTGATGGTACCTGCAATACACTGGATTATCCCAGCTCAGAGTGTATCCGGAAGTTAAGCTTCCCGAGGATTCAATTTCATCTCGTTGCACAAAACTATTCATGGGAACCATTGTTGTCGTGGGTGATACTTTGATCCATAGTTGAAAATTGGTCACATTGAATTCGTTTGATTCGATAGCCCTCACTCCAAAGTAGTGAACAATCAAAGGTTCATTTTGGATTGCTCGTTGTTGTCGAAAGATACATTGCTCATTCTCACACAAGTCAGATGCGTAGGCAGTGTATTGTCCCTTGTCCCGTACTCGATCTGGAGTGAACTTTGACTTGTAGTTGAAGGAGTTTGGGAATTGATCCTGGCATTCAGTGTGAGGATTCTCCTGAATGCAATTTGAGTAAAATAGTTCGATTGCTCCTACACATGCTGAAAACTCGATATCAAACATGAAATCTGTCGTGTTTGAGGAGAGTATTCGAAAGTATCGATATTGATCTCTGTTGGATTGAAACTTGAAAGGTGCGTCCTTGTACACGTCTATGGGTTGATATTTGGGCAGAATAATGTCGTGATATTCTTCTAGTAGTTCACAATTGCTCCCTAAACTTAGAAGCATCAGTAAAAGCACGACGTAGAGTGATCTCATTGGTTTCATTGGTATGTGAATGAGAGAAAGTATTCGAGCGCATCACAAAAATACAATACATTCTTTTTTG
Organism: Tetramitus jugosus; assembly: GCA_937625935.1. Lineage (NCBI taxonomy): Eukaryota > Heterolobosea > Eutetramitea > Acrasida > Vahlkampfiidae > Tetramitus > Tetramitus jugosus. The sequence continues at coordinate 392,625 of OW569355.1, read as the reverse complement.
GATCTATTTTTATATTTGTTTTCAATACAATCAATTTTTGACACCAAGCCATTCAAGGTTCTCCTGCAACCATGAGAAGCCATAGAATTTGGCAATGAGACTCAGCGTTGATAATGTGGAATGCACGCGATCTGAGCCATCACTACACAACCACTTACCAGAACATTCACAATGAGTGGACAGATTATCAATCTTGACGTGTGAGCATTTCTCACACTTCAAATCTTGAACATGATAGGATACTGTTCTCTTCTCAACATATTCGAGCAATCGACCCTCAATCACTGACTTGTCATACGAATTATGGCAATGGAAACACTTCCAAAATTCGTTCGACTTGGACTCTGATGGAATCTTGCAAATGTCAATATCTGTGTGCGAGTTGCAGTATGAACAAATCACATCGGGCAATACAAAAGAGCGAACTTGCTTGGAGAAGGATGCCTCTGTGGAATATTCCTTCACATTCAACAATCTGAGCATGCTTGATCTCATGGAAGCAACTTCTGACTTGATAAATTTATCCATGCTTAGGATCTGGCAGATAGTCTTTGTAAACTCGAGACGGAAGTTCTTCTCGCGAGAGTCCTTGAGGACCACCAATCGTTTATCATCCACACTCACTGATTTATCTGATTCGATCATCTTAATTTCGTCAAGTTGGATAAGCATTTGAGGAGTGAATTGGGTTTCAATGAGTGTTTTAGCAGCCTTCTTCAATTTTTCTTGAAGATCCTCATCTGATAGAGTCTTGTCACTTGAGCTCAAAAATTCGTTCTGCAACTGTCTTAATTGATCAATGTAGTGAGATACGATGATAATGAATTTTTGCTGAACAGCAGCAGGCAAGTAATTCAGGAGATCCCAATTATTATAGATAAAGCCATCATTACTTTCATCAGACATTTGTTCTGTATCTTCATTGTCCTCTTCAGTGGTGTCTGTCCATTCCACACCAGCAAAATTAGAGGAATTGTACCAGAGCAGATGACTGAAATAACGCTTTGGTCGCAACTCGATCCATGAGAACAAGTTGTTCTTTGAGATAGAATTCGTGATAAATTGAATATAATCCTTCGTATCGGCCAATGTTACTCTGTTTGTGGCAATAACTACACGATTAAAGTCAGCATAAACAATCGTGGCACCTAACTTCTTCAAGCTGGACAACAATTGCAAAAACACCTTTTTCATCAATTTGTAAATCATTCTGCTCATGGATGGGTCGTAGAGTTTAGCATGAGAACTTCTTAGCCATCTATAGAAACTCATCAACAATACATCTGCTAAATAATTCTCATCCTCTTGCACATCAGAGAACAATGCCGACACCATCGACTTAAGGACTCTGAAAGCAGAAAAACATAGAACAGCATCGTCAAATACTTGATCTAGTTGAGCATCGTTGTTTGATCTCTTAATGTGCTCCTTCACTTCAAGCAATGCTTCATCGTAATTGGTTCCTTCCAAGTCGTTAACATGCTGACTTTGGAGAACGCTATCAATATCGAGTTTAAAGAGCTCGAATTCGATACACATTCCATGATACATGCCCTGATGGTTTATCTGAATATTCCTATGTATTTCTTCAGAAGCAATGATAGCATGCAGATCATCAGCCTGCATTCCACCCAAATCTGGTCGATTTGATTCACTAACCCACAATACTTGATCATTTTGATGTAATAATCGAGCAAATATTAAATCGTACAAGAACACAGTAAAATCTGGTTCAATATTACCAATAGGTGACTTTGAATAGCGAGAATATTGCAGGATGGTATCTAACCAATTGCTCACAGTTAGGCATCTGTTGGCCAAAATCTTTGTACAGAACTGAATCCAACCCAATGCTGGATAGCGATTATCTTCATCACTGCTAGCCATTGTTATAATTGGAAACTCAGGTAGAATATGAATCGCATTCGACAGTCTTTCGATGCTGTACGGTGATTGGACTAACAAAGAGGTTGGACCTCGTTTTTCTCTCTGATAGATGTCTAGTTCTCTCTGCACAGATTCAAATGCAGCTTCTCTGTTATCAACGTATTCACATGTAAAGGTAAGCTTTGATACTAACTCTTCCACTTCTTCATGTTGTTCATACTCTTCAGAGGCAACTAACTTCGAATGAGCATCTCTGATCAATTTTTGGAAGTTAATTGTATGTTGCTCTGCTTGAGCATGAGGTTGAATGATAAATATTTTGGCTTGCATGGTCGCAAATATCAGCATAGAAATTAAGCCCTCACCTCTTGCGTCATGACAACTGTGATAGATGTATATCTTCTTTGGTGATTCACTCAGATATGAATCAGTATTCTTGATCGACTTCAGATCTTGTAAGGACAAGGTTTCGTTGTTGTCTACCTTTTGTCTGTGGTCCTTTTCAATCTTACATCTCGATCCTAACTCAATAACAGCTCTAAAGATTGGAGGAACTTGGGATTCATAAATTCCCTCGATTAAATGTCCTAAGCCCTCTAACTTTTCTCTGAAATGATTTTGGTAGTATTCTTCATCCACGTAGTATTTCCTTAGATGGTAAACAGGTCGAGCTCTTGGGAGAATGCGTTTCACTTCTTGACCAATATCATCCTGAGGAGGAGCTTTCCGATAATTGACGTAAATCTCACGAGGAATCTTTAAATTAATGCTGTGCATGCTCTTATCAATCAAAGCAAAAAGTGTGAACAAGCCAGGAGTCTGGGTCTTTTGAATCTTGATAATCTCCCATTCATTATACTTCACAGCTTCTGTCTTCTTTCTCAAAAAGGACGCCATTGTATTTGTGTTTGATGGGATCATTGGTGGAATCGCTGGACCTGGATCTCGTCCATCTCTCTTTTTTCTTCTTCTCTCTCTCATTTGTCTCCACCTGCTCTTCATTTTTAATAACCAAACAGGATAGTGCTCGCTTGTAAATAGCTTACTAATATTTTGAATATCTGCTTGAGCAAATTCTTTGTGCAGCTTTAGGGCAGGATCTGGCACTTTCCTCTTCTTTTGATCAGATACGCCTCCCGTCTCAGAATCATCGTTGGAACCAGCACGTCTCCTCTTGGCTCCTAGTAACACTTCAATATCCATTGTTTTGTGCTTTGTTACTCTTGGTCCAACACTTGGTTTGGATCCTTCTCCCGACAATTCGTCTCCTAAATTCTCCAAGTCAATCAGATCACTCTTCTTGGAAAACATAGAGTCAATCGTTTTTTGCTTTCTCGTATCGCTATTCTCACGAACTTCTCGTGCCAACCAGTCAGGAGGTGCAACACGTGGTATTGGATTGCTAAGTCCTTGCTTGATAGAGGGAATAACAATCAACTTTTGGAGAGTACCACCAAATCTTTCAATGTAATATTTCCAATCGAGAATACCACGAATATCAGTCGAAACCAAGCCTGCATCCTTGGTCCACTTCTTCAAGAACAAAAGTGTTCTATCAGTGTCTGACAGTCTGAAGACAGAAGCAGGAATACATCGTTCAGAAACTGGAGCTGAATCTGGCTTGGCAGACACAATGTACTCACAAACCAATCCTTTGTCTCGAATAATCTCATCACCAAATAACTCAGCTAATCTTCTTGCTGTAGTGGTTCTTGCTGACTTCGTACTACCATATTCAGCCAAAGTTTTCTTCATGTTAGAACTCTCGGAAATAAACTTAAACAAATCCTCATCCTCTAAATGTTCACCTTTTGAGTAAAGATAGTCTAGATATCTATTCGCAACAGCACCAACTGCAGCATAACACTCCTCCAAACTACCTCCCTTTAAGAATGTCTTGAACAAATCAGCTTGGAAAAGCTTAATAAGTTGCAACTCACCACGTCTCTTAATCTCAAAACCTTTAAGCTCAGCCATCGATTCATCTTCATTGAATACTGCATATTTCTTTGCGATACCTTTGCCTTGCTTTTGGGATGCAGGTAGAATCATCGCTCTATAAGGACCATCAACTTCAAAGTAAATACTATTTTCAACAGAAGTCTCATACTGTCTCTTTTCCTCATTAACAAGAGTTTGGTATTGGTGATTGCTAAACTGTGCTTGAACCTCAGAGTTTAAAATTACACATGGATAATTAAACATGCATGTTTGTCCATTCTTTAGCTTGTATGTTATATTATACGGGAAACTAGCTGGAATGGTGCACCAAATACCATCAGTATCAAGTTCAAGAGGAGTACCTATATCATTCATGAACTCATGAGCTACTTTGATAATTTGAGCACCAGTATATGTAACAATACCAGCCATCTCCATAGAATACCAGCGAGATGCTTTTCTCATCACATATCCATAGAAGGAATTCAAGATACATTTGTGAGCCAGTTGTAAAGAATCAGATACTACCACCATCTTCTTGGCAAACTCAATTTCATCTTGTGTTTCAGCTTTAGAAAGAATACCTTTCCATTTCTTTTGTTCGTCCTTCAATTGGACTCTCTTATCACGGAAAGCTTTAACAGTATCGACATAAAATGGATTTTCTCTCATGCATACTGTGGCATCTTTGATTGAATCAGACTTTTCGTATATCTTCTTGTAAGCTTTTCGACAATGGCTTCCCAAACGCTCCTTAATCTTTTCTGTTTGCTCTTCGTGACTCAAATTAGAAAAGGATCTTGGAGGATCATCCTTTAGTATAGGAGGGAACGTCTCGGACTCCAATTGCCTCTTAATTTGATTATACTCTGACTTATTTGCTGTGTAGAACTCAACAGTCGAGTGCCATTTCAATTGTCTCTTACAGTTTGTGCTAGGCTTATTATGAATACAAGATGCACAAATAGATTCATTCACAACAGAGGAAGGTTGAAGTCTGTTCGTTAAAATAATATTTGGATACATAGCACCAACATCCAAATGGAAAATTTTTGGCTTTTCAATCCTATTAGGATTATCCTTGATTCTCGTTAGAGCCTGAATAATGGACTGCTTAGCACTGCTGACTGACTCTTCATCAACTTCTTTATCTCCAACTTCAAAATTCATCACCTCATCAATCCCATGGATTAATGTATCATATGCATCCGCATTTACGGCAAACTTTTGCAAAATATCACTTCTAAACACTCCGGATTGCAAGGCCTTTACGTGGCCTCCAATGTATGATTCACTATCAATCAAATGTCCCTTGTACATTTTCTCAGGGTCTGACTTATATTTGTTAGGACAAATAATGTTCGCCTTAAACGCAGAAACCATGAGCAATGTCTCACAAAGTGTACCAGAACCTTTCCGCAAAACTTCATCAGGAGGCATAGGAATAATATTACACAGGGAGAAAATAAAGCCCTCTACATACTTCTTGTATAGATAGTATGTTGCCACTGCATCAGAAACAGAATATGAAGCTAATGTTTGAGGATCCTCCTTTGCACAATTAACCATCTCCTCTGGATGAATTTCAATCGGATTATATCCAAGAAGCTTTCTTGTCACTTCCTTTAAACCATGACTTCCTTGAGGCAAGTAACTGTCTCTGACAACCCAATTCAGCAAATCCATGTGAGATCCATAAGTTGATTTGTATTCATTGTTGACATCTTTCCAATATCCGATTTCGTCACGAATATTCATATCGTACTTTCTGGCACGAGTGTCCACGAATGGAAAATCAAAATTATCACCGTTATACGACACATAAATTGTTGGCTTCTCTTCTCTTAAGTGTTCAAACCACTTTACGAGCAGCTCTCGCTCATCTGCAACATTAAAAATGATAAATGGACCAGGATACTCTGGAAGAGGGGTGTAATCGAAATCCTCGATATCCTCTGACACAATTTCACGATTCACAATAAGGTATCCCTGATTGTTCATCATGTAAGATATCATCATGATACAATCATTTCTAGCATCTGGAAACATCAATGGTGGTTTAGTAGTTTCAATATCCCATGCACAAATCTTGGGAGATGCTCTCGCAGAGTACTTCTCCTCAGTCTTTCGCTTTATAGCGACATCTCCGTCAATATTTTCGACGTCATACCAGTATCCGACTCGAATATCTACAATAAATATTATCACGTTAGTCAAACAAAACCAATTCCGAGGCATAATTCAGAATGAGAATAAATACAGTACCATGATCAATTGCTGTACGAATATGATAAGAAACATCATACTCTCTAATATCAACAATGGAATCCAACAGAGCCATGTGTGAAGTTCCACCAGCAAAGGCGCTAGACACCTTTGGAATATGAGAGTTGAACGTATCATCGTCTTCCTCATCTGATGATAAATTTGATTCATGGAAATTTTCATATTCATAGGCTTCTACTTGCACCTTCTTTCGATTCTTCTCAACCAAGTCTAACAAAAACTTTCTGACATGCAATAAATCTTGAACATTGGGAAAACTAATCCGAATGTACTTGGCCTTGAGACCAGAAAGATGGTTCAACTAAAACATGACACTATTAGCAAAAAACATTATTCACAACACTAAAAAGATAATTGACTGCAAAATTGTGCACGTACCATCTCCAAGTCTTCCTTCTCTATAATCATAGTTCTTGCAATTTTGGTCGAGTATTGCTTAATCACATACTGTTCTGCTTGTTGCTCCATTCCAGGCTTGACTCCGATATAGAAATATGGCTCATTGGTAATTGTGCACTTAAATGTGTCACCATCTTCACCAATAAAGTAGTAGTCGATAGCGGACAGAGACTGTTCATTCTCATCCACTATGCTCGTGGTCCTAAAGTTAGACAACCATCCAATCTTTGCAGGACCAGACTCGTACTTGGGAAAGCCAAACGATTCATCCATTTTTTCATTTCTTGCATTTGTCTCTTGATTTCGTGTAATCTTCTCCTTTTCTATTTGCTCTTCAGACAGAGTTTGTTGCTTCTTTTGTTCCTTTGCATAACGAAAGGCCTTGTTCTTTTTGGCTTGTGCATTCTTTTGGTTTTTCAAGTACATGACTCACTTGTATTGGTTAAACCTTTGGAGGCAAAAATAAATAAGAGTGGGGATGGAAGATTTGCCTTGAATGCAAAACACTTCAATTCAATGGTGGTCAAAATAGTGTGCTTTGTTTTCTTTGTTCGTGAAACAATTTGAATTTTGGGTAACGAAAGATGTTGGCGCCAAAATGAAAATGGGCGCGAAAAACATAAGAACGGAGATTTGTCATCAAGGGAGTCATTTATGAGAAGAATGGAAGAGGATTACAAACCTAGATCACGAGCAACCATCTTGGAGCAAATCAAGTGATATTGGTTGCGGTGCTTTTCGAATGCCTCAACAGCCAATTGTCTTCCATTTTGTGCCTTGTTCAATGAACGATACAATGGACGAGTGAACTTCATTCTTCCTTGTTGAGTTGCGAGCTCAACAGCCTTTCCATAGTACTTTTCACAGTTTGCCTTCAGAGCAATCATCAAGAATCTGAATCTGATTTCGCTGTTCTGTCTCTGAGTGAACTTGAATGTCTGTTCCAACTCGTCAACGAGAGATTGAGGCAATGCGTCGTGATCTTCCAAGAGAGTGTCAAGGAAGAAACAGATTTGGTTGGAGCTCCATTGAGAAATATCTTCAAATCTGTCTGCACTATTGTTGGCCCACTTGTCTGCCAACTCCTTTGCTGCAGCGCTCAATGATTTGTCAAAATCGTTCTTCACTGGTGGATAACCTTCGCTGAAGAACCAGTTGTCCCAATCAATCTGATTCAACTTATCAGCACCGAGAATTGGGGTGAAATATTCAATAAAGTATTGCTTCATGTCATTTGCAGTAATGCTCTTCTTGGCAAACTTTGTAAAGTAGCTCTTCAAAAATGCTTCAAACTTTTCAGTGCTGCCAACAATTTGTCTGTCCAAATAATACAAGAAGTTGAATCCCTTCTCATAAGGCAATGAGCTGAATGAATCATCTGGATCAATCTTTGTCAAATCTGGCATCATCTTTGTAAGTGCTGGCAACTTCATCTCCTCATATTGCTTCACAGAGTCAATCAAGTGGAAGTAACCGAGTTGGGCATGGAATTCAGCTTCCTTCTCTCCGCTCAATCTAGCAATAATTCTTCTTTCAATATAAACAGTGAAACCTTCATTCAACCAGAAAGATTCCCAGTTTTGATTTGTGACCAGATTACCACTCCAAGCATGAGCAATCTCATGAGCCACAACATTCTCCAAGGATCGATCACCAGCCAACAAAGTAGGAGTAATGAATACCAGATTTGGATTCTCCATACCACCATATGGGAAACTTGGTGGCAACAACAACAAGTCATATCTGCCCCAAGCATATGGTGGCAAGAATTCCTCAGCAGCCTTGATAAAGTTCTCAGTGTTTGCAAACTCAAAGGCACCAGCTTCGAGCATCTCTGGTTCGGACCACAGAATGGAGCGAGGACCAATCTCAACACTCTTCAATGCACCAATGCCAAGTGCAATCAAATAGGCAGGAATTGGCAAGTTTTGCTCAAAGTGATAAACAGTGGCGCTCTTTCCCTCCAAAGTCTCATTTCCAGTACTAGCAGCACTCATCACAGCAACCAATGGTTGATCACATGTGATATGAGCAGTATAAGTACTCTTGGAGGATGGTGTGTCCTGACATGGCAACATGCTTCTTGCATGAATGGCCTGTGCTTGAGTAAACAAGTATGGATGTTGCTTTCCAACTGTTTGCTCCTTGGACAACCATTGAATAGCTTCAGATTGCTCTGTTGTAGCATACTCAATTCTGAGGTTAATCACTTGATCCACACTCAACTTTTCATTGTCCCCACCAATCTCAATCAACAATGGATGACCAAACACTTGAGGATAACCTTGTGCGTCTGTTGTAGTCGAAGTGTCCTGATGCCAAATCAATTCCTTTTCATTGTTGGCAACCTTGGTGATGCGAATGGACCGTGCATCCAAAACCATTTGCTTCACATCAGCATCAATGACACGTGCACGAATGTTAACGTGACCAATGAGTTGCTTGCTCTGGAAATTGGCAGTCCAATGAATGTCATAATGCTCAACAACAATCTTGTCATTGTTAGCAAATGAGCTCTTATCGAATGGAGATGTAGGCAAAATGGACATTTTTAATGTTTTTGTTTCTTGTTGTTTTTGTTGTTGGTTTGTGTGGAGCGGCGATCTTGTTGTCGGTGCAATTTGAGTTGGAAGACGATCAATGAACTGAATTTTGGCGATCGCGATCACGAGCAAGGAGATGAGCACGATGAGGGCGTTGTTCTTGAAGGTTTTCCAACGAGAGGGAACGTTCACCACATGAATTTGTGGTTGTTGTTTGGGTTGTGACATCCTGGATGTGTTGTTCAGTGGTTGTGAAGTCATAAATCAGGTGGTCGTTGTTTGTGGTTTCAAAGGAAGAAAACAATTTCGGGGAAATGACGACTTGAAATACAACAAGTTCGTGTTAGGATGAATCTAATGTTCAAGGTGCTTTACTACTTCAAGATGTGAATCAAGTCAATTCTTACCAAATATTACTTCTTGTGTGGACCAGAGAACCATTTGTTGTGTGAGGCGAGGATCTGCGGCTGTAGTTCTTTCTTTTGCTATTGAACTCTTACTAACATCATCCTTCAGATCTTAAAAAATTCTCCTATCTTACATGTGATGATGGAAAACAAGCCAATCAAACAAACAACAATCATTCGCTGTCTGTTTAAGTATTTCCAGAAATGTTTCCTCTGTAATTCGTAGTTGGCTCCAACATCAAAGTATGAGATTACTAACGATTCCTTTTGCTTGTTCTCGATTCCTTTTCGTCTGTTTGTTTTTTAACAAAAGGTTTTATCCAATAAGATTTGTCTAAACTAACATCCATTATAGCCAATTGACCAGATTCAGTATCTTTAAAACAAAGAGCATAATGATTTGCCCCAATCGATTCTTCAGTCTTGTGAAAGTGCACCTTGCAATCCATAAAATGCATATCCCACTTTGTTGCAATCTTTAGCAACTGATATCTATTATCCAGTTTGTCCCAATCTAAGCTCTTCTGTTCCCCTTCTCTAAGAGTTTTTGGATACTTTCTAGCTTTCTCTACCGCACTGAAAAAGCTCTAATTGAATGCAACACTCGATTGAATAGATTCCTCTTCCAGGGTTGTTAATACCAAAGAAATAATTGTGAGTAAAATCAAGGGCTTGTTGAAGCTCCTCGTTCGAGAATTTTTCTTCCAGGCCTTCCGCCTAAGCGGTTTCAAAATTGATTCTCAAAAAGCGAAATAGTCTGTCACGCATGTTAAACAATGGTACGCGACCTTAATGTCCTGTTAGATGGTCTTATACTACGGAACATCCCAAACATTAAAGCACAACAACAAATTTTCAACATTTCCAACACTCTTCGATTCATTGAGGACATCAAACAAACCTTACCAAGTGAATTGGAGGAATACTCTGGCTGGGGTGTTGAAGAGCAAGAGTTGAAGGAGTTTTTCGACAATGCCAAGGTTGGGAAATTTTTGGATGAAACTCGATACGAAGGAATCATTACCCAGTTGAGAACAGTGCTTGTAGACCTTCAACAGAAGCAGAGAGAATACATCTCAGTACGACCTGGTGATGGAGGTGAGAGCGAAAATGAAAAAGATGTAGAAAGTGAACAAGACGAGAGTGAAGAGGACGCAGAGATTTTTCAGTTACGTGATATTATCGCCAAATTGTCTGCAAATGTTAGGAGTAGTACCAGACACATCTCAAGAGCCGAGCGAGACTTGATATCGAAGTCATTACTCAATTACATCAAGATGAAAAAAAAGACTGGAACACCATCTTCTTGCTGAACAAGTTAGAAGTTATGAGTAAAAAGTTGTTTACCGTAACAACCCTCGTTCTTTAATTCTGTTTTTGCTTGCTGTTGAAAGATGACGTAGGACCCACCAAATACTTTCCATTCAGTACACCTCACTCTTGTTAATTCTGGATGGATTAGGTCCCCTTCAGAAGACTCCACTCCAGGTTCTCATCTCGAGATGTTTTTCTTCACACGAGAAAAACAAAAAAAGTGAACATGTCCGATTGCATTCAAGCTAGACACACTGATGACATTCTGTGCCAAAAATTGATCAAGATCCATGAAATTCTACTCCAGAATCCCAATCAATCCATGGTTCGTCTGAACGAGGGCATTGCGATCGATGTGCCACCTCATGCGAGATTTGCTTCATTTCCCTATCATGACCATACTCCCTATTGTCAGCCATTGAACCGATCTGAGCTGTTGAAAGAATTAGGGTATGTATGATGATTGATTGCTTGTTTCATCATTCATTGATACTTGTGTGTCAATTGGCACCCATTGTCTTACTTAAACAAAGTATCACAGAAGTGCCGTCCGATGAAGAAGGGCGCTCTAATAAGAAAATTAATGAATCCTGCGATGTTTCTGGTTCACCAAGTGGTGTGTGCATTGTAACAAGAAGTATCTTGTTATCGAATTCCCATGCGGGTACTCATGCTGATCAACCTGTAAGTGCACTGCATGATTTATTCTCTTTGCTACTTCTTTTTGTTTTGTTTGTGAATGAATCAATGAGTTCATTTTAGTTTGTGATTCAAATGTAGGCACATTTTGAAAGAGAACCACCATTTGTGTACTTTGATGACGTACAATACAATGGTCCATGTCTGGTGATCGACCTAAGGAACAAGATGAGTGATTTTGCCATCAAGAAGGAATACCTGATTGAATTGCTATCTACATCGCTATATCTGAGTGAACCTAGCAATGTACTGCGTTTACTGTTCAGAACGAGGAAAGCTCCAGCTGAGATGAGTGAAAACTGGACCAATGATTTTGCCTTCTTTGAGCCTGAGTGTGCCCAGTGGCTGACAAACACGTTCCCTAATTTACTTCTCATTGGTATCGACACACCTTCTATCGATCACTGCTCTGCTTCTCCAATCATTGACCACTCTCACGGTATGTTCTGGAAGCACAGAGTCGCTATTCTTGAGAACCTGAATCTGGACAAACTGTTTGATCATAATGTGGATAATAACAATGAAGGAGAAGTCAAGCTCGAGGGAAATCTGCAGACCATATGGAACCCAATGCAGCAATTTCATGATGCCAAGGGATGTTTTGTCCGATTCTTCCCACGTCTCAACAGCCAAACATGATCGTACAAAATCTGTAGATTGAACGGATCCAGCATTGGGACGTGTCACTGCTTCACTGACCGCTCATCAATCATCTGTGACGTGATCAAGCAAATTTTTGTTGTAATCATAAAATTCCGTCTTTCACTTGTCAATCAAGACACGTCAACTCGATTGACATTTCCTCATGCTTCTCAATCATGTGGTCCCCCTCCAGCTTGTGTTTTCACTGTTTTGTTCTTACGGCAGATTTTCACATGGCTGTCAGTGAGTGTTTAAATCTCACTGCTTCCCACTTCACTCTCAAAAAAACAAACAAACAAACAAACAACACCAACACCAACACACATATTTATTCAACAATGGGATTGAACTTGAATGACTCTGCAATTGCTCAAGCTTGGGCTGATATCAGATCTGACGACTCTGCAACCAACTGGTTGTTGGTCGGTTATGACGAGAACCAAAAGGACACCTTGAAGTTGGTTGGCTCCGGAAGCGGTGGCATGAACGAACTCAAGACTCAATTGGACTCCAACCAAGTGCTCTATGGTATCTTCAGAGTCATCGGTGTTGATCAAGACTCCAGAAGAACCAAGTATGTCTTTGTTACATTCATTGGATCTGGTTTGTCACCATTGAAGAGAGCTAGAACATCTACTCACAAGTCTGCCCTTGCACAATACTTTAACGGATTCCACGTTGAGATCTATGCTGCTGCTGAAGACGACTTGAGCGAAGATGACATTGTCAAGAGATTGAACAGCTCCACTGGTGCTCACAAGCCAAAGCACTACGAATTCTAAATTTTTTTTTGTATGCTGCAACCAACAATATCATAAAAGAATCAAAACAACGTGTAAAACTATCTAAAAAAGCAACCAAACAACTCTATTCTTCTGTGCTTTGCTTGTTCACCTTTGATGATGATGTTCATCATCTTGTTTATGTGAAAAAGCTTTTGATACAAACACAGTGAAACAGTGGCAGTATCAAATTGTCAATCTGACTCGTGTTTGCTTCCAGAATGCACGTGAGAGCTGTGGAAATGATCCACGCAGCATGAGCTTTTGCAAAGTGTAAGTTCTTGCAGCTGCTGTCATGATCTCCTCCGCAAGACAAGAACAATGTCCCATAGCCCACGAACAGAACAGAAATGATGGCGCCAAAAGTTCCTTCGAGTGTCTTGTTCGATGTGGTTGACCACTTATTTTTCCCCTTGTAAACACCCACTAGTGATGCCATTGTATCCCCCACTCCTAGTGTAAAAACTCCGACAAGTGGCAGCAAACATCCCAGGATCATGTCTGGAACTTGTTCATTGTCCATGTAACGAGCTGCCAAAGCAGGTGTCATGCATCCCACGAGCAAATAAATGTGTGTGAGAACAAATGGTCCATCTTCTCTCTCGTCAGTGAACCGTCGAACTGATGTGTCTATCCATTGAGTCAACCGCGCATTGGCATAGTGTTGAACCAGCAGGAACCGTAACGTCTCCACCAACAGAAACAAGATGAGTGCACCAGTGTATGCAGCACACATAAAATCTGGTGCAGTCAGAGTTGCCGGTACAAATAGAGTCACAGCAATCAAATGAAACATCTTCCGGTACACGATATTCGGTACAGTGATACAATTGAACAGTGTTACAACTCGTTTCTGTTTTTGCTGTTGTTGTTCTTGTTTCGAATCGCTAAAGTACATCAGGATAGACATGAAGAACAAGCAGAAGCACCAATAGGACAACAGTACGATATGACTCCTCACCAAACGACTCAACCACCGAACAGAGTTACATTGCATCGTCCAGCTTGTCAATGGAACAATTACAATGACAATAAATAGAGCACAATAGACAAGAAACATGATCAACAATCGCACTGCAGATGACTGTTCTTGTTTGATTGTACTTAATTGATCGCCATTTCCACTCTCATCCTGTTTGTCATTCTTCTTGCACTTATTCATATAATTTGAAATGAAGACAATCGAGCTAATAAACAACACAGTACACAACAATAATGAAAGAATCAATTGAATCTCTGTTTCCTTGTCTCCATTGAATGCTTTCTCACTGTCTGATGGTGATTGTCCAATGCGTTTCAATACTTGCTCGACACTCAAAAATATCACAGCAGACAAACCGTGACTCACGGTCATTGCTTCTCCCAGTGAACACGACTTCCTAAATATCGTTTCCTTCCAAACAACATTGATCATCACATCAAATATCACACTATAAATCATCATGCATAACCACCGTATCCACAACACCCTATCCACCGGGATTTTACCTCCAATCGGACCAAATTGAAACACAACATATGGTGCATAGAACAGAGAGGCAACAATGAATCGAACGTACATGATCCATTTTTTCGCAGCAACAGCAGTAGAGTTCACACCAATCATGTAACATATCGCATACGATATACTGCAAGTCACACTTGATACAGTCAACCAATGATGACTCGTTTCAACAAATGTGAAAAACAGTAGTGGAAACAATAGCAATCCACTCAATATACCATTATCACCATGATCATCATCACCACTATCATTACTCTTCTTCAGTTTGGACGATCGTCTTCCACGTTGATAGACAATGATTGAAATGGTGAGAGAAGCGACAAATAGGCAGACAAACAGTGAAAAGCTCGTCGTCGTGCTAGAGGATCCTCCAGAGTGTGAGAGTGTTGATGAATAGAGAGTGAAGAGACATGTGAGCAGTAGAATGCTGTTTTCATGATAAAGATGGTTCATCTCACACTTTACTCTGTTCTCATTCAAATCTTGTTTCGTTTACCTTGGTAGTTGCTTTTTGTGAAATTTTTTTTCTCCGGAATCAATCAGGGAGTTTTTGAGTTGTCAGCAGAGTAAACTTGTGAACGATAGTTTTTCCAGGTAATGGGCAAGAGATACTAGGTTGAAAATAAGAAGGATTTATTCAATTCTTCTTTGTAAAGACACCTGAGGCTCCAAGAGCAATTAATACCACAGCAACAATGACCACAACAATTACAATCACGATTAGTGAGATAATTAGTACCAGTTTACAACCCATGGATCGTTTCACAGATCTTGTTCCTCTTCTGAAATCATCTGCAGTTTGGGCCATCTCCTGACTCTTTTCCACAATCACATCGAGCTTTATTCCTCGGTCAAGAACCTTGTCCAGATTATCAATCATAATATCCTTGACATCAGTCATTTGATTCTGAAGTAAAAAGATCTTGTCATTGTTTGGGTCGTTGTAGAAATTCTATAGAGTTCAGAGAAACAGTTGGGTGAGAAAGTTCTATCTTTCCTCTTATTTCAAAGTAACAACAAAAACTAGTAAAACAAACCAACCATTTGTCTTGTGATAATCTTCTTGACAACAGAGCTCGTAGCTGCAAGACTCACACGCATATACTCTTTTTCTACTTCGTCCAAGAAGGACCAAGCGATTCTTGTCTTGACGCCAGCTTCTACCGCAGCAAAGAAACATCTTGAGCCACTGTATCTGTAATGGAACTCATAGGGATCCTTCTTCAATGTTCTCATGTGATCATTCTTTGGCACTTTTGGGTAAATGAGATTCACAATCGTGTCTCTAAGGTTCCCACCACCATTGAGGAAGTACTCTCCAATGACAGAATCGTTTTCCATGATAACTGAACCGACAATTTTAGACATTTTGGCCAGATGAATGAGCTCTTTTGCTAGTTATTGTTGTTATTTTTTTGGAGCGAAAAACCGTAGATAACTGATGAAGAGTATTCTCCGAGAAGAATGGTATTAGTCAGCTGGTTTTAAGACTTCTGTTGTTTGAATAACGGCTTGGTTAGAGCCTCCAAAAATGACCCAAAGCCGAAGCCTTGGGTGGTTGCATTGGGAATAGTTTTCAATTAGCAATACTGCCCCAGTCACTTTCGATCAATCTGAAGGCAACTTCCCGAGTGTAAGAACTGCTTGAGAGAAAACTCTTGGTCACAGCACTCGACTTATTTATCGATAAAATATTTACGCACTGACAGAAAACAATTGTGGTAATTGAATCTTTGCTCGCGGCAACAAAAAAACAATGCACTTCGTCATGCACAGATCAATGTTCTCATGCACACCTCATCGATTCAGTGCAACAACAAAGAGATTGTACTCTACTGCAAGTTTGCACATTTGGGGTTCCTTTTCCCAAGTGAGAGAAACTGTCAGAGGACCTGATGACAGATTGAAGCCAAAACAGTATCCCCTCGGACCTCCCTCTGTTGAACCTCTCTTTCTTGGAGATCTCAATGCGGTGTCACCACAAAACTGGTTGTCTGTTGGATCTTCACACATGGGTATGATTGTTTCTGTTGAGAATGGTGAAAAGTGTTCGAATCTGAGGCTCAGTGGTGAGAATCTGTTGGGTCAATGCGCTCAAGACAGCAAGATGGAACACTTGGATAGCTTTAATCCTGTGAGACGGTTTGCATCTCAAGACGATTATATCAACGCAAAGTTGGACAAGCTAAACTGGGGCAATGAAGAAATGCCCTTCTTTCGATCTGTTCACTGTGGAAAGGACTTCACAATTGCTGTCACGAGTGATGGAACTGATTTGTATTCCTGTGGCTGTAATGACGCTGGTCAACTAGGTATTGGATTCACAAAGAACAGATTTAAAATGTATCGTGTACCACTGTACAATCAACATGACGAGAATGCAGAAAGAAGGAAGATTAAACAAGTAGCTTGTGGAAGTCAGCATGTTATTGTGCTGTACGAAAATGGTGAAATGAGTGGCTTTGGATCTAATGCGTTTGGTCAGTTATCAAGTGACAATTCGTTCAATCAGGTCAAACCGATAAAACTACCAAGATTCCAGGATTTGGAACATGACGAGATTATTGAAGATGTAAAGTGTGGATTGGGTCACTCTCTATTCCGGACCAACAAGGGTCGATTGTATGTGGTCGGAAGGGGTCTGGAAGGACAATTGGGCGTTGACCAGAAACAAACAATCACACCGCTGTTAGTGGATTCCATTTGTTCCAAGGGACGCGTAACACACATCTCTTGCGGATTCACTCACTCACTAGCAGTCGTAGAAGAAGGTGCCAAGACATCTGTCTATATCTGGGGTAGTGGTATTCGGGAAGCTGCTATCGCGTGGGGAGGAGGACATGCGACAGTCGGAAGACATAGGAAGGCTGGTGATGAACACGAAGCAAAACTTTATTTGGAATTAGACAGATCGAGTCTAAATGATCTACAAGTGTCCAGCGGTGCTTACCATTCGATCCTTCATTCAAAGAATGATGGACTGTTCACAGCAGGATATGGTTCAGATGGTCAAATCGGTAATGGCAAACGGAAAACAGAAACATCGTTTGTAAACATTACACCATACTTTGAAGCTGCTGGTGGCTCTCATCGCGACATCATATCTGTCAGAGGAGGTTTCGCATGCTCTGTTGCTCTCTCAGCTCAGATTGACACACCCAACCACCACAACAATGAAAACTAAAAATACATGTATCAAATCATTTTGGCTTTGGACATGTGCATCCTCCATGTTCTTCGTCATGCCATGTTCCATATCCCCAATACAATGGTTGTTTTCCATCTCTGTCCTTTAAAGAAATATTCGCCCCGTGATTCAACAACATGGAACACAGTCCTCTATTCTCCTGATAACTCGCATAATGTAACGCTGTCCATCCATGATTATTCTGTATATTGATATCAATGTTCGCTGCCTTTAGAATCAACTCGTGAGCCACTGCACTCCTATTGTGTTCAATTGCTCTGTGCAGTGCTGTTCTATTTTGATTGTCAGTCAAATTGACATTCAATCCATGTGACGACTGAACACTCAACAAACATTGCACCACTTTCAAATGTCCATTGATACTCGCATAGTGAAGTGCCGTATAACCGTCTCTGTCCTGTGCATTCACATCAACAACCAATTCTTGCTGCTCACTATTGTTGTTTTTTTCATCATGATGAATGAGAGACAAGAGATATCGAACAATTTCTTCTTGACCCTCTCTGCATGCCATGTGCAGAGGAGTGATCATGTGACCGGCAGTATCCCTCGCATTGACATCCAACTGTTTGTCCACAATCAAGAATTGAACCAATGAAAATTTTCCTTTTGCGCAGGCTTCGTGCAGCAGAGGACGATCCGTCTTTGGATTGATCAGGGACTGTAGATCAATTGTCGAAGATTCACGCAAGTGTGTGAAGAGACGGCTCATTTCATCATCATCATCCGCATGATGATTCGACCCTAATGCATCCCAAATTTCACGTGGACCGTCAAAGTTTTTCATTCTTTTTCTGTCGGTGTTTTTCTTCAAGTGTCGGACTTCGCATCCAATTTCACGATAAAAACCTTTGCTGTCAACTTCAATCCTGATCAAACGTCAAAAATTTGATCAACTTGAACCATGTTTTGTAACAAAACGCTGCAATGAACGATCCGTTTGCTGACAGTTGATGCCTACACTTGGTCAGTTTAAAAACTGTTGCAACTATGTTGATCCTTTTCACTTTCCTCTCTCCAAAAACAAAACAAAACAAAAACTTGTAATTTAACCTCTCTCCAAAACTCTTAAATATAAAACATGTGTGACGACGTTCAAGCCCTAGTTGTTGATAACGGATCTGGTATGTGTAAGGCTGGCTTTGCCGGTGATGACGCACCAAGAGCTGTCTTCCCTTCCATCATTGGTAGACCAAAGCAAAAGTCCATCATGGTCGGTATGGGTAACAAGGATGCCTATGTCGGTGATGAGGCTCAATCCAAGAGAGGTATCTTGACCTTGAAGTACCCAATTGAACACGGTATTGTGACCAACTGGGACGATATGGAAAAGATCTGGCATCACACCTTCTACAATGAGTTGAGAGTTGCTCCAGAAGAGCACCCTGTCTTGTTGACTGAAGCTCCTTTGAACCCAAAGGCCAACAGAGAAAAGATGACTCAAATCATGTTTGAGACCTTCTCCGTCCCTGCAATGTACGTTGCTATCCAAGCTGTCTTGTCCTTGTATGCTTCCGGAAGAACCACTGGTATCGTCTTGGATTCTGGTGATGGTGTTTCCCACACTGTCCCTATCTATGAAGGTTATGCTTTGCCTCATGCCATTTTGAGAATTGATTTGGCTGGTCGTGACTTGACTGACTACATGATGAAGATTTTGATGGAAAGAGGTTACTCATTCGGAACTACTGCCGAAAGAGAAATTGTCAGAGATATCAAGGAAAAGCTTTGCTACATTGCTCTTGACTTTGACGAAGAAATGAAGAAGGCTGCAGAGTCCTCTGTCGTTGAAAAGTCCTATGAATTGCCTGACGGTAATGTCATCACTGTCGGTAACGAAAGATTCAGATGCCCTGAAGTTTTGTTCCAACCAAACTTTATTGGTATGGAAGCTGCTGGTGTCCATGAAACCACCTTCAACTCCATTGGTAAGACTGATATTGATATCAGAAAGGACTTGTACGGAAACGTTGTCTTGTCCGGTGGTACAACCATGTTCGAGGGTATTGCTGAGAGATTGACCAAGGAATTGACCAATATGGCTCCTGCTTCCATGAAGATCAAGGTTGTTGCTCCACCAGAGAGAAAGTACTCTGTCTGGATTGGTGGCTCCATCTTGGCTTCCTTGTCCACTTTCCAACAAATGTGGATCTCCAAGGAAGAATACGAAGACTCTGGTCCAGGTATTGTCCACAGAAAGTGCTTCTAAATCTTTTCATAAACATTTTTCTTACATACAACGTCGATCCCTTTCTTATGAGATGCTCATGTTTGTCAGTTTCTGTTTGAGATCAGACTGACTTAACATGATTACTCGGTTTCAATTTCATCCCCATTCAACAAATAGAGGAGAACAAGACGTTCCAGCACAATATGTCATTATGGCTATTGGATTCAGCGAATTCCTTGGCGTATGAACGAGTCCATGATGTGGCAGTGAGAAAGTTTAAAACAATTTAACAGAGACCGAACTAACCACAGTTCTCTATTTTATTGAGACAAACCGAGGAAGATGAGTTGATTCGGCTGATTTGTGAGTTTTGATTCTCTTTTCTTTCCGTAGACAGAGTCCGGCCCACACCGGAGTAACCAAACACTGTCCAGGTGCAAGCTCTTGTACCAAGGTCTCATACCAGTAACCAATCAATTCAAAGTTTGGAAAACAGAGTAAGAACCATCAAGATGATAATCCGCTCGCCAGTTAAAAAGGACGATAAGGTAGTTAGGAAGCTAACAAAGATTTCCTTCACTGTTGACTCCTATGATTATGAACAATTAAAGGGAATGAAGACAAGAGCCATGCGGGCGGTCGAAGAAAACTCTATGGACAAAGGGGCCGATATTCTCTTCGGAACAAGAGAGGATCGCAAGGAATACTTTGCCATCATCCAAGGTCAAGATGAAGAACATGATGATAAAATAGCTCTCTTTATTGAAAACTTCTTCCTTTCGAATGAAGTCTTCAACAAAACTGTGGTGAGATCAAAGGTCAGTAAGATCTTGAGTGAAGGGATTAGCATTCAACAGGTCAAGCTGGAATACGAAGATCCTGACAATCAGTACATCTCTGGGGAGGTAGCCTCCCAACCAAAATTTGATGCTGTTGTCTACAAGGAGGCGACTAAGAACAGCCTTTTGGCTAAGAAACGAAGGTTGAAAGAGATTTCCGTTAGTGACAGTGCCCCTTCGGAGCAAGAAGCAAATGTGACTCCACCCCAGAAGAAGCTCAAGCCTCTGTCTCCCTTCAACATTGATAGGGGACGTGGGACTAGCTCAGTGAGTCATGATAGACGTGAGGAGAAGTATCAAGAAAAGATAGCTCAGATGAAGAGTGAACATCGTGAAGGAATGAAGGGTTTAAAAACCGATTCAACCAGATCCAGGAACATTCAATAAATACGTCTTTTATTGAGGCATTCGGTGCTGTGCCTTGTCCACTTTCCAACAAATGTGGATCTCCAAGGAAGAATACGAAGACTCTGGTCCAGGTATTGTCCACAGAAAGTGCTTCTAAATCTTTTCATAAACAATTTTCTGACACAAATATCATCGTAATTCAACAACTTTATAACAACATTCAACTTGAAAATCAATTCTTATCTATTTGCTCCGATTGTCCTGGCTGAATTCTGTGCTAAACCATGTTGCTGGATTTTTTCTGCAACAACTCACTGAGTTAATGTTGATTGTATTCGATACTTCTCCTTAACAAGCTAATACAACACCTTAATGAATAGTTTAAATCATTGTTTATTACTTGGCTGCTGTTGAGACTTTACAGCTCGTATAAATTCATTGACAGCTGTGGCAGTGCCCTTGTCGTGAGGCAACAAATGAGCTCCTTTATGAACATGCTTATGCACAAGTGATCCACTTCCACTAGATTCATCACCATCACTGGTTGCAAAGAGACCCACTAGCTCTTCACTTCTCTGTGGTTCAATCACTTGATCCAACTCACCAATAATGTGCAACGAGTTAAATTGTGGCACTCGAACACGACGCGTAATTCGCTTCAATTGCAAATCATTTGGCAAGAAACCTCCAGAGAAGATGGCAAACTGAAAAACTGAGAGATCAGGCAACAAATCTTCTTTTGTCAATTCTTGGTGCAGCTCATTCAATACTTGAAGGTCTTCCGGATTACTGCTCCCATGTTCTTTCATAATGTCCTCCCATTTCACTAGGACACAAATCAGTTGAACAATGAGACAACCTTGCGAAAAGCCCAACAATCCATGGAATGGTCCATTGTCTTTCATGTATTGCAACACATACTTTACACTTTCCTTCCAGAACTGATAGTCGGAGAAATCCTTCGAAGTTGTGTGAATCCACGAACGATAGGGATCTGGTTGTAGCTCTTGCTTGGTTGCATTCGTTGTTGTTGGAGTTGTTGGAGGACGAATGTTGTGCTGTTCCAGAGTAGAGGCATCTACGACAATGGGTGCATCAATGTACTCTAGTGCCATTCCATACTTGCGCACATTCTTGCGGAAACCACCAGTCTTTTCAGTGAAGCGTTGCTTGGATTGGAGCCAGCCATGGAGACACAATACTCTTGTTTGGTGTTCGTTTTCGTGGTTGACGTCTGACGATGGCGATGGCGATGACATTGTCTTTTGTTGTTGTTGTGAGTGGAGTTTGCTTTTTGGTTGGTCGTGTGAGCTTGATGTTGGCTGTTTTGTTCCCTCCCTGGGAACGTGTGCAGCATCAGAGAAAAAAAAATGAATTGGTTGGTGTGGAAAGGCACAACAACGTTGTTGGATAACAGCAACAACAGTCAACAGAAGCCAACAACAACAACAACAACAACAACCACATCTTCCAAGGTCCAATTTCTCAAACTGGGTCACTTGACCAAGCAAGGCTCACATTTCAAGTCCTGGAGAAATCGTCACTTTCTGTTGAAGCACATGACTGAAGATGACTCTTGTTGTCTCACTTATCATAAGCAACAGCAACAACAAGATGGAGCTCAAGGTGCCATTGACATGTTTCATGTCTATTCGATTGGTATTCTGGCCAGAACTAAGGAAGAATTTTCATTGAAGCTGGAAGGACACGATGATGATGATGGTGAGTTTGGGTCCATAGCAGATCGTGTACCAGAGGATTGCACGAACGAGGGCTGTTCTTATGATTTTGCAATCATTTACCAAAAACCCATGAGCAACAAGTACTATACACTGTATCTGAGAGCAGAGTCTGAGGATCAAAGGTGCGAGTGGATCAAAGCGTTGATGCAGGCCAAAAGTTTAGCGAAACAACCATGCCGTGAGAGTGATATCAAGTATAGGAACAGAAAGAATGAGACATGGGAACTATTGACAAAGTTATGGCCACCATGGAACACTGGAGCAACAGTGCAGGATCAATCTGATCAGGATCTTTCATTCGGCAATATCGATAGTTTCTCTTATTTTACCTTCGAGGCTACTGATATGAACGACAAGCAACAGAGAGTCATTTTAGCAATTGATCGATTACAGATTCAGAATGTGAGAAACATGACACAAGCAATCTATCAGCGGATAGAGAGCGATACAGATAGTAGCTCTAGTGATTATGTAGACGAGATTACAAAAATTTTACGAGACTACAAGAGAGCCATTCGTATGATGAAGAATATTGTCCAGAATTACTTTTCAATAGATGAATTGCAATTGTTTCTGAGTGACAGTGAAGAGAGAATTCAAGTTCTTTGTAGTGAGATGCAAACGAAACTGACACAAAGAAAGTTGCAGCAATTTATGGGTGATTTCACATATGCGTTAGAAGCATCCGAGCAGATTTTGAATTCTGAACCAGAATATATCGTGTGCTCGATGGAGCATGCATTGGAGCAAGTGAACGATGAACAAAATGAATTTAAGGATGAGAGTGAATTTATTCAATTCAAGCGAGATTATAATCTGAAGGTCGCTGATTTAATGCTTCGAGCTCGAACTGTACTATATTCAAATTTCCTGGACCGTGTCTTGGATCGTGTGACACAAGATCTCGATTGGGCCGAGGAATCTACAACAGAAAGTGAAGTGAACATAAAACTAAACAGTGCTGCAAGCGTTGTTCGGGCCATATATGAAGTAAGACCAGAACTGAAATCTCTTGATCATCCAGATTCAGAGCGAGTTGCAAGCTTGTTGAAGAGAGTTGAATCACTTGAACGAAAAATATCTGGTGTGTAGAGCGTGATCAGCTTTATGTTGGTTCCTTAATAGAAGACACTCGTATCGAGTACCTTCAATTTTATGTCCTTCTTGAAAGGATCCTGGTTAAGCCATAACAGAGGGTATTCCACCAAATGCCCCTTAATATTAGGCAAAAGTTGCTCATTTAAATTAATGGGTATTGTCTCCCCTCTCTGATTCGCAACGACAGTTTCGTCGAATAGCTCGAGAGCTCTTTTATAGTCTGCAATGGTTGGATGTTTCTCGCCTGGATAGTGAGCAAACACCTGCTCATAAATTCGAGTGTTCTTTGCTGCTCTCCTTCGAAACGAGTTGTAGACAACATCCGATACTGGATCCTTGAGCAGAGCTTCGTTCACATTCTGTCCGATCATCCGTCGTTGATTCTGTATTCGTTCCTTCATAGATGGTTTGTTATGTATGATAGATCCGTGAATAAAGTTCCGAAGTGTTGTAGGACTCATGGGAGCTCGGTTGATTGATTCTACAGGGTTAACAGCTGGATTGTTTGTCTGCAGTCTCTTGTCCTCTGTCTCTTTAGGGTTCCAACCAGTGTGTTCTCTCCATAGTTTCTTTCTTAGATTCTTTGCAAATTTTCCAGTTCTTCTAATCCTGCCATTTATTATCGTTTGGGTGTTCTCATTATCTTCTATCACAACAGCAATCTCGCTATCTCTATCACCATTCAAGCTCCGGTCGTTAATGTTTGCAGATCCAATCATGGTTATTTTATCATCGATAATCATCAATTTAGAATGAACATAAATTTGGTTATAGTGAGCAATTCCATTGAGATAACCATAATTGCACAGAGAGAAGAACGAAATGTAATTTTCTGGATTGGAATCGGGATGCTGAGATGTGAGTGCGTCATAGATGCCACGTATTGTCCTATTCTGATACTTGATAATTTGTTGAATGCTGGAGTCCAAGGGGTCACCGTCAGGATGCATGGGAATCACAACATACACTCGAAATACTTCATTATTTGTAATTGCTTTGCTGATGCGCTCAATCAAAGCTGCTGCAACCAGATTTTGGTTCTTGTGACTTAGTTCCGTATGCGAGCAGAAATATTGATTCTGAATTAAGTGGGATTAGGATCTATTTGAAACTAACATTCAAACCCATATTCAAAAGTCAAACATACCTCAATGTAGATATAGTATTGCGCCTGTTGTATCAAGCGAATGAATCCATTATGGATACTCTGCTCCGTTCTCATCGAACCACTCCAGGAGCTAATGGATCTGATGACCTGTCCTTTCACATTGACCAGATTGATCCACGAGGGCAGATAAGAATGATAGAGTTTTAACCGATTGGTGTTATCAGTCAATCCCCCTCTCAAACTTAAAATTTCTTCTTCGTCGTTACCAATTTTCAATGTCAACGGAGATAAGTTGTGATGATTCCAACGCCCAATGAAGTTACTGGCTAAATCGCGTGCTAATGCTCCTGTCACAACACAGTGAATATCGTGCCATGGAAGTCTTGGATATCGATCTCTATCAAATCCATCACGAAAAGAGTCAGTTTTGTTCTTGCAGACTACACATCTGTTAACAGCTCCATTGTAATAGTCATTACCTGGCCATGTCATCATCAATTGATTGTTATCTATCAGGGTATGATTGGAGTTATCGTATCGCCCCCATGCAAGATCAAGACCTCCACAAAATCCAACAACATCGTCCACAATAACACTCTTTTGGTGGTGCGTCCACATGAATGGCGTTGAAGGAGGATGTAAGATCACATGAATATTCGGATGGAGAGATTGTAGAAGCTTATGAGTCAATACAGTATTCAAATTCATTCCAGCGAGGGTAGTTTCGTGCCACAATATGCAATATATCATGACACCTCTCTTGGCTACTGTCTGAAGAATATTGTCTAATCGGTAGGAGACCAAATTTTTGACATCTCGATTGCGCACTAGGAAAATGTGAGGCGAAACGCACCAACCAGTAATATAAATGTGATCCTTGGCTTGCAGCATGGCGTGAGCGATTGCCTCATATGCCTCTTCACCATCGACGAGCGGATATGCATGAACATTTGGTCTGACGGGAGCAAATGAATCAAATCTGTTGTCCTTCTCGGAAATCAAATAGAGCATTATACAAAAAATCCAAGCTTGAACATCGTCCCCTATTGGACAATAATATCGTATCCATCTTCGTTTGGAGCATATTGAAAAACTGTTCTTACCCGGAGAGGATACCTGAGTCACAGAAGATAGTGAAACTGTCTGTATGGTCTCCTGAGTCACAGTATCTTTGAGATAAAAGTATCCATCCTTAATCTGAGCAAAGTATATGGTTTCATCTTCAGTTTGAAGCAGACCCTGTTTACTCTTAGGATCTGGACCAGAGAGAAAGTCATGAATCGTTTTCCAAAATGGATAGAACACATAATCATAGACACCTAATCCCTCTACCAAATAATTGTATTCAATTGATTTTCGTAAATAATCTTCATACGTTAGTTCTTCGCGATCGTCGAAAAATTCGGAAACTGAACACACAATTTCTTCAATATCTGGAATAATGAAGCTATTGTCCGATATATCTGATTCTGTAGTTAGGTTATTGTTGATCCTGGGCGTTTCAATCTCTTGGCCCGTCACTTGAGGTTCGCCTAAAAGAGATAGATCGATACCAGTAGCCACAATCACCTCTTCGTTTAGATATGCTGATGCAGGTATTGAGAGTTGAGATGTTGTCGCAACTGGTATCACTCCACTCTCTCTGCTCGGTACATGCACAAATGGAGCATCAGAGTAATTGACTTGTTGGGCGTCGCTTTGTGGCGTTTGTTGTTGGCTACGGATACCTGTTGCTATGGGATACTTATCAGGCGCCATCTCGTGTTGCAATTCCAGCTCTCCTACTCCAAACACTGTCTTTGGCAAATTTTCTTTAAATTGACTCATGGAGTTGTGACTCGCCATTCGTTCCAGCTGTTGCTGCTCCTTATCTCCTCTCGTCTGTTTTCTCTGCAATCGACTACTAATCTTCAAAATACCCAACCTGTGCAACTGTGTCACATAGGTGATCATCTCCTGTCTCGAAATTCTTCCATCCTGATTCGCATCATATATCCGAAACGAGAATTGAGCCTTCTCCTCAAACGTACCATGTATCGCCACACTCAACGCTTGAACAAACTCTGCAAATGAAATGTAGCCATCGCGATCCAAATTCACTGCATTAAAAATACGTGCCAACACAAATTCATCCTCGTTCGAAAAGGGCACGTACTGCGCATACTCTGCACCACTGCGCTTATATCTCTCTGCAAAAAACAACCACTTGCTCTGTTCCATGTCCAACAACAAGGATTCACTCATGAGCGTAAAATACTCTTTCAATAGTTTGAATTCAATGGGAGAAAAGTGAGTCCTTGGCAACAGAATCATCATGTCGTGATCTGTCATGTGCTTTGTGAGATAGACATCAATTTTACTAGTCGTAGTCGCATTTCCAATTATGGGTGGCGGAGGTATCATCACTGTATTGTGATTCTCCTTGTTGTTCATGTAGTTTCTTTTTCTCATGTAAGCCAGGAATCGTTTCTTGCGCAACACTGAGCTCTCATGATGAAAATGGTGATCCCATTTCCTGCGAAACCAGTCTCCTATTGTCATGTGGAGTGCGTACTTATCACAATTGATAATGTCAGGCGACAAAAGCAAGGAGAGATACGATGATGATTAGCGATGAGGTGATGGAGGTTGTTTTGAGCTTTTTGTCTGTTTCAGCTGGAATCACCCACCCGCAGCAGGATGGACTCAACGTGGAACCCAATACTTACACCCACCTTGCCTTCATACAACAACAAAAAGAAGAACTGATCTTTTTTTTTCTCTGGAGGAGGAAAATCAGACGGAACTTGATTGGATGCCCCGACACCTTGCTGACAAAATTCAATCCTGTCAACTTTTGCGATCACACAACGAACAACAACGAACCACATTCATCAACGAACGTATCATTATGAGTCAACAACAACAACAACAAGACGACAATAACAACATGATCAATGTGTATGACAATCCACTTGTCAACAGGTATGCAAGCAAAGAAATGAGCTTCATCTTTTCTCCGTCCAACAAGTTCTCCACATGGCGCAAACTATGGATCATTCTGGCAGAGAGTGAAATGGAGTTGGGATTGAGTCAGATTACTCAGGATCAAATCTCTGAAATGAAAAAATTTGAACGTGTGACTGCAGAGGACATTGAGCGTGCGGAAGCATATGAAAAAAAGTTTAGACACGATGTCATGTCTCATGTGCACTCGTTTGGTGATTGTTGTCCATTGGCCAAGCCCATTATTCATCTCGGTGCAACTAGTTGTTACGTGGGTGACAACACGGATCTCATTCAGATGAAACAAGGCATGCAATTGTTGCAGAAAAAGTTGTTGAAGACGTTGAGTTTGTTGCGCAAGTTTTCATTGGAGAATCGTGAGCTTGCTACGCTTGGTTTCACACATTATCAGGCAGCTCAGTTGACTACGGTCGGAAAGAGAGCTTGCTTGTGGCTTCAGGACTTTTTGTACGATTTTGAGGCCATTACGTATCAGTTGGATCGATTGCCAGCGAGAGGAGAGAGAGGAACTACTGGTACGCAAGCATCCTTCTTGGAGCTATTCAATGGAGATCACGAAAAAGTGAAGCAATTGAATCGATTGATCACTGAGAAGATGGGATTCGAGCGAAGTGTGGGTGTCTCTGGTCAGACATACACTAGAAAGATTGATTATCAGGTTTGTTCTGCTGTTTCACAAATCTCTCATTCTGCACACAAGATGGCATGCGATATTCGTTTGTTGATGAATCTGAAGGAGATTGATGAACCATTTGAGAGAAATCAGATTGGTTCCAGTGCTATGGCTTACAAGAGAAATCCAATGAGATGTGAGAGAATTTGTTCTCTGAGTCGATTTGTCATATCTCTGGTTGATAACACTGCCCATACACATGCCAATCAATGGTTCGAAAGAACTTTGGATGACTCTGCCAATAGACGTTTAACACTTGCCCAGATATTCCTGTGCACTGATGGCATTCTCAATGTTGTGAACAATGTGATCGATGGTCTTGTTGTTTGGCCAAAGGTGATCCACAGACACGTCATGGAGGAGATGCCATTCATGGCAACTGAAAATATTTTGATGGCTTGTGTCAAGGCTGGTGGTGACCGTCAAGAGTTACATGAAGTCATTAGACAAATGTCAATGGAAGCTGCAAAGGGTGTCAAAGAAGAAGGAAAGAGCAATGATTTATTGGATCGCATTAGAGATGACAAAGAACACTTTGCTCCTATTTTGGATCAATTGGACTCCATGGTCGATCCTGCTAAATTCGTTGGCAGATCACCTCAACAAGTTGTTGAATTCATAGAAGAGGAAGTTGATCCTGTCTTGGAAAAGTATCAAAGCATAATTGATCATAACTCCTTCCAGTTAAGTGTATAATTCCATAAAAATGAACTTATTGTGTTCAATTTTACTTGAATTTTGCCTTTCTCGATCCTGTATCTTTTCGTCTCAAGTTTGTGTTGGTCGCTTCGTTATTGATCGTCTCATCGATGAGTGGTTCGAACCCACCCAGTAAGCTTGGGTGAACTTGATTAAGTTTATAATCTTTGTACATTACATTTGGATAGTTCTTATGAATAACAATGCTCATTACATCAGCAAGAACCATATCCTTCATGATTCTATCTGCCGAAGTGGTCGTAGTTAAACTAGGAGAGGCATTCACTTCCAGTAACCAGGGTTTTAAATCACTATCAATCAGCATGTCATAACCATACAGTTCGAAGCAATGCTTATCATTAATCATGATATTCTGGCACGACTTGATTGATTCTCCAATGACAAACTTTATCGTGTCAAACAATTCATCAGTTGCGGTCTTTCCTCGAATGGCTTCCAAGTAAATCCTCAAGTTCGTTGTATTCCACTTTCCACCATGCTTGCTGTTATATTCATCACCATTCTTTTGGATCGCTACATTTGTCAAGTGCACATAGAGATTATCTAATTCGTTAATATCGTTCGTATACTTTGTTGTACAGAATCGGGCAAAACCTTCCTTATAAAGGTATGCCTTCATTGGTTTGTATGAAGTAATCAATACGTACAACCGAAGATCAAACTTCTTGCCTCCAATCAATAGTGGATTATTAACATAGCGACTGACGACATATTGATCTTTGACAGATATGTGTGACCACCGATCTTTAGCCCATTTTTTGATCTGTGATAGTTTCGTAATGATAAAGATTCCTATTCCTCTTGCCTTGCTCGATGGTTTCATAATCCACATGGCATGAGGTGTTTTCTTGTATTCTTCGACAAACAGACTATAATCTGCGGGCAAGCTATAGGTAACAGGAACATAATCTAATATATTCTTCTTGCTTGAAGAGTCATCTGTTTTTTCCAACTCCTTCTTGTATCGTTTAATGTTTTTCACCATCAAGTCCTTTCTCGTTAGTTCATAATGATTTGGAAAGTGATTAATGATTCTGTGTCCATAATCAATTCGTTTTAGTGCTGAATTCTCTTAAGCGAATGGGAATGTACTTACTGATAATCAGCAAATCGAAAACCATTCTCAGGGTTGAACAACGCTTTGGTATTGACCACATTGGCAAAATAAAAGTGCCAATCATCTATCAATGCGATCACCCATGAGTCAGCAATGAAGTGGTCGAGGAGAACTCAGCAGATTAAGACTTGCACATACCTTCGTTGTAAGTTCTAGTGAATCCTCTTTTCTCCAAGTTGTTAATAACGACAGGTTTGTCGATATCCACCTTGTATCTGAGCTTACCGTTCATATTGTTCAACAAATGGTGTTGCATTGCCCATGCGTGCGCACTTGAGCTTTTCTTTTGGCTAATTTTTCGTCGTAGAAAAAAGAGTCAGAAAAAGGGCGCCAAAATAATTCAACTTTAGTAAGACTCTTCTGACACTGGCCTGATGTTTTGCAAGTTGACAACCGTACGACCAGAAGGAATCTTTTTTGATTCAAGACATGGCTCTCCACCCACAGTGAATGGCGCAATATATCTGGGTGATGCTGGAGGTGAGCGTTGATTTCCACTGCTACTATGCTTTTGAACGTTCCGTGTCTTGTGTGAACAGAGACCCTGGTATTTGAAGGCATAGAAGCTCCTAATTCTTTTCTCAATTCTGTTGTCTTTCCAGACTATAATCATACAATCAGCTCCACAGGTCGCAAACGAGTATGGAGATAAAGGTATTATATCATGGACGACTGCTGAATGGAATGGGAGTTCACCCAAAAACTCTGGATGTGTCTTTTCCTTCTTTTTGCGACCGCTCTTGGTTAGATGTGAGGAGGAATTCTTTCGTGGAGAGGAGTCTTTGAGGACCTTCGTTGCTAAAGATGGAGCAACCGGGAACCTATTGTATGTATTCCATATCTTTATCACAGTATCTTCGGAGCAACTGGCGAGGATGTTTCCATTGTGCAAAGATATTACCTTGACCACATTAGCTTCGTGTGCATCTTGTATCCGCAAAACACAATCACCAGTATCAATATCAAAAACACAGATACCCTTTCCTATAGCAACACACAGATATCGTACATTAATTACACTCATGTGGCTCACATAGCGAAGTGGAGACCGACTGGCATCCAAAACATCCATGTACTCGCTACCATTTTCTTTGACTTCGCTGTCTCTGCTATGGGATGACTCATCATTCTCAGGCAAGTTTTTGTGAATCGATTCATCTATTGTGCGCAAGGATTGAAGATTCTTGCTG
Source organism: Tetramitus jugosus (assembly GCA_937625935.1). Classification (NCBI taxonomy): domain Eukaryota; phylum Heterolobosea; class Eutetramitea; order Acrasida; family Vahlkampfiidae; genus Tetramitus; species Tetramitus jugosus. Next base: position 361,002 of record OW569355.1, on the reverse strand, counting down.
TCCCACAACATGATTACACCATCGATAGATGCACTGGCAAACACGTTCTCATTGATCTTTATGAGACATTGAATTGAATCTTGATGTCCTGAAAGCTCAACATCAATCCGTGAAAAGTTCTCGGTATCATACACGTATAACAGTCTCTCTGCATTGTCAGACGCCACGACTATACGATTGTTTGATAAGGGCAGCAGTTGATGTATATTCTCGTCATCTTTACGCTCAATCGTGCCTAACAACTGACCATTATTGTCCCAAACATGAATAAAGGGGTCATTACCTGCAGAGCAGAATCGATTTTCATCCAAAACACATATTGATCTCACACTTGATGAATGTCCTTGCAGAGTTCGAAGGCATGAACCGTCCGCCAAATTCCACATTTTGATCGTTTTATCGTTGCTTCCACTGATTAATACGCTATTCAATGATAAATTTGTTTTGTGGTCTGAATAGCCCAAAAATGTTCGATCCAGGTTGTTATCATGTTTCTTGTTGGATCTCGTATTGCGATGGCTGGAGAATTGCAATGATTCATCGTCATATTGTTCTTCTTCTTTTGCTTTGTTCTCTCCATCACCATTAGAATTAAACTTGAGCCACTTGAGGCAAGTGACTGGCCTTTGATGCCCTATACAGTTGAAAACGAGGCGATTGTATGCCATGTCCCAAACAGCAATAGATCCATCATCACTCGCCGATGCAATCAAGCACCCACTCTGCTCCGAATGATGGTTAGCCAATGGAATAGACATGCTATAAAATGAATCCATCTCATCAAACAAGGGAACCATTTTTCTCACCGTATCCTTATGAATGCTTCGATCCTCATTCAACACATTGAGTTCAGTAAATGGATTACTCTTCAATCTTGCGCCTTCTAAACTAATACCTCCATTGATTGCATTGGATGAAGCATTGGATGCACTTGTTGTTGTTGTTGTTGTCGTAGTAGTCGTAGTCGTCGTTGTTGTCGTAGTCGTAGTAGTAGAAGTCGATTCATCCGAGTGAGCCGATGTGTTCGAAGTACTTCTTGGTCTCTGTCTCTCAAGTGTCTGAGCCGAGAGTGGCGTAGTCGCAGAAGAGTGATGTTGCTGATGATGCAGTTGTGGAAGAGACATGGCACTACTTGATTTTCTCATCATGACAGGAGTATTATTATTGTTTTGAAACGAAGGAGAAGATGTTGAAGAGTGATATCCATAAGAGTGACGGTGATGTGAATGATGATGAAGCTGTTGTTGTTGTTGATTGTGCATTGGATGATTCAAATTCTGAGTGTACTGTTGCTGATACTGTGGATCATAAAAGTCTGTCAATTGAACAAAATTTCGGCCTCTGGAATCAGTGACATTGACCTCGTGCTCCACGTCCACATTTGATTTTCGTTGTTGTTTCTGTTGCTTTCTTGTGTGATGTTGAGGATGATGATTGGTACCACCACCACTCAATATACCACTAATGTCATTATTATTGTCACCACTATCACTGAGCATACTACTACTGCTACTACTACTTTTACTCAGAATGTCATCTGCATTGACATCGACATCTTCTTCGTCTATTTGTTGTTGCTGTTGTTGCTGTTGTTGTTGTTGTTGGTTTGCATCCAAATGAGTATCAGATGTGAACCGTCGAATCCATTGCATAAACATGTGTGTGTGTTACTATTTGTTGTTGTTGTTGTTGATGTAGGTGTTGTGGTTTGGTTTTGTTGGTTTGATGATGTGCTGTGTTGACTTGGGTGCCAAAAAACTTTTTTATTCTTCCAACAAGCGAACGGACAATCAAGAAACAACAAGCTAAACAACAAACAACGAATCATGTCAGACGAGTGGATTCCAGTCTCAAAGGACGGTCAATTGAAAAAGAAGGTGCTCAAGGAAGGTACTGGTGATAGTCCCCCACTGCACACAATGGTCAGTGTTCACTACGTAGGAACATTGGAGTCCAATGGTAAAAAGTTTGATAGCTCTAGAGACAGAGAGGAACCTTTTGAGTTTATGCTTGGTGTGGGTGAAGTGATCAGAGGATGGGACATTGGTGTCAAGTCGATGAAGAAGGGTGAGAAGTGCATCTTGTCGTGTCCTCATGACTATGCCTATGGAAGAGAAGGTTATCCTGGTTTGATTCCACCTTCAGCTACACTGTTGTTTGAAGTTGAGTTGCTCGGTTGGGAATAAATTATTTATCTCACATTGGCAAGTTATCCAAGTCGAACAATAAAAAGAGGACTCGTGCATTCTTCCTACCATGAATCTCAATCGATTCCGATGGTGATAAATAATGTTTAATAATGAACAAGTGGTTACAAGGTTGGTTGAGCAAATGTCGAAGGTCTGAAGTTATTGGTATTCGTCCTCGTTGAACTCGAATTCAGTACCCAAGAATTGATCATACATATCATCGTCATTGATTGTTCGTTTGTCGCCGAGTTCAGTTGCATCGACAAACTCTTTCCTTCTTCCACGCTTCATTTTCTCCAGGATGGATGTCACGAGGGCACAGAACACAAGTAACAGAGTATTGCAGAATCCGTGACCATAACGAGTCAGATTCATCATAAAGAAGAGCACAAAGTACTTTCTGCCTGTGGCTGTTTCCACAATTCTTGTTACAGTAGGAAACACCCACAATAATACGAATATTAGAGGTAATCCGAGCTATTAACATTGGTGACAGGGTTAGTTCTATTTGTTCGAAGTACTCAAATAGCGAGCTTACAATTGTTCACATACCAATTTCATGTATAGACTCAAACTAGCAGACAATTTGTCACGTCGAGCCGTGGATGTCAGTGACCGATAAGAAAAATACTGAATCCGAACCAAGCAACTGATTGTAAAGATGTACATGAGTACAACAGCTGAAATGATGACCCACAACGGAATATAGTTGAGTGCAAACCGTAACCAGGTACCAACTCTATCACCTTTTATCCAACAAAAGCGTCCCAAATCACCATAGGAATCCGTAAAAATTGGAACGATTGTCACAATAATTGGCAAGCCCCATCCAATAATATGAGAAATGATTTCCAGACTGCAGCAAAACAATGAATTCAGATTTTGAGTGTAAGTCGCAGTTGCGTGTGTGTCTACTTGCAATTGTTAAAATAAACTAAAAAGTGAAAACTTACATGAGAAGGGTCGATGTCTTTCTCAGGACCAGAATCCAAATCATCCAAATGGACACCATAAAGCCCCACGTAATCTTTGCAAAGCCAAAGTACTGAAACATGATTGCTTGCAGTGTGCAAACCCAATCGTACTGTGCAAGATCAAACACTTCAATCATCACTTGAGCGTCATCCATCAATTCAGCCAATTGAACACAGACGAGCACGCGAGTAATGGGATTCGATAGAATATAGCAACTGTATTGCATCCGAGAAAAGTATTGCTTCCATGTTTCATTGTCGTACACACCAACAGTGCCATTTTGACCTCTCAGCTTTCTGTTGTTGACAAAGAAGGACAGCAATCCAATGGTACTCCTCAGAAATACATACACCAGAAAACAGAGTGAAAATGCAATGGAGATGGCTGCAACAGAAGCTTTTGTGGCCGTCAGCACGTCATTCTGGGTTTTTGTGAAATCCCAAATTGTGTTGTTTTGATTGGCACTGGGACTAGCAAGAGAAAGGAATAATTGCTCGTGGTTCATGATCGTCTCCTTAACTACCAATCCCATCACCACAGAAAGTTATGGAGAGGTCTGTTTGAATTCGTTGCTAATCAGATTGGGCAAAGGGGTTCGGCTTGTTATTCCGAAAGTCGAAGATTATTTGATAAAAAAGACTTCGCACTCTGTAGGATTTGAACCTACGCACGGTTTCCCGTACCTGATTTCTAGTCAGGCTCCTTGACCGCTCGGACAAGAGTGCAGATATTGGGTGTCGGTTTTTGAATGTTTGCTGCGCAAGCAAACACGGTTGTATGGAACAAAAAAAAATCGACAAAAACCGACGAAAAAACGAACGATTTGTTGTTCGTGCGTATGAGAACCCAAGGGGGACTGCACCAAGCAGCAAGGAGGTCATCATCACCGGAAAGTGTGATGACTCGGATTTTGGTGAATGGCTCACCAGGTTCCAAGAGGTTTGTTGCGTTTGTAACTGTTGTTGATGACAACATTTACTCATTTGTTGAAACCTTCAACCGTAACAAGAAGGTGAGTGGCTGCAAGGCCGCACTCAAGCAACGTTGATTGTGCCAAGAAGGTCGTCCTCCATGGTGTCAAAGGTAAGTCGGAGGACGACATCAACGCCGTGCTCGGCACAACAAAGGTCAAGAACGTGCTCAAGAAGTACAACACCGCCTTTGTTGTGATGGAGACCGAAACATATGCCGAAGCTTTGCTTCGGGACGTTAAATCCATGCCAGTGTAGATGGAAGCAAAGCGCTTCCTTCCACACCCACGGGATTCTGTCAAGGCTGTGTAGGACTACGGAGCCATCTGATCTCACCAGTGGTGCTCCAGATGGTAGTGGAAGCCCTCGCAACGAGTCCCTGAAGAAGGGAACAAAACAACATTCCAAGAAGAGAATGAATCCTGTTGCGTAGACCTGCCACTCCACTGAACATGATCATGTTCAGAGAAGGTAAGCCTACTCTCACGCAAAAGAAAAATAAAAGTTCCGCAACGTGGTGCGTGAGCACCATTCGTTGTATTAAAAAACGACCGAATGTATTGATGAAGGTATTGCATCAAACGGTTACGTAACTACCGAGAGACTCAGTAGCGAAGATGTGTTACACATCTGCAGTTCTGAGCGACAACACGTCACATAAAGTGGCAACAAATGATAAATGAAAAAAAAATCAAAAGGTGTCTCAAATTTTGTCAAAATCAATTCTCCGTTACACTTTATAATCGAAAAAAATAGCTGCGATGATGATCATCATGATGCGAATTCTTGACATTATGCAAACAAACCAATCAACTGCATAACATCAAGTATACTTCTGACGATGTACCCATTGTTCACTGTCAACGATGTTCTCGTTGATCAACGATTTATTCTTTGCGAGTCTTCACTATATGCGCAGTGTGTTGTACAGTTACTCTCCACACATTCTAGTTGATTCACAATTTCTATCAATACTCATCAGTGTAACGCAGAGAGTTGAAGCATTAACATTAATCGATTTCTACCAGATATCAGGGATTGTGAAACAGTTACCTGTGATTTAGTATTGATGCCATACTGCTTCAGTTATTGGGTATTATACAGTGTAGATTGTCACGCTGGTGTGTTGTATATTTGTAATTCTAAACGACATTGTTCAGATAGTCGGCAGCAACTGTGAAATGAAGTTCAAGTCTGTAATGAATGTCAGACAGGGTCTGCGATTGATGGTATCATTGTTATTCAATGCAGAGGTCTATTCTAGAGGCCGTATTGCGCAAGGATAAGTGTTTCCAGGTGATGAATCTAAACTATTACTCATAGCATTTATAGATCTACATACAGACAAGTCACCTGTTGGTGATGTATGACGTAAGGCAATCAAAAGCAGTGAGAATTGGGAAGAGGGATCATTCCTTGTTCAGTGTCTGGGAAGATTGTTTCAGAATGTGACAATAGAATTCTGCAACGATATACACCCATATGGAAGATGATTTCTGGCATACGGTACCAGATGTACCACTTGATAAGGAGAAGATTCCGGTCATGATCAAATGGGATGAAGTGGATCCTATGAGAGGACTTGAAAAGTTACAGCAGGATGGCAAAGTCGATATTTCTGGTCTTGAGAAGCTATTACTCGCAGATGAACTAGGACAGATGAGTGAAGAAGAGATCAGACAGAATATGTGGCCTTTCTTTGTTTCATATATAGATGGATCGAATGCAGCATCTCGCTATTCAAGCATTGAGCATCTGTACAATTGTGATCACCTCATCAAGAACACCAGAATCATACTACTCGTTGTTGACGACCAGATGGTCAGTGTGAATACACTGATCACAGCATATCAGAAACTGACTGCAAGGGGGTTGAACCTTCCCTGTACTAGTATACATCCTCTTTTTCAAGATTAAATGTACATTGAAGTGGAAACCAGTGAAGGATCTGATGCTTACCAACATCAAGTTGCTACTCCAGCAGGAAGATCTACATTTACGTGCATTAGGAGTTAGGAGAGTATATTCGGTACATGAAGAAGCAATACAATGCATTCCACCACAACATATTGACATGGGATCATAGGAAGCAGAAGCTGAAAGAATGAAGACACTTCTTTAACACTAGGGTTAAGCTGTTGTCGAAGGACACTCGTCGACATATAATCTGCAATATTGGCAACATCATACATCTGATAGAACAGACCCCAGAAGATCAGATTCTCTCACCTTGGCACTATAATGATAGAGAACTTTTTCAGTATCATTAGTCACAAGCAACGATAATTCACCATTGCAGATTATTGCATATTCTCGAATGATTGGTTCATAATGCAACTGACCTTCTGTGATCAAGAGCATTGAAGTTAATCTTTTATACCCAGTCTGGATGCTGCAGATATTTAGTTCAGTATATTCACCAGTGCTGAACCATCTGATGGGTTGGATTGTGGGAGGAGTTTTTTAACTCTCAAGTTTACCTACGCCAATTCCACCACCTCCAGCAGTGCACAAGACACCAGTCGTTATCATGAATGATATCACTCTGGTTGTATGGAAAAAAAGCCACGACCCTTACCCTGTTTCTCTCCGGATGTATTTCTGCGCCCTGAAACAGCGCCAAGCTTCACCGTTCCAGCGGAAAAAAAACACATTTTTTTACTCCGTCCCGTTTCGCCCTTCTTAAATCGCATGCTGTAAGGCGTCATTGATAATGTGTCACAGATGGCTATGTCAACAACAGGGTAACGACACCAGTTCCCATTGCGGTCCAAGGCGACATTCGTCTGGGACTGGTAGCCACTCCCTGTTGGAGAGATAGGTGCCATGCTGGCCACATTATCATAAGCCCTGTGAGGGAAAAGATGGAAACGGATTGTGAATCACTAAAGTGTAACTTTTAGTTTTGGCCAATAAAAACGTCTTGTTATTCTCTGCCATTTGTCTTCGCCTTCTTTTGATCTCCTTCCTAGAGCGTACTGGGTGACTTGGATATGATGTCTCTTCATTACACTCCATAGTGATTGTTTCAGGACTTTGCTCTTGATCGTTGCTTGCTTCATTTTGCTTGTCACCTAATCGAGAAAGCTGACTCTCACTTGTTTCTCTTTTTTGACAATTACTTGCCATATACAAGCCCAGTTCCATGCGTCTCACCCTTTGGTCCACCATTCGCATCTGTGAATTTAATCTTCACTCGTCCATTGTCATATCTAGATACAACTTCTCCAAGATACTTTGTTTTCTTTCTATCTTTCACCTATACAACATCACCCTCCTTTATCCTCTGATCATTCACCATCCTTGTTCTCTTCTTGGCATCAAGCTTTCTTCTTTTAGCCTTGCAACTAACAACTGAACTATGAATTAGTGACGCAGTCGCTCTCAACGACTCATTGATGGTCGCTCCTCTTGTTGTCCAATATGTTGGATTGTAAATCAACAAATTCATGAACATGTGATATGGGGAGATCTGTGTGACACTGGATGGTCGATGATTATATATATTCTCATTGCCTCAACAATAGCACTATCATACCACCATTACCATTCATGACTATTGTTGCTAGTGGTTTGATTTTCCCATGAAACTGCTCTATCCCTCCATTGCTCTGAGGATGAGTGACACCACTGCGAACGAGACGAGCACCACTATTCACAACCGCTTGTTCGAACAGACCTCTACCTTCTGTTCCTTGGTCGTACTGGACAATAGTTGGTACTAATGCAATACTTGTCATCATCAAAATGTTATTGAGGATTCCATTATAGAAATTGGCCATGGTTTCAGATGATCTATTCTCAATAACCTTTACCCAACAATAACCTGTAAAATGATCCCTTGCTGTTGCCAACCACATATCCTGATGACCATTTGTCCTCAGTTCTTTGGGATATGTTACGTCCATCTGTAATCTTTCCAGTGGATAAGTGGTAATGATTGGAGTATATGTTTGTTCATCGGCTACAAATGGTTTATGTCGATCACATTCGTCGCATTGAGAGTTGGATGAAATGATCTTATCTATACCATAGTAGTAGTGTTCCTTCATGAGTGTTCTTAAAGCATCGCGACCACAATGTCCATTAACCTGGTTCATTGCTCGAACAAGATCAATCGCTTCTTCCTTAGTCATCAGTACCTTCTTTCTCTTCTCTCACCTCAGTATCAACAAAATGAACACCATTGACCCATGATTCAGGAGGTTTTCCAACACTTGCTGGTAATATATTTCGATTTGTGCTCTTCTTTCCTTTACATCGACGATACAACATGCCATTTAGGATTGATACAAAAACTCTGAGAAAATTAGTTGAGAATTAGCAGACATTTTGTGAAAGCGCGCTGCTTTTTCCCGCGGTTTTCAGTTCGCTGAGACAACCCTGTCAAGTTCTTGAGGTAGCAACATCTGTGGAGAAACTCCGTCAAAAGTTTATCACGAACAAAAAATGCAAAGAAATGCTCGAAAACTCCAGTTGAATGCTACACTCAAGTTTGTGCGAAGACACTTCCAAACATCGAGCCATCAACCCTCCATTGATGGTCTCCAATACATACCCAACTACATTTCACGAAAAGAACAAGAAAATATTGTGGACCTGGTAAATGCGGGGAAATGGTTTACCGCCATTCGGCGGCGAATACAATTCTACGGTCCGGTGTATTACTACACGAGACATCATCTTCCAGAGGTGCAACCAGAGACCTATTATGAAGTTGATCCATTATCCAAAGTTCAATTCTTGATGGATCGTTTTATTCAAGATGGCTTCTTCCATGAAGGGAATATGCCAAATCAGTGCTTGGTGAACGAGTACGTGTCGAATCAGAATATTGCAGATCACATGGACAATGATCAAGTGTTTGGTGATACAATTGTTGGATTGAGTCTGTTGGAGCCGAGTGTGATGACATTTAGTCCTATTTCGGCAGCAGCGAATGACAAGAACGCAGGAGAGTTGCAACAGCGAGAAAAATCAAAGTTCTCAGTGTTGTTGGAACCGTGTAGTCTATACGTTTTCAGAGGAGAAGCGCGGTATCAATGGAAGCATGGTATCAAGAGCTCCAAGAAACTACTCTTGCCAGGTTCAACTGACGACTATATCATCAGAGATGAGAATTATAGACGAATCTCATTGACATTCCGCTATGTAGACTTGAACTTGGCTCGAATCTTGCACAAGCAAGAGCAGCAGCAACAAACCAAATTTTGACAAAGAATAAAGCATCCATCTTCGTGTTTATTAATTACAACGTATCGACACATGTGACATTTAACTGTACAGAATTCTTTTACACTGTGGACCATCCCATTAGAACATGGCTCTGATTGCGGTTGATATTGAACTCACAAACACACCAACAATCTTCTGACCGAATGGTATGTAAGACAGAATATAGTAAGCCAAACTGATGACTTGCACAACCAACAATATCAACACCAGCAGTGCACTCTTGAGAACCATGGCCGCAAACAGTGTCAAGAACAGAGAGGACAAGAAACAAACACTAGGTATCAACCGATCCTTCTCAAACATCATTCCCAGTTGTTTCATGGGTCCAACCAGGAAAAACGTGCTCGCAATCAAACAACAATTACCAACCGTATAAAACAATCCAAAGGCGCGCGCAGCAACAAGTATCGATGGTAAAAACGCCATGGCAATCACAATAAACAACACTCCAATGCCCAACGTAATCCCAAAACCGTACATTCGATTCGTCCGACTCATCGTCGTATACTGATCCAACTCGCTTGTCACACTGTCGAACCAGCCCTTGGGTTCATTGACTGGTTCCACTGGTCTCATTCGAACCCATACATCATCCAATTGCTTGTTTGCAGTGTCTTTCCAAGAAGATAGATAGGCAATCGCACCACTACTCTCACCACTCTCACTAGTATTGTTATTTGCACTATTACTAGTAGTAACAGTTGCTGATTTTGGTGCAGTTGTCATGGTAGTAGTGGTAGTAGTGGTAGTAGTTGTCGTTACTGGTAGTATAGAGTCATTCGCAGCAGCAGTAGTAGTAGTGGTAGTAGCATCATTATTGAACCAATTTTGACGCCATTGACTCACATTGGTTGCAATTGAACCACCGACATTGGAAGCAACAGAACCCAACTGATTCGTAATATTTTTAAAAGTATCACCTGCCGATGATGTTGTCGTCTCTGCAGAGACTCGATTGTCAACAATTGAAATCGCGTGATGGTGATGGTGACGACCGAATTCATCATCATCGTCTTCATATTCTTCTTCACTTGAAAATTCGGAAGAATATTGCATGAGAGATCGATTTTCATGTGTTCGGCTGCTATTATTGATATTGTTGTTTGCAGAGCTACCACTACTACTATTGTTGGTGATCTGGCCAGTAGTGTTGTTGATATAGTTGTCGTTAATGTTGGAGACAAGGTCAGAGACACGGGATTGTAGAGCAGCGAACATGGTTTTTTTTGTGTGCTGAGTGATTTTGTTTTTTCATCCACAGGGTGTGCACCGAGATGCAGTTATTTGATTTATTTGCAGCTGAAGTGAGAGATTCTTCGTTCTCTTCTCAGTGTTTTGTTCCTCGGCGTAATAATTAGCATTTCTCCGGTTTGATCTTCCTCTTTCAAGCGGAAAAGAAAAGAGCTTCCCAAACAAAAACCTCCGCAAACAACATCAAAAAACAAAACAACAACATAGTCATCATGCTCAAGCAATTCTTGTCAACAACAGCTCATCAACAACAAGTAAAGAAATGCGTAGCATCATCAACGCATGCGATCACTCATCGCCATCATCATCACACTAAACTCACCAATGTTCCTTCTTCATTCGCAAAGCAGAGCACACATTCTACTACTAGAATGAACAATCATAACATGATGATGATGATGATGAAATCCAAGTCATTTGCTTCTTCTTCCTATTCCACCACCACTCATACCAACAACAACATGTCATATGAAGCAGCAGCGACAGTGATGCCACTTCCTCCATTGAAATACAAGACAGGTGATAAGATTGATGGATGGAGTGTGATCAAGGTTGATCAAGTTCCCTCATTCCACGTCAACACCTATCATTTGACTCATGATTCCACTGGTGCGCAATACTTTCACGTTGAGGCACCATCCGATAAGAACAATTCCTTTTCAATCTCGTTTCAGACACCACCGGATGACAGTACAGGTGCACCTCATATCCTAGAGCACACAACCTTGTGTGGCAGTGACAAATACCCGGTTCAAGACTTGTTTTTCAACATGTACAAGCGCAGTATGAACACATATATGAATGCTTATACGGCATCTGATCATACGACTTATCCGTTTGCTACCCAAAATGAACAAGATTACTATAATCTCATGTCTGTGTACTTGGATGCCACATTGTTCCCTCGATTGTTGGAAACTGATTTTAAGCAAGAGGGTCATCGATTGGAGTTTGATCAAGCTCACGACAGCACTACTCCTCTCAGGATCAAAGGCGTAGTCTATAATGAGATGAAGGGTGCAATGAGTGATCCTGCACAATTCTTTTGGAGAAATTTGCAGGCTGCTGTCTTACCAAACACAATCTATGCGCATAACAGCGGTGGTGAACCAAGAGACATTCCAAATATTACATATGAACAACTGAAGCAGTTTCATGAAACTCATTATCACCCTAGTCGTGCGTACATTTACACCTATGGTGATTTGCCAATGGATAAGCATCTGCGGTTCTTGAACGAGAATGGGTTTGGAAAGTTTAAGCCTTTGCCTGAATTGCATCCAATTGATCGTGTAACACGATTCACTGAGCCTCAGAGAGTGTATCTGAATGGACCACCTGATCCAATGACTGCCGAGCCTACAAGACAAACAAAGGTAGCAATATCATTCCTGACGAATGATTGTGCTGATTCAGACGAAACAATTGCCATGTCGTTCCTCAGTAGTCTGCTGTTGGATGATCCTAGAGGTCCATTCTACAAGAATATTATTGAGAAGGGCATCGCACCTGATTTTGCACCAGGAGTTGGCTACTCATCAAGTCACAGAGATACGACCTTTACAGTTGGATTCCAAGGAATTAAGGAGGAGAATGTTGCATTGGTTGAGAAAGTAATCGAAGAAACATTTGAGCAAGTAGCTAGAGAAGGTATCTCCGAATCTTTGATCAACACCGCTATGCATTCCTTTGAATTGTCGTTGAAGAAGAAATCGCCAAATTTTGGTGTTGAACTATGTTATCCTATTGTATCCAACTGGATTCATGCTCAAGATCCATCAAACGTTTTGCACATCAACAGACAGTTAGATGAATTGAAGTCAAAGTTGGCTGACAGCAATTTCTTGAAGAATTTAGCCAAGAAGTACTTTATTGGAAATTCCCACAAGGTAACTGTGGTGATGAACCCTGATGAGAAGTACGGTGAGAAATTGAAAGAGTTTGAACAACAAAAGGTTTCAAAGATTGAGGCAACTCTAACTGAAGCTGATAAACAAGAAATTGTCAATAACTCTATCAAGGTCGAGGAGTTAAAGAAGGAACTGGAGAAGAACAAGCACTTGCTGCCATCTCTGTCACTGTCTGATATTCCAAAGAAGATTGTTGATCCAGTTAATGTTGAGCGATTGGGTGACTCACCAATTCATGTGAGTCGAGAGGTGACCAATGGTATTGTGTATGCCTCCATTCAAGTTCCATTGTCACTTGATGCCATTCCTGAAGAGTTACATCCACTGTTGCCAATTTTTGGAGGTGCACTGGTAAAGATGGGTGCCAGAGATATGGATAGTGAAAAGTTGATTGAACAGATTGAATTGTACACTGGTGGTATTAGTGCATCATTCTGTCTGGTTCCAAGTCTGAACGATGTTACAAAGATGACACCTGTTTTCAAGATCCACTCCTTGTGCTTGGAGAGAAATGTTGAGAAAATGCTGGACCTCATGCATGCTATCTACACAGAACCCAAGCTCGATAGCAATCCAGCTTTCTTGAAATCATTGATTGACCAATCAGCAATGGAGTTCCAAAGCTCTATCGTTCAGAATGGCAATCGTTTTGCGAAGAAGTATGCTTCTTCCTCACTGACCCAGTATGACGACTGGGAGGACAAGTTCTCTGGCTTGCAAGGATTGAACTTCTTAAATTCATTGGCATCGACAGATGATGTGTCTTCAGTTGCACACCAATTACAACAGATGAAGGACCATTTGTTAGTGAAGCAGGATATGAAGATTTTGTTCACAAGCGAGAGTGACTTTGTCCCTAAGGCCAGTAAGGCCTTTGACCAATTCTATGGTTCTATTCCACATAGCGCTCAACTAATTCAAGGAAATGGAGGAGCTCAGTTCCAACCATACAGCCAAAAATCCTATGTCAAGTTGCCTGGATCAGTCAATTTTGTTGCTCAGTCATTGGTGGCAGCTCCTTTTGGTGATCCAGATTCAATCAAGTTAAGAATCGCGGCCAACTTAATCAATTCACTGTATTTGCATCAAGAAATCAGAGAGAAGGGTGGTGCCTATGGATCTAGTGCTAACGAAAGTATGAACGGTGTCTTTTCCTTCACTTCTTATCGCGATCCAAACGCAGTGCGCACGGTCAATATTTTCAACAATGTTTGCGATTGGGTCAACCAGAAGAAGTTTACTGATTTGGAGATGCAAGAGGCCAAGCTTCAAGTGTTCCAAGGTCTTGATGCTCCATCTTCTCCACATTCCAGAGCAGCTTCGTTGTTCACCAATGGAATATCTGATGAGATGAGACAACAAAGAAGAGATGCCATTTTTGCTACCACTCCTAACGATATTGTCGAGGTCTGCAACAAGTATCTGAGCAAGGAAAACCCTTTGAGATCAACTGCTATACTAGGTGTCGAAACTGAAATTCCTGCCGAAATTCAAGACTCAACCGAGTGGAAAGTTATCTAAAGCTGTTTCGAAAACAAACATCGCACACAAAACTTCAAACAAAAAGTAAAGAATGCTAAAGAGAAAACTCACTGCGTCTCGTTCATTCTCGTCGACCTTCAATGAAGAATTTAGTACAGACAGCCGCATTGCAGAGCTCGAAAAGCAGAATGCGTCCTTAGAACAGAGTTTAGATGATCTTAAAGCTCTATACGAGGTAAAATTTCCCTTTCATTCCCTGAGTATTTTGGTTCATTCACATTGTTCACTCTTGCTCGTCAACAGAACCTGACCAATGACCAAGACACGGAAATTGAACATCGAAGAATGATGCAATTGAAAGCAAAGAACTATCAATTGGAGAGACAGGTGCAACTTTTGATTTCTGCCTCTGATATGAGAGCTGAAATAATCAATGAAGTCGAAAATTACGCCCTTCAGTTGCAAGAGATGGTCTCAGAGGACAGCAATGCTAGTGTATGTCATCAATATCAGGGTTTTCCTTGTGTTCAATGAACATCTGCTGACCTGATATGAATACAGTCTGTGAAAAGGTGGGCTGACAGTGTTATCAACAAGATCAAACAGTATCTAGTGTACACAAAGCAGGCCGAGAACCAAACATACTATATGAAGTCTGATTTCGTGAGCAGTAGCGAAGAAATGACTGTTCAGGAAATGTGCAAAGGGAAGATGCAAGATTTAGCCTACATGAACTTATCCCAAGTATCGATGTTGGAAGACAAGATTTCTGGCCTATACCGCCATCTGAGCAAGCTCCACCTTTCCTTGCAATCGATAATAGAGCCCAATGTTGTGAACTTTGAAAACATAACCAAGACAAAATCACTGAAACAAATTCAAGATGCCACAAACATGATCGACCGATTGAGTACTGATCTGGTAGAGTTATCAATGATCGTTCCCTCCAAGAATCATTACTCGTCAACATCTCAAGCTCGATCTGACGAAGTGGATTTTGCAGTGGAGAATCACGTACACTATGAGCTCAGTCTGACATCGAACGAAGTATTAGCAAGACTCCCTTCTTTCTCTCGCAACAAATCAGCCTGTGAGAAAGCCATACGGGAACTTGTTCGGGCTTTTCATGTTCAAAAGAATATATGGACGATTGAGAAGGAGGCATTAATGGAAGAAAGAAACTTTTACAAGCAATCCCATGATTTTCAAGTCCAGTACAGCAGGTCAATGATCAAGGAAGTGGAGCAAGCAATCCAACAGTTCTTGAGAAATTTTGAAGCTTCTAGCGGTCGAAATCATTCTGGGTCCAATGATTCAATGTTGACAAATATCATGAATGTCTTTGCGAACTTTGATAGTGAGGCAACAGAAACTAATTTAAGGAATCTTCTGCGAATGTTGAGAAATTACAGTAAGGAGTTCCAAGAAGTTGGAAGGAATCCACCACCCTCGCAATCGTCAACCAAGAGTAGGATTCTCGACTTGCGACTATCACAGGACTATCAGAAATTTCTGAGAGAAATAGATGCCATCCAAGGAGAATACAACCTGAAGGAGGAAAACTTGATTGGAAAGAAATATAGATTGGAAGAGGAATTATTGAAATCCCCCATGTTTATGGAAGCGAATCTCTGAGCAATTCATCCACTCATCGCTTGTCTCAGAAATGAATCACTCCACACTATCAACAATAGAGGTATCCGATCTCATGTCAGCTCTTTTATCTCTCGCTTCCTGAATCAATGCCTCGAAAGAGATAAAACTTTGTCGTTCCTTCTCTCGCTTCTCATCTCGAATTATCTGTCGTTCCTTCTTCTCCTCCTCAATCCCTCCTCTCTTCCAGGCGTCCACGAGTCTCCTCTCGTCGTCAAACACAGGCATAGAATCGAGGTATGTTAAAGATTTTAACTCGTAAATCATATTCTTTCGGTAGTTTGGAATACTTCGAACAACTGGATTACCCTCCAACTTCAATACCTTTAAATTTGGCATCTTACTTAGCACTTGATTTAAAATTTCTGGATCATTAATCTTATTCTTACTAAGATCCAAAACAGATATGTTTTGGCATTCGGCAAGCTCTATCACATCCTCTAATGATGTCAAACTATTGTTCTGAATACAAAGAGTGGTCAACTTGCTTAAATTCTTCAAATTTTCAATTTTCTTGATAAAATTCTCACTCAAATTCAAATTATCTAAATATTCCAAGTGATCCATGTTCTCAATCTTCTCCACACAGTTCTGATGGAGATACAAACACCGAAGCTCCTTCTGATTCTCTAATCCTTCAATCTTGTTGATTGCTGCAAAGAAAAGAGTCAGAAAGAAATGAACACAACCTCATAGTCAATTAAACAAAAGAAAACTAACCATTTCCTTCTAACCACAACACTCTCAACCCCGTGTATTCCTCCAAGTTCTCAATCTTTGTGAAACCCTTAAAATGCAAGAACAATTTTTCATTTAAATAGGGCGTACTGTACAATTTTTGTTCCCTGCAGTGCTGTTTCAAGTATTGAGGTGTTATTTGCGACATGATCCAACCAACTTTTGCGATGATAACTTTTGATACTTTTTTGCCTAGTTTCCGTAGATTCACATTTTTAGCGCGCACCTGACACCAGATGAGCAAAAATAGTCCCAACATGAACAAGAGAGAGATGGATTGACTCCCATCCAATAGAAACTAAACACACCAAATCAAAAGTGACTCTGCATCATGACGAATCCAAACAGTACTAGTAGTAACACACTCAAATCATATCATCAATTCGCCATTGATCACTATGCTCGTTACATTGCAAGCACACCCAATCACGAACAACAAGCACAGAATCTTCATGAAAATGGTGCATATCCGTTTGATCTGTGTGTGCTAACAGCGAGAGACCCACTTCAAAAGTCCATTTTTGAGTATCAGGTTCAAGTCAAGAAGCAAATGGGTACAATTCCATCTGATTTACAGTTTATTGTCATTTGTGATCGTGAGGGAACAATGGGAAGTGGTTCAGCTACGATTTATGTGATGCAGCACTTGTATGAACATGTTTTTGCACGTGATTTTGAACGGATGGATCAACAGAGGATTTTGTTGATTCATTGTGGAGGATTTAGTAAGCGATTGCCTAATCATTCGACCCTGGGTAAACTGTTTGCACCATTGCCGTTTCATTCAGATGGATGCAACATGTGGAGTATGCTCGAGATGAAATTGGCCATGTTTGCATGTGTGGGTGAGGGATTGAGGGAAGGTTGCTTGGGCGGTGGAGTCATGGTGACTTGTGCCGATGATATTTGTATATTTGATCATTCGTTTGTCTTTCAGAGCATTGCAAAGCACAAGTTGAAGCGAAATGAAGGAGTAGTTGCGTTTGCTCATCCTTCTCCTGTTGAGATTGGATTGACACATGGTGTATTTGTGCTTCCGCAGAACGTGAATGAAGAAATGAATACGAGCGAAAATTGTATCTGTGATTGCAATCACTTTATTCATAAGCCATCGATGGAGCGAATGAAAGAATATGGAGCAATCATCAATGGAGACCATGCATATACAGATAGCTCCTATTTCTTTTTCCCTGATGTATCACATGTCCTAGTTCAATTTGCATACGATCATCCAGTTATTAAGTGTGAGTTGGATTGTTATGGAGACTTCTTGAGTGCCCTTGGATTGAAATCCGAAAATAGTTATATTGACAAAACATCGAGCAGGTCCTTTATGCAACAGCAACTGTTTAATGTGTTGCATAAGATTTCATTCCAGGTCATATGCTGCAAACCTTCCTTCTTTTATCATATTGGAACAATGGGAGAGTACATAGAACATTTAGCAACAGACATTGATAACAATTCGTTTTTGAATGAGATTGGCGGTTTCCAAAATATACTATCTCACTTGATGCATCTCCCGATGCCAAAGAATTGTAATTTTATACAGACAATAGTGAAGAATGGTGCTCCGATATCAGAGCGCTTCGAACAATGCACTGTGATAGAACACTCGACAATTGTTTTCTCGAACGAAGAGAAAAGATTACACTTTGGCGAGCATTCGATTATTAGCTCAATTGATGTTTCAGAATCTGAACTAATTGAAATGTGTCACAAACATAACGTCAGCGATACGATTTTACATCTCCCAGATCGAGTATTTATTCAAACGATTCCTTTATTGATCAATAGCAAGAAAAAGTATATTACATTCGTAATTGGAACAGGTGATGATTTAAAGAAAGAATCAGCTGCTGATAGGGCACAGTATTTTGGAACATCAAATATCGTAGAGTCACTCTCTCCGTACTTGTTGCCGCATGAAATATGGCGTACAGAGAATGTTTTGAATCAGAAATGCAGTATTTGGAATGCTAATCTGTATATCTTGACCGATTCTCCTGCAGAGAGTTTATTTTACGCACTCTTTATCTCAAGTCTATCAAAGCAAGAGAAGCATCATTGCTCGATCAACTTAAAAGATATACAAAGAATATCCTTTGGACAGGCTCTACTACACTGTGACTCTGTTCAACAAGTTGAACGATTGCTCGATCTTAACAACACCATTTCCATGACTGACCTTAATATGCTATTTAATCAGCGTGTTGATGTTACAGAATGGGGAGAAAGATGTCCTCACGTTTTTGCTACTCTCAAGCGTAAGCTCGTTACTGAAGGACCCATTCAATTGTATGAATTCATTGAATCAGGGTTAATTCGAACTCACTCTCGATTAAACCAACTCGATTTAATGAGGTTAAAGAGATGTGTAGCCTACCTGATAAGAAACATACTCAACAACCATTTCGAACCAACTCACATACACCAAACGGCACTCCTCCTGACAAAAGACTCTGAATCCATATTGAAGCGAGTGATATGTCAACCTTATTTGGTACCACATTTCAGTATGGATCAGTATCATGTGCCTCCCATCCTCTGTGGATTCGAGAAGCAAGCACATCGTCCATCTTATTCATCAGTTCAATTACCTGTCAGAATCAACCTCGCAGGTGGATGGACTGACACACCACCTTACTGCCTAACACATGGAGGTGTAGTTCTTAATATGTCAATAGATATTGCTGGACAACACCCTGTCAAGGCGACTATCAAACTTCGCTCGAGCGATAGATGTGGATTTGTATTTGTCATTGAGGATGATGATGATAAGATCGAAAGTGCAATCATGAATTTGCAAGACTTGTTTACAATATCAACAGAAGAACACTTTGGAATGCACAAAGCAGTTGTTTCCTTCACTCTATTCCCCAATCTTTGTGTGATGAACGAGCAGGAACTGTCAGAGCTAGACTGGAACTCTCTCTCCGATATGTTCTTCTTGCAACTAGCTGACAAACCAGTTATTTTTGAATTGTGCACAAAGGTTACAGGAATTCCTCGAGGATCTGGTCTTGGAACCTCATCAATCTTAATCGTGGCATGTGTTGAATCTATAAGACAATATCTCGTGAGCCACTCAACCTCTGCAATCGACATTAAGCCAAAGTTCTATGAATCTATCGTTGGCACAGAGAAACACAAACACTTTGATGATGCTGTGAATATGGGATTAGCAATTGAACAAGTGCTCTCGACTGGTGGAGGTTGGCAGGATCAGATCGGAGGTATGACTAGAGGCATTAAACTTATTCAAAGTAACGCCATTGACCCATCCTCACATGCTGCTTCACTTTCCTACAGTGTGAGTCATGTCGACCTCAATCCCAATAAGCAACAACACTTTAATGATCGAATGTTTGTTGTCTTTACTGGTAAACAAAGATTGGCCAAGGGAGTACTGACAAACGTAGTGGAAAATCATATTGTATCTCTGGGAAGCACTGATGAGACATTGTCTAGACTGAAAGATGTAACTCAACAAATGTTCCTTCACATGCAAGAATGGTTCTCAAACACAGAACACAATGAAACCCTTCTGGAGCAAATCGGAAATCGCTTGACACAAGTCCGAGATTTGAATATCGAACTGTCCATGTCAACATCGCACAGCATGGAACCCTTGTTCAATCGGATGCAAGATATGACGTACGGCACATGCATGATTGGTGCTGGATCCGGTGGCTACATCATTGCCATACTAAAACCACACATCTCCAAACAAACACTGATGGACCATCTGGTCATCGAATTCCCCAATGTGAGCCTCTGTCAGGCCTCGCTGTAAAATGCTATTCCATTCACCCCACCCAACCATAAATTCCGCGCTTTGCTTTTAGCTGCTTCCATCACTCGCATCTGATTCGGTCTTTCCGAAACAAAAACCAAATCGAACCAGAAACAAACCCAAACACATCAACAACAACAACAGTAACATCTCCTGGGAAAACAAACACACACACATATAGGTCATGACTTTGAGAACATTATCACCAGGAGGCTTACCAGGTGGAAGTGTCATGTCACGCAAATCCAAGATTACTCGTCTTCTCGTTATTAGCTGCACATGTATCATTCTACTGTACACATTCTTCTATGTGTTTGTGATTACGGAGAGATTGGATGCCACAGAAGTTGCATCCTATGAACAAAATGATCTTCCATCCACCTTTCTCATGCACAATACAGTGATTAAGCAATTGCCTCAATCATCGTCATCATTGGTCTCTCTGGTCAAGAAGAGAAATGCATATCGGATAAGAGACAAGAATGATGCTCAGTTTGGACAATTGGTGGAACACGGTAGTAGTAGTAGTAGTAGCAGTAGCAGTAGTAGTAGTAGCAATCAAGTGAAGGATGCGAATGGTGTGTCTGCCATTGAATCGGTTGAAGATGCATCGAGTTGGGTCAGTACGAGCTTTACCATTGTGGTGATGGCTGTGAAAAATCGATGGAACTCTTATTATTATCGGCGCTCGTTGGAAGAAAAACAGAATTATGCAATCAAGCATGGGTATGGATTGATTGTACAGACTGTGGATTTGGACCCGACGAGAGATCATGCATGGTCAAAGGTTCAACTCGTTCAAAATCACTTGTACGATGAAAAGGCGACGCGTCACTGGATTTGGTTACTGGATCTGGACACGATTATAATGAACCCCAATGTAACACTGGAATCGATTGCAGATCCATCCTATGACATTATCATTAGTGAGGATTGCAATGGATTGAACTCTGGTAGTGTTTTGTTTCAGAATACCATATGGGTGGATCAATTCTTGGATCTCGTATATCGAACAAACGATGCTGATTTTGTTCCAGGTGTCAAAGAACTGTGGGAACAAGCAGCAATTGCCTATCTCTACAGTCGATTCAAGGAACAGCACGACCGAGATTATCGATTCAAGATTGTTCACCAAAAGACATTTAACTCGTATCCTGAGGAGACAACAAAGGAACCAAGGTGCAAGCAGGGCAGATTCGAACAAGGTGACTTTGTGGTGCATTTCGCAGGTGCCAGCAACAAGAATGAAATTTATGATCGATACTATAGTGCATTGACTGAGGGCTACACTTGATGATGAAACAAGAGTCTACTTTCCCAATCGGACACAAAAGGCACCTTTGTTTTCTTTCAGGTGTGCAATCACACTTAAGGATCTCGAGGATTGGTGCGCGGGCAATTTGACCTCTCAACCACGTTTCCCTCGCACAACAACCGGAATCTTAACCAGTAAAACCTCCGACTTATTCCCATTCAGATCCCGTTTTGTTTTCCACAAGTCAATCAAAACATCCACAACCACAGTCAAAAAGTAAATGAACAGCTGTTCACACAACAAGAATTATGTCATCCAAGAACAAGGAAAATCTTCCTCCACCACAATCAAGTGGTAGTGCGCAAGCCATCAACAAGCGAAAACAACACTCGCAGCTTTCTAGTGATGCTTCGTTGCTCACTGCAAAGGACAATGTGGATCATCAAAATGTATCGATTCAAAAGAGAGAAGATGAAGAACAGCAAGATTCTACGACAAGAAAAAGAAGACCAAGTTTTGCAGTTGCAATGCGAGATGATTTGTACAATATGATATTGCTCATTTCATTGTGTAAGTTTTATGGTTGATTGCATTCTTTATTATGGGTTGATTTTGTTTTTTTGACACGTGCGCATCATCGACTCATTAATAATTGACTTGATTGGTTACTTTTTTGCTTTTTGTGTGTAATCATGTGTAGACACGATTCAAGGTGTGCCAATTGGTTTGGTGTTTGGCTCCATTCCGTTTCTCATTCAACAAAATTCGAGCTACACTGATCTAGGTATCTTCTCCTTTGCTTCGTATCCCTATAGCTTGAAATTGCTGTGGTCGCCAATTGTTGACTCTGTGTTTATTCGATCATTTGGCCGTAGAAAATCATGGATTGTTCCCATTCAATTAATTGTTGGCTTCTTGTTCTTGTACATCTCTAGTCACGTGGACGAAATTTTTCATGCACAACACATTCAAATTAGCTACTTGACAGGGTTGTTCTTTGTGGTGATTTTGTTGACTGCTACTCAGGATATTGCTGTGGATGGATGGGCGCTTGAGATTCTGCACAAGAATAATATTGGATATGCTTCGACGTGTCAATCCATTGGACTTAGTATTGGATACTTTATGTCGTACACGATATTCTTGGCATTGAACTCACCAGAGTTTTCGAATGCCTATCTTCGATCTGTGCCTCAGAGCACTGGAGTTTTGTCCATTGGTGGTTATTTGGCCTTTTGGGGAATTGTCTACATTGTATTTACGATGTTGTTGGCTCTGTTCAAGCACGAGAAAGAAATTGAACTAGATGCTGCTGATTTGGATGTCGCGAGTGTCTATCGTCATATTTTATCTATTATCAAGTTACCAGGTATGTTTGATTTGTGTGAATTCACCTCATGATATTGATAACAATGATAGTAACACTCACCCGTAATTCTATATTTTATCTGATGTGAAATATTAAAGCAATGCAAACGTACATGATTGTTCTCATGATTTGCAGACTCGGTTTTGTAGTTGCCGATTCGATTACACCACTTAAATTAGTTGAAAAGGGATTCAGAAAGGATAATCTTGCAGTTTTGGTCACCATTGCATTTCCATTCGAGTTCCTGTTTGCGATTCTAGCTGGCAAACTATCTAGAGAAGGAGAGCCACTGAAGCCTTGGAAGCTCGGTTATGTGATGAGAGCATTTATTGCTCTGGCCGGTGTTTTACTCGTGTACACGTTCCCACACGGAGGAGAAGTTTCATTAGGGTATTATGCACTGGTGTTACTCATCTTTCTCGTGTATTCTCTGTGCTCCAATTTTATGGTTGTCGCACAAGGCAGTTTCTTTGCCAAGATTGCCGATCCAAGAATTGGCGGAACGTACATGACATTCTTAAATACTTTGGCCAACTTGGGTGGAACATACCCCAGATTCTTTGGCTACTACTTTATTGATCTAATGACGAGCAAGGCTTGTGTCCCAACTGGCACTCCCGCCACTTCTGAATCCGTTACTCGCTGGAGTTGTTCAACAACTGATATGACAAAGTCTTGCGTGAGCGGAGAGAGTTGTGTAACAATGTCCGATGGTTATTACTACCTGGGTGTGATCTCACCCATTGTTGGTATTGCTCTTTTCCTCTTCTACATCAACAAGGCAATGAACAGGTTGCAAAAGACAAAGGAATCATCTTGGTTGATCAACAGGTACGAGTAATCAAAGACAAGAATAAATGGTCAAATTGCAGAGCACACTTTGATAAGCAAGTACCGTTAAATTGCATTGTATTGAAGATCATCTTGTTTGTATTGAAAGAATGCAAGAACAAGCAATCTGGGCAATTTTAAAGAGACAACACCAAGAGAAGTTTTTGATTTTTAAGGTGGCGGTCTACCAACTCCTCGTAATTGGGTCGATCAAAAAACATCAGAATCCATACACAAGTGTTAATCATCCACAATAGATGATAAAACTCCACATACAATCACCAATAAACATTTTTACGTCTAACGGAAATAACGATGATTAACATTGCCGATTTTTAAGCCTCACACAAAACATTGACTAGATATCAACAATACACGTTTTCTTTCAAGAGCTACCACGCGAGATTGAACCACCACCCAAGAAGAAAAAAAGCATTTGCCTAACGAGTAACGTCATCTTTCTGTTGTCTAAAGTGCAAAAGATGTAGTTCAATATTCCAACACGATTATACTTCAACGAAACCAGTTTTGATGCGGCTAGCACTTTCATTGATAGTAGAAGCTTCAAGTAGCTTCAACAATAAATGTGAGTTTCCTCTAAGCTGCGGAATTGGTGCAGTTGTAAAATTTTCCGTTGAGACTGTCTTTACAACGGAAAGGGCCATCTACCTCGGTTTAAAAGCTGTCGAAAAGGACAAACACTCATCACATTACGTGGTCAAGGTCGGTCTGAAGTCTCTGTTGTTACATCATCCAACTCTGTTACTAATCATACAAACTCAAGTTCTGGAGATGAAAAGGATTGCTCTTCGACTCACAAGATTTATAAACATATTCGTTTTGAGCCACTTGGAGAACAATTGTGTTATCCCGACAAGAGACGATAATGTCAACCTCATCAACGGGTCTGTCAAAGGATCACAAACCGACCGATCCATTGGAAAAGAAGAGAATAGAGACTCATGGTGGCTTTGTTCGTCGGAGCAGACTTGATGGTCATTTAGCAATGAGTAGAGCATTCGGAGATTTTGAAGACAAGCAAGTGCATGGAGTTTCACCTCAACAACAACCTCTGATTGTTACTCCAGATCTACGACCTCTTTCGTTGGAAAAAGTGTCATCACAAGAAAAATCTTCAGAAACGAATGAGGAACAATTTATTGTCGTTGCTTGTGATGGACTGTTTGAAAGCTTGGACGGAATAGAAGTGTGTGAATTTATCAAGAAGAGGCTACCCAAACAACATCCAGGAATGATTGCAAAGCACCTGGCCGAGCATGCAATCAACATGGATGACGTAATAATCAAGCTAAGGAAGATTTATGAGAAATTTTCCAAATCCATCAATTACGTTGCCAAGTCTCTCAATGTCAATATTTCTAACATGCTCAAGTTCACATTGGAACAAAGACTGAGAAAGTATTTGAGTGAGGATGAATCAATTGTACAATGACCAAGCAATCCCAAGGTCTGAATACAGAAGAGTCATAGAATGCATCATCCGAAAGTTGACATTTGCCACTCCAGTTTATGATTTTGTCAAACTGCCTCCAAAGAAATTGATTGAGATCGTTCCTGGGTTGATCCGAGAGGTTCGAACACTTGGTGGTGCTAAAACTGACGAAGTAATTGATGAATCATTTGTGAACAACAACACCAATAACATGCTGAAGTTTTACTGGCATGCTCAACAGTTTCTGATTGGCAATGATACGAAATCATTTGCATTGTTGCCCTTGTCCCACTTCAAATGTAGATGCATGGAGATTGGTACAACGGAACTGACAGATATGCTCCAACAGAAGAAGAAACCAGGAGGACAAAAGAAGGGTAATGTACAAGTTATTGAACCATTGAATTGAAATACAACAGAGGCCTAAATACCGTCAGTTCTGATAGAGTCGATTTGAATCTTCTTTGTTCCGATATTCAAACACTTGAGACATAAACTCGTTGGCAATCACAAGAACAATAAGGCAAAGGAATCCAAGGGCCAGAAAGAAGCAAAGAAGAGAAAGAAAGAAGCAAGTATGAACGAAGGTGCTGAATATTTGGTTGGGATTGACCCGGGTATTGTTACATTGGTGAGTTGTGCTGATTCAGATGGCAAGAAGTGGGTGTTTTCTAACAAAACATATAGACATCTGTCCCACCATTCAAAAAACTCCAAGTGATTGTTGAAATACAAAGCAGAATGGAACGAAATGAAGAACTTGGATGAACTCCATAACTCAATCAAACAGGCCGGTGTACCAACAAGTGGTCTGTTCCTTGAACACATCAATTCTGTATTGAAAGTCGAGGATGATTTGTTGAATTTTTATTGCACCCCAAAGGTGAAGAGACTGAATTGGGATAGCTGTATAATGAGAGATAAGACGATTGCCAATGATATGAATGACTTTCGAAAGAGAACAAATGGAAGAACCATGTTAATTGGGATGGGCAATGCTGGTTTTGGTCATTGTTACAAAGGACATGCTCCAACACCAAAAGGAAAGCTATTGAAAAAGTTGAATGAGCACTTCAAAGTGAAAATGATCGACGAGTTCATGACAAGTCAGAAATGTCATCATTGCCATTCTCACATGAAGCCAGTCAAGCATAAGAGAATAGACAAGAATGGAACGTTGAATGTCTCTGTCGTCCGAGGAGTTAAACAGTGTGCAACCACTAAATGTTTAGTGACTCACAACAGAGACATCAATGCGGCCAAGAACATGCTCCATCTACTGAGAACAGAAATGGATGGACAGTCACGTCCCGATGCCTTCAAGAGGAAGAAAAAGGTCGCAAAAGAATTAATCAAAATGGTGGAACACCTCCAAGGCTCACTCCATCAAGCTGCTATGTAAGTCCCGATTATGTAGGAGCGTTAAGGTGTCTTATCGGGAAACCATAATGTTTTTATTATGGCTTGATGGACAGTAGACCGCCACCTTAAGTTGATTGTTTTGTGCACTTGTTGAATTCGTTGAAAAGATTTAGAAGCACTTTCTGTGGACAATACCTGGACCAGAGTCTTCGTATTCTTCCTTGGAGATCCACATTTGTTGGAAAGTGGACAAGGCACAGCACCGAATGCCTCAATAAAAGACGTATTTATTGAATGTTCCTGGATCTGGTTGAATCGGTTTTTAAACCCTTCATTCCTTCATATTTCTCATTTCCTCGCGATGTTCCTCGGTAAGCTTGTCAATCTTCTTGTATTGTTCCTCGATCATCTCGTCAATCTTCAATTGGTGTTGATTGGTCAACTCCGAGATCTGCGCTTGGTGTTCCTTGATAAGCTGCTTGTACTCATTTCTCAACTGGGCTACTTCCGCACGATGTTCACTCGTCATCTGAGCTATCCTTTCTTGATATTTCTCCACAAGCCTATCATGGCTCATTGAACTAGTCCCACGTCCCCTATCAATGTTGAAGGGAAACTGAGGTTTGAGCTTCTTCTGGGGTGGAGTCACATTTGCTTCTTGCTCCGAAGGGGCACTGTCACTCACGGAAATCTCTTTCAACCTTCGTTTCTTAGCCAAAAGGCTGTTTTTAGTCGCTTCCTTGTAGACAACAGCATCAAATTTTGGTTGGGAGGCTACCTCCCCAGAGATGTACTGATTGTCAGGATCTTCGTATTCCAGCTTGACCTGTTGAATGTTCATCCCTTCTCTCAAGAACTTACTGACCTTTGATCTCACCACAGTTTTGTTGAAGACTTCATTCAAAAGGAAGAAGTTTTCAATAAAGAGAGCTATTTTATCATCATGTTCTTCATCTTGACCTTGGATGATGGCAAAGTATTCCTTGCGATCCTCTCTTGTTCCGAAGAGAATATCGGCCCCTTTGTCCATAGAGTTTTCTTCGACCGCCCGCATGGCTCTTGTCTTCATTCCCTTTAATTGTTCATAATCATAGGAGTCAACAGTGAAGGAAATCTTTGTTAGCTTCCAAACTTCCTTATTGTCCTCTTTCGCTGGTGAGCGGATTATCATCCTGATAGTTCTTACTCTGTTTTTCAAACTTTGAATTGATTGATAACTGGTACGAGACCTTGGTAGAACTGTACAAGAGCTTGCACCTGGACAGTGTTTGGTTACTCCGGTGTGGCGCCGGACTCTGTCTACGGAAAGAAAAGAAAATCAAAACTCACAAATGAGCCGAATCAACTCATCTTCCTCTGTTTCTCTTCCTTGCTCTGCACTTCTATGGAGTTATGAACAAAGTTGGGAGTGATATGAGGGAAAATACCCAAAGTTGGAAGAATTTGACCACTTGGGCTTTGTGTTGAGTGATCAAGCTGAAGTCGAGAGTTTAAACTCTGGTTCCAGCTTGGATGAGGTTTGCGCATCATTGAAAAGTGATAAGCTTTGGGATGATGGAATTGCAGAACAATAGCAATAAATGATTTCTGGTGTGACAGTAGAAGTACTTGAACCCAAACTGACAAAGATGAGCATCTCATAAAAAAGGGATCGAAGTTGTATGTAAGAAAATTGTTTATGAAAAGATTTAGAAGCACTTTCTGTGGACAATACCTGGACCAGAGTCTTCGTATTCTTCCTTGGAGATCCACATTTGTTGGAAAGTGGACAAGGAAGCCAAGATGGAGCCACCAATCCAGACAGAGTACTTTCTCTCTGGTGGAGCAACAACCTTGATCTTCATGGAAGCAGGAGCCATATTGGTCAATTCCTTGGTCAATCTCTCAGCAATACCTTCGAACATGGTTGTACCACCGGACAAGACAACGTTTCCGTACAAGTCCTTTCTGATATCAATATCAGTCTTACCAATGGAGTTGAAGGTGGTCTCATGGACACCAGCAGCTTCCATACCGATAAAGTTTGGTTGGAACAAGACTTCAGGGCATCTGAATCTTTCGTTACCGACAGTGATGACATTACCGTCAGGCAATTCGTAGGACTTTTCAACGACAGAGGACTCTGCAGCCTTCTTCATTTCTTCGTCAAAGTCAAGAGCAATGTAGCAAAGCTTTTCCTTGATATCTCTGACAATTTCTCTTTCGGCAGTAGTTCCGAATGAGTAACCTCTTTCCATCAAAATCTTCATCATGTAGTCAGTCAAGTCACGACCAGCCAAATCAATTCTCAAAATGGCGTGAGGCAAAGCATAACCTTCATAGATAGGGACAGTGTGGGAAACACCATCACCAGAATCCAAGACGATACCAGTGGTTCTTCCGGAAGCGTACAAGGACAAGACAGCTTGGATAGCAACGTACATTGCAGGGACGGAGAAGGTCTCAAACATGATTTGAGTCATCTTTTCTCTGTTGGCCTTTGGGTTCAAAGGAGCTTCAGTCAACAAGACTGGGTGCTCTTCTGGAGCAACTCTCAACTCATTGTAGAAGGTGTGATGCCAGATCTTTTCCATATCGTCCCAGTTGGTCACAATACCGTGTTCAATTGGGTACTTCAAGGTCAAGATACCTCTCTTGGATTGAGCCTCATCACCGACATAGGCATCCTTGTTACCCATACCGACCATGATGGACTTTTGCTTTGGTCTACCAATGATGGAAGGGAAGACAGCTCTTGGTGCGTCATCACCGGCAAAGCCAGCCTTACACATACCAGATCCGTTATCAACAACTAGGGCTTGAACGTCGTCACACATTATTATTATTTAGAGAGGGTTAAATTACAAAGGGTTTTTGTTTACAGGGGTTTGTTTGTGTTTGTCTAGAAGGACAGCTCGAATGAAAATGCTCTGTTAAATAGGTGGTTGGGTGGAGAATGTGAAAAATGATCACTGCAAGTCAACTGAGTTGATCACACACGTCAATTACGTCATCAACGAATCAATAATTCGTCAATTCTGATTAAACTTGAACATACAGTGATTGACGTGTGACAAGGATGTCTCAAATTTGTCGCCGATAAAACAAAATTGCCCGTTGGTGAGTGAAACTTTTACAAATCCCGAAGCTTCTTTGATTGTTTGTTTTATTATTGTTTTTGACAAATGCATGTTTCACTATACAATTTAAGCTTGACGACGACGAGGAGCAGAAGTTAGCACGTCATCGACACGAATAATCATTTCTGCAGCTTCAGAAGCAGACAAAAGGACTTGTTGCTTCACCTTGAATGATTCAGTGATGCCAAGTTCAATCATATCACCAACATCACCTCTTACAACATCAATACCAGTGGTCTTCTTATCTTGGTAGTGAGAAGCTTCGAGGATGGACACAAGTTCAGCAGAGTCCAAACCAGCATTGTCAGCAATAATGGTTGGGATTTGCTTCAGTGCATTAGCGAATGCCTCCATAGCAATGGATTCCTTGCCTGCAGTCTTCTTTGCAGCTTCGTGAACAGCCTTAGCCATCAACATTTCAGAACATCCACCACCCAAGACAGTTCTTGTTTCCAAGACAGTTTGAGACAACACACAGAGCGCATCGTGCAATGAACGCTCAGCTTCTTCGAGCAAATGAGAGTTGGCACCTCTCAACACAATAGTACATGCTTCGTTACGCTTGCAACCAGAGAACTTGATCAATCTGTCTTCACCAATCATGATTTGTTCAACTCTAGCAGCTCCTCCCAATTGAACTTGTTCTGGATGATCAAAAGTAGAAACAATCTCTGAACCTAGAACAAGAGCCAATCTTTCGACACCTTCAAAGTCAGCATGCTCAATGGCCATAACACCGTGATCAGCAAAGAACTCTTGTGGGTAATCATAGATCAATTGTCTGTTGATGAACACATTGATTCCGTGATTGATAATCTTCTCGCACTTTTGTCTCATCTTCTTCTTTTCAGCTTCTTCAATCTCAGCCATAGAGTTGATGGAACTGGTGGTGACCTTCATACCATGAATCTTAATCTTGTCAGTGTCCATAGCAGTGTTGGCAACCAAAATCTTTGCATTTTCAATCAAGGTTGGTTGACCGACACCAATAGACTTGTTCAAGATGAAACCTTCAGCCAAGAAGGAGTCTCTCATTGAACCACCAGCTCTCTTCAAAATTTGAATAGAATCTAGATTGGTACTTCCCTTCAATCTCAAGACAGCATCAACGGCCAAATGAGCAAAGTGTTCCTTCTCTTGTTGCAAAATCTTTGAACTCAATGTAGTTCTTGCAATATTCAACAAATCATTTCTAAACTTTTCTGGATCAGCGCTGTGGTCAACTGCACTAGCAACCAATGTGTCATAGGCAACAGCAGAAGCCTTTCTCCAACCTATACAGCAGAATAATCAGTGGTAGAGCACATAAAAAAATAGAGTTAGCTCAAATGATTCATGATCCAATCAGTTGGACAAAAAAGTTGTAGTATTCACAGCACGTGATCGATACAATACCAGAAATGATTGTTTGAGGATGAATCTTTTGGAGCAAAAGCTTTTCACCTTCTCTCAAGAGCTCACCAGCCAAAACACAGACAGAGGTTGTACCATCACCAACTTCGTCATCCTGTGTCTTTGAAATTTCAATCAAAATACGTGCAGCAGGGTTGTGAACCATGACTGATTTAAGGATAGTAGCACCGTCGTTTGTTACTTCAACCTTGCCACCTCCTTGACTTTGCAAAATTTTATCCATACCCTTTGGACCAAGGGTTGTTTTGACCAAATCAGCGATAGCCATGGCACCAACAATGTTACTCTACAAGAAGAATGGATAGAATTTTTTGTTAGCATGTGATTCACGTGTGTTTGGTGGTTCACACATCACAAAAAAATGATTTGTGGGTGATAGATTTTGATTGTGTGATATATACCATTTGGGCCAATTCTCCCTTCTCTTCGAAACCACCTTCATTCAAGATTTGCACTGGTGCTCCTGCGTTTGCCATTTTATTGTCTCAGTTGTTTTTTGGTTGATGTATTTAGGTGTGTGTAAGAACGCCAATGATCAAATATGTTGCGTGCTTTTCTTGTTGGTTTCCTTCCCGCTTCTTTTCTGTCGGAGCTTATGGAATTTTGTAAGTCAGGAAATTTTTATCAGTTCCCAAAAACTTTACAACAGATAGACATCGACATGGAATCGGATACAAAATTCAACCTCAGTAGTAACAGTACACTCATGTTTTGGATTCAGAGGTTTGAATTCCTCGAAAAAGTGTTGTTAGTTTGAAACCAAGATAACAAAGATATGATTCGGATCAAAGCGTCAGAATTTCCTGTGACCACTACTTCTGTACGTTAAATTTCTTTCTTAATCGTTCTAATTGTTGGTCAAGTTGGTTCATTTCACTCTCGATCGATGATGAATAGACGTCATCCGGGTCTTCATGTCGCAGGGTTGGTGATAAGGGGTTTGTTGGTTTGAGGGAGGAATTGATATCGATCCTACTTCCTTCTTGCATTGGAGTTCGTAATCCAGGAGTTCCTTTCCGGGGACTCGTACACTTCAAGAGTGTTGGATTACTCTTTATCTCACTGAGTATAGCTTCTAGTATTGCCACGTTTCTCTGCCGGATTGACTGTTGTTCGTGCCTTTCTGGATACTTGGTTTCTTGCATGAGCATTTCTCGTATTCGGTTCTTGATGATTTCCTTTTGCTTATCATTCAACAATCTCTTCACGGGTGAGATACCCTTAGGAGGACTCAGGTCTAATCTCTGAGTTGAGTCATAAACCCGCGTGTATACTGGCGAACGAAGAGGTGTTTCTATCCGAGAGATGTTCGGATGATCCCTCTCACTCATTTGTGTTGTTTATACTGTAACCAGGTCGGGGATTCTCGGGAAAAACTGATCGACATCTTGACAGTTTGTATTGATTCAAAGTAGTTTATAAGTATTGCGGCTCTTCACTTGGAAGGTTCTTGAGCTTATAGTATCGATAACCTACGATTCCAGAACACGTTCCATAGCAGAGACCGAGGCAACATGCACCAAAGCAAAGAGAAAACAATCCAGACACGACATGAGCAGTCACAAAATAGAGAGACGATTGAAGACAGATTTGGATCAAGTTCACGAGTATTAACACAGCAAACAGACCGAGTTGCATAAATGCTGCGCTTCTCTTTCTCCTCATGCTTTTGGCCTTGAGGCTCACCAGACCCAGAACAGCAACCAAAAACAACAGAACAGCGACAAACGAGCCAAATATATTGCTCGCGACTTTGATTCCTCTATCGTGAGACCAAAAAGCTCTAACACTCATCGTCACAATGATATACAGGAGATTAATGCTAGAAACCAACAATAGGACGAGAGAGATTACACCTACGAGCATATCTAAATTGTGCATTTGATTCTGGAGATGTAACTCACTGACGATTGTGTACTGTTTTTGTTCAGGTGCATACATGTGTCCAGATTGATAGGGATAACCGTCATCAGACGCAAGGGAAGCTGAAGGAGCAAAGCTTGATGTGGATTGATATCCTTGATTGAAACTGCTCTGACTCACACCTTCACTCTGACCCATGGATGGATCATAGTAACTCTGGTAGGGTCCTTGGGTCGTGTGGCCATTGTTCGAAGGAGGAACCGACAGTTGAACATAGGGTTGAAATTGTGATTGAATGTTGGGATTGTGATTGTTGGGAGAGTTGTGAGACATTGCTTCTTTGAACTATTTTCAGTTGTTTGTATTGATTGTATTTTGTCAGTGATTTATTTTCCAACTCAGATCAGGGTTGACTCGTTCGAGTATTTATAGTTGCAAGTGAAAAAGCATCCTTGTTGAGGGGAATGAGAATACACCAAGCTTCGTCTCAGTATACTTTCGAGGTTATTGCACTCGAACCCAATCACCAACTGATTTAGCACCTTGCATGAACCCCACGAATACCAACCAAGGTCAAGAATTTCTCCCTGATTTTCACATGTGACAAGGCAGTTTCCTCATATGCCCGATCTCATTCTGTCGTGTGACAGTCAAAAATAGATTCAGATCTCTGAAGCATCCCTCCGCGAAAAAACATTTTCCTTTTCCACAGAGATGAAAAAAATTCAAACACCACCACACATCTGAATTCCTACAAAATATTTATTGTTAGTAGTCGTTAGTTGGGTGCTCGTTGTTGAACATTTGCAAAAAAGAGAACCATACTGAACCAGACATTACATACCACACCAATATGAATCCCTCTACCAACAGTGCACCTCAACCAACGTCGTCAGCTTACCTCTCACACGAAGAACAAAACCAGTTGCTTCAAAAGCTAAAACAACAAGATCAAAACTGTATCGGCAGTACGAGTAGTAGCAACGATAGCCACAGACAAGTTTCATTCGATGGTAGTCGTAACAGCAGTGACGATCGTCATCATGAACACAATGATCCACAACTCAACTATGGTGAAGAAGAAGATGACATGTATGAGAAGAATGTGCAAAATGTTCAATTCGGTGATTTGATCATTGTTTCCAATCGGTTGCCCATGACTATATCCAAAGATGAAACGACAGGTGCGTTCCAGTACAAGAAGAGCTCTGGCGGTCTCGTGACTGCACTCACCGGAATGGGCGGTCGAGATTTCAAGTGGATTGGATGGACAGGAGCAGAGGTATTGGATCCACAGGAGCGTGAAACCATGACAAAAGACTTGGAGAGTCAATACAATTGTGTTCCAGTGTTCTTGAGAGACAAGGATGCCGATGACTATTACAATGGATTTTCAAATGGAATTCTGTGGCCACTATTTCACTACTTGTTCGAAAAGAATAGTGTGTTTAATGAGAAACAGTGGTTGGC
The DNA here is from genome assembly GCA_937625935.1 of Tetramitus jugosus. Classification (NCBI taxonomy): domain Eukaryota; phylum Heterolobosea; class Eutetramitea; order Acrasida; family Vahlkampfiidae; genus Tetramitus; species Tetramitus jugosus. The sequence goes on along the minus strand of OW569355.1, from coordinate 326,667 downwards.
CTATCAGAAGGTGAATCAAGAGTTTGCAAATGTCATTTTGCAGAATTGTAAGGAAGGTGACATGATTTGGGTTCATGACTATCATTTGATGCTGTTGCCACAAATGTTGAGAGCAAAGAGACCAAATGCCAATATTGCCTTCTTCTTGCATATTCCATTCCCTAGCAGTGAAATTTATAGAGTGTTGCCAGTGAGAGAACAGTTACTCGAAGGTATTTTGGCCTGTAATTTCATCGCTTTCCATACGCACAACTTTGCAAGACATTTCATGAGTGCATGTACGAGAACATTGGGTATTGATACGAGTCCTAAGGGCTTCATTCACAATGGAATATATGTGAACACAAAGGCCTTTCCAATCGGTATCGACCCTACTCAGTTCCAAAAGGGTGTCCAGAGTCAAGTTTGTCGTGAACGTATCCGATACTTTTTACAGGAAAAGTACAAGGGAAAGAGAATAATTGTTGGTGTGGATCGATTGGACTACACCAAGGGTGTTGATATGAAATTTCTGGCTTATGAAAAGTTCTTATCCACATATCCGAAGTACAAGGAGAATACTGTATTAATTCAGGTTGGTGTGCCCACAAGACAAGATGTGCAAGAGTACAGAGACTTGGCATGCACAGTCAATGAACTCGTGGGTAGAATCAATAGTACTTTTGGAACATTGGACGGATTCCCTGTTCACTATATCAACAAGTCTGTTCCTTTTCCTGATTTGTGCGCATTGTATTCGATAGCTGATGCTTTGATTGTGACATCGATTCGTGATGGTATGAACTTGGTATCATCAGAATTTGTTGTGTGTCAAGATGAAGTCAAGAAGCTGGGATTGAGTGACAAGGATATTGGTGTGCTGATCTTGAGTGAGTTTGCTGGCGCTGCTACATCACTTGGTGGATCTATTATCATCAATCCCTACGATATTGAAATGACAGCTAAGGCAATGTTTGACTCACTTGAGATGCGTCACTCTGAAAGAATGGCTAGACACGAACAAAACTTTAGAATCGTGTCGACCAATACTGCCACATACTGGGGTTCCAACTTTATGAAGGAGTTTGAAAAGTCCTGCCGTGTACAATATGCATCTACTTTGTTCCATCAAACAGCCAATCAGTCCGGTTCTGACTTTTCAAGTATCCAAAGTCAATACCAGAGTGCACAAAAGAGACTCATATTATTGGACTATGACGGTACAATAGTTGAGTTACACAAGTATCCAACTCTTGCATTGCCTACGAATCACTTGGAAGACGTACTGACAAAGTTGTGCTCTGATCCAAAGAATGAAGTCTATGTCATGACTGGCAGAGACAAGGAGACAATGTCAAACTTTTTGGGTCACATCAAGGGTTTGGGTTTCGCGTGCGAACATGGTATGAGAACTCTTCATCCTCGAGAACATGAATGGACCTCACTGTACAAGTTTGATGAAGTAGATCTCACATGGATGAAGCACGTAAAACCAATTCTCGAGCAAATAGCTGCAAGAACACCTGGATCATTCCCAGAAATCAAGGAATCTAGTCTTGTTTTCCATTACAGAAACTCTGACCCTGATTATGGTAATTGGCAAGCAAATGAGCTAAAGTTGCACTTGGAGGAGAGCTTTGGTTCTCAACCAATGGACATCATCAAGGGAAAGAAAGTGATTGAGATTCGCCCTACAAACGTTGGCAAGGGTATTGCTGCAAGAAGATTGATCAGATCCAGTGGAGCAGACTTTGTATTCTGTGCTGGTGATGATAACACTGATGAAGAAATGTTTGAGGAGGCTGAAAAGTTTGGTTCTCATCCACATAGCGCTCATGCTGATTCACCAGGTTCTCCAATCTCTCTTCACCAACTTCCAAAGCGCTCTCCATCCCTCCAAGATATTCAAGTGGCAGCCAAGCATATTGTCACGATAGTAGTTGGCTCAACCCACGCCAACTATAGCCGAGCTCATTATGCTGTCCAAACACCCGCAGACCTCTTGGGGCAACTCGAAAATCTGGCCTCCCTTTAATTTTAGTTAACTTATACAAACCTCTGTTCCCACATCCTTCCCCGATCTTTGCCTTTGATCTACGAGAAAAAGGTCAGCACTTGAATAAATTGGTGAATCAGATACTCCTTTAACTACTTGAATCACATTAATGCTTACTTTAAGATAGGAGAATGCAGGGAAAATCTAATAGAAAAGACCATTCTTTGTGGTACCTCTAGAGATCGGTGGGTTGGTGTCTAAAATCGCAAGACCTGTTGTGGAGACACAAAAACGAAACAATGTTATCACTTTATTGTGGTAGACTTGGGATCGTGGGAAACAAGGGAGTAGAAGGAGTTTAAGGGTGCTCTGTTGTCTGCAGTACCACTCGGTGAATGCACTTCTTGGTACGACGTGGCCAGTATAACGACCATGTGAACTCAAGGCCAGATGGAATCTTCTTCCATCCTTGAGCTTTCTTAGACACCACCCAGAACGAGGATAGATGGCCATTTCCGCTAAAACTTCTTTGAATCCTGATAGAGGTCATGAGTGCTCAAGAGCTGTTTCTCTCAATTGTATTTCAATTTGAGTTGTACTACAACCGCTTTACTGTTCAAAATCAGATTGTTTTGGATCATGGGACACAAGGGTGCAGAACGAGTCCAAGTTAGGTTCATTTTTCTTGAAATACCAGTGGCTGAATGCACTTCTTGGTACGACGTGACCAATAGATCGACCATGGGAACTCAAGGCCAGATGAATCAGTCTTCCATCCTTGAGCTTGAGAATGAGAATCGAATCCGCACGGGGAACAAAGCCTACATAATTGACATCACATCTTCTGAGTTCCTCCAGGGTGGCTCTGACATCTTGGATGCTGACCTTTTGGTCCTTGCTTTCAAGCTCAGAGGCCCACTTTGAATCGTTGAGACTTTTAATGACCTTTAATTCTTCGATTTTGAAGTCCACTACATCGTGAGGTTGGAACCGGAAGTCATTGAAGAAGGGATCTCTGTTGAAACGATTCCGGATCGTAGAAAAAACGCCATGCAGGAAGATCCGAGGATAGATAAATATTCCAATGATATCTTTTGTGAAAATCCAGTGCAGTGGGTTGACCATTGTTTTTCGATGTTTGCTGTGCCTCTTGTTTTTCCCTGTCGGACCATTTTCACCAAATCTCGTTGGATTATGGAAGATTGCAACAACGACATCCTCACAGCAAAAAGACAAAAAAAAATGCCGAGAGGAAACAGATTACAGACGACACTATTCGTTGTGTTGTTGTTGTTCACAGCATGCATGATCGCAAGTGGCATGTCCATGATGAGTTCATTGACTGACCAAGAATTGACTCAGTTTTCTGAATTCAAATCCCAGTTCAACAAGCACTATGAAAGCTCACAAGAACATGCAAAGAGAGCTGCCATCTTTGCTCAGAATTTGAAGCTTGTCCAAATGATGAACGAAGAGAATGAGAAGAGAAATGGGGAAGTTCGTGTCTACAGTCATTTGACCCCATTCATGGATTTGACTGTTCAAGAGTTCAAGGCACATTATCTGATGAAACCAGAGCACTTTGCAAACAAGGGTGATTTGTTGGCTTCTTCTGTGTGGAACAGATCCAAGGATCAATCACCAACGAAGAAATCATCAATTGGTGCTCTGCCTGATGCATTCGATTGGAGAGATCATGGTGCGGTGACACCAGTGAAGAATCAAGCATCTTGTGGCAGTTGTTGGGCATTCTCTGCAGTTCAAGCAATTGAAGGTGCATGGTTTTTGGCTGGTAATCCATTGACTGAGTTGGCTCCACAACAATTGGTCGATTGTGACAATAGGGATTGTGGTTGTTATGGTGGATGGTACTTCCATGGATGGGAATACTTGCTAGCGAATACAAAGGGTGGTATCGCAGCAGAAAGGGACTACAGATATTGCATACCACCACTTGGTACTTGTTTCCCTTGTGTTGCTAACACTGCACTCTGTGGCGAACAAACTTTCTGTAACACAACATGCAAAGCAAATGTTACTCTCTCTGCATTCATCTCTGGCTATCAAAATGTTACGTCTCAGGATGAAGATGTCATTGCTCAACATCTGGTCGAGCATGGTCCTCTGTCTGTTGCTTTGAATGCCATGTGGTATGTACTTCAGTTGTTTCGTTGATTTTACATGTTCTTTTTAGAGATCAGATTGAGCTAAACCTATCTGTTTCTATTCTTTTTAGGCTTCAATTCTATCACTCTGGTGTATCAGATCCTGCATACTGTCCAGGTGACTTGGATAGCTTGGATCATGCTGTACTGTTGGTTGGCTTCGGTGTCAGAACCAATTGGTTGGGCGAGAAACAAAAGTACTGGATTGTGAAGAATTCATGGGCAGAAGCATGGGGAATGAAGGGATACTTTGAGCTTGTGAGAGGAAAGTCCAAGTGTGGTATCAACCAACTTGTTGCCTTCCCTCTTGTCAACAAGAAGTAATACATACGTGTAGTGCTTTTGAAAGCTAGCTTGATAAATTCATATCATTGTGCAATGAGCGAAGGGTCGTTTCAATGGCGCGAAAATTCTGAAAAAGGCAATGTGTTATACCGTCAAGAAAAATCTTGTCGAAAGAATCTTCTCTCTGAATTCGAACTTTGCATTATTATTGGTTTTCCACACTCAACAACGAAAAAATGATACCAAGGTCTTCTTGTTCCGAACGCTCTTTCCGGCTGAGCAGGCGTTACGCCGTGTCAATGTTGCTCTTCATATCGTTCCTCCTCTTTTTCAAGGCAACGACAACTACGGCTTCATCTGTCAAAAAACCGACCGCCCTTTGGATTCCCGCTCACGAGAGCAAGTACCAGAAATCGACTCGTAGCTCCGGCGAGATCTCTCAAATCGTTTTGCAACTCACACTGAACCCAATGAGCTCTTCCATTGAAGCGACTACTGGTGCCAAAGCTCAATCCAACATGGATGTTACTCATTACATGATTGCGAACAAGAAGAGTCCCTGGTCAGCCACTACGACGACCAACAGTAAGAACCAGTATGACAATGTCATTGTCCAAATGATTGAAGACAAGGATATCGTACTGCCGGCGAATCCTACAAACAGCAAGAGCTTATTCGTGAGTCATGAAAGTGCTTTGATCGTCAATAGCAACAATGGTACAGTGTCGTATCAAGTCAATGGAGGCTTCGATTTTGAAATGTATCAAAAATCAGCTCAATTAGTGGCTCATTTATGCCAAAAGTACAGTGTACCAATTGATCGACAACACATTATTGGTAGGGATGAACTGTTGTTGGAGGAGAACAAGAAGAGGGGTCCAGGTGCGAATTGGGACTGGGATCTATTCATGTCTCTGGTGCGTAACGCGTATAATCACCACTGTGCCTTCACGGGTTTGAAAAAGGATGATGTGGGACGCACAGTATTGGTGGCACAATACTTGTTGAATGTGACTCGCTCAGGAGTGTTTGACAATGAAACTGCAGAAGTGTTGTTTGAGTATCAATTGAATAACTATATTGCGTCGTATGGTGTCATGATGCCCGAGAATTGGAGTGAAATGTTGAGAGGTTACAATATTGTTCGTGTGGGTGATTTGGATGTTCGGATTCAATTGTTGCAGTACTTGCTGGCCGAGCGATTCTATGATATTGATCCAAAGTTGATCACGGGAAAGATGGATAAGAAGACGATGGCTGCTCTGAAACAGTTCAAGATTGATCATGTATCGAGCTCGAATCGATTAACAGACACCAAATCAGCGATTTTGGACTTTGAAACGTGGGCCGTATTGATCACGGGATGCCTCGTTAAAGATGAGAAGGCCGTGACCAAGGTGGAAGAAGTGACAACGACCACTGTTCCAATTGTGATTGGTTCCTTGCTTGGAGCGACCTTGTTAGTCATTTCCATCATATTTTACTATAATAAGAATAAGGCAAAGGCTACACAGGCAAAGGCAACCGATACAGTCAGTCTCGAATCGGTCTGACCTTTAACGACACCTTTGCATTAAATTTTTTTCATGCAGAATCATTACCCATATTCTTTCTTGACTTTTGCGCTCGAAATCGATTTGAACGAAAAATACACATGTTCCACACAAGCTATTAAACTTCACTCGCGTTTCACTTGGAATGACACTTTGCCTCACGGCTTAGTGAATACCACCCCAGGAGAGTCCAAACCGTGAACATACACTGTGATTCGTTGTCCAAACCTGAGTTGTGGCTGGAGAATAGTCGCACATAGACATGCTACGAATCCTAGAGTCAACCCATGTTTTTGTGTGAAGAGTTACGTTCTGATCAGAACTAGTTTATTCGATTTCATATGGATTCCATGTGCAGTGGAAATCTTCATTCATGTTATCAATTCTCTTCATGTCCTCCTCTGAGATCTCAAAGTGGAAAACATTGGCATTCTCGATGATACGCTCTGGTTTTTCACTCTTTGGAATACAGACAATCTCTTGTTGCAACAACCATCGAATAATGAGCTGTGGAATGTTCACTTGATACTTGTTGGCAATCTCTTGTAACTTGGTATCGGACAACAACTTGCCCTTGGCAAATGGTGAATACGACTCCACAACAATACCGTGATCCCTACAGTACTGGATCAGAGGTTTCTGAGTGAGCTTGGGATGGAGCTCGAATTGGTTGACCATGGGTACGACATTGACCTTGGAAGGACTATCATTGTCCAACATTTCCCTCAAGTGCTTCTCCGTGTAATTGCTCACACCAATAGCTTTACACTTTCCCTGTTGATACAGCTCTTCCATGGCTCTCCAGGTCTCTCTTCTGAGCTGTGCATTGTTTGACTCGTCCGTTGTACCTGGCCAATGAACCAAATAGAGATCCAAGTAGTTCGTATCCAACTTTTCAATCGTTTGCTTGAACGCAGCCAACGTCTTCTCATACCCGTGCTCCGTGTACCACAACTTGCTTGTAATGAAGAGATTTTGGCGTGGAATTTGTAGATTTTTGATCGCAGAACCAATCTCAGCTTCATTCTGATAAAAGGCAGCAGTGTCCAAATGAGTCATCTGACATGTGAAATAAGCAGTCTGAATGGCTTGTTCAATAGTGTTGATGGACTTGTATGTTCCCAGGCCATAGAGTGGCATTGAGATCCCATTGTGGAGTTGAACAACGGTCTTGATGGAAAGTTTGTTGGCAACAGCAGACATGATGGATCTTAGTAAACTGTGTGTTCTTGAAAGAAGGATCTTTGTGTTTTTGTTTTTTATTTGGGTATTGGATGGCAGATTGATGAGTTATAATTAGAAGGTACTTTCGCTTGGCCGCAATCACACGTCGTATGTTGAAGCACAAGAAGCAGACTCTTGAGTCTGTCAGAGCAGGTGAATAGCTACCTCGAGTTTAACACCAGTCATAAACTGTAGTCTTCTTCTCGTTTAGTTGTCAAATGTCTCCCTTTTTTGGCTTCACGCAACGAAAAGCTCTCATTAAAAAACAAGAACTTGATCACACGTGAAACAATCAAAAAAATATAATAAGAATAATAACGATGGCCGTCTTTGACTTTCTCGTGCGACTTTTTGGCTTTGGTATCGTGGGTGGTTTTATTGGATTGATCGTTGGTCTATTGATCAACCATTTGAACCCTCCTGCTGCTGCAAAAACAACTGCTGATCAAAAGAAGAAGACTCCTGCTGCTTCAGCTGATCAACAAAAGATGCAGTTGTTGACAAGTTGTGTCTCTATTGGTAGCAATGCTGCGTTCTCTCTTGGATTTTTGTACTTGATCGGAATGAAGGCCAGTTTTTATTTTGCTGCCCCATTGTTGGTTGTTGTTGGTTACTTGAGCTATGTCAAGTTTTTTGTCAAGAAGAACACAGCCTAAACACATGCACAGTGTGCTGTTGTTGAGCAAATGGAAGAAGAGAAATACAAGTTCATTTTTTTGTAAGCTTCCGACATGCCAGATAATTTATTTACAAATAAACAGCTGATGTCACTAATTGGCTCAATTTATTGCACAATTCATGAATTGGAGGATAGAGAGACAACTGAACCAAAAGCTCTCGGATGTACGTTTGAATTACTTGGTGAGGAGTCGTCATCCGAGTTGTCAGTGTCCGATCCATTCTTGTCGTTACCAATGACAGGTGTCTTGTTGAATGCCTTACTCACATAAGGTCTTTGACATGTAGTGCACACGAGCTCGTTCTTTCTCTTTTGTAAGTAGGCCAGCATGTCATAGCAATCATTCTCAAGCATGGAGAAGATCTTGGCATTGAAGTGTTCGAGCATTCGACGGTAAAGATCGTCGAACAACAAACCCTTGTTCACTTCCACAATTCTATCGGTGTACTTGACATCTAGTGTCTCATCTGCATAAATTGGGAAAATTTGATCGAACAAGGAGAAGCCATTGTCACTCTCAAAGACACTTGATTCAGCAATACTGGTCACATTGGCGGATTGGTATTGCTTTCTATGAGAGTAAGAAGGTCTGTTCTCAGTGATTCTTGTGACGAAGTTCAACGTTCTTTCCATGAGATTCTTCACCTTCATCAATCTCTTACCTTGTTGACAAGTGGAGCACTGCTGTCTTGGGGCTCCAATAGTTGGAGTTTTCACTTGGAATAGGTCCAACTGATTCTCCTTGATACTGAAAGCTCTAAAGTATGACTTTGCTTCCTTCATTTGAGTCTGTGAAATCTTGCACAACTGTCCAAGCAATAAATTCAATTGATCTCTCATCATGTTATTCACCTTCTTTCTCTGAGGATTGTCAGATATCAGAATATTGTAATAAGCAGTGCGATTTCTCGTGAAGAAATTGGTTCCAGCTTGGACAACAATTTGAGCTGCCTTCTCGAACTTTCTCGAGTCCTTGTTCTTCAATAGTATGTCAACAGTCTGAATAACTCTCTTCACTTCAACCTTGAACTGTTCTAACTGGTAGAAGAGATAGAGCATAGCCATACTATGGATGAGCTGTAGTCTTTCGATCTCTTTGACTGACATGGAGCCTCTCACATTGTGATTCGGATTGAATGTGTAATCACTACATCGCTCGCATAGGAGTAACAAGTCTCTGTTAGAATAGAGACCATTCTTTCTCATATTCATTGTCTTCACTGCAGTTAGATAGATTGTGGTTTGAGCTGACTTGCTTTGCTCAACGGAAACTTCCTTGGACAGGATACAGAGCTCCTGGTAGATAATAGTGTCATGGCCTCTAATCTGTTCTAACCTTGTAATAAGGTCCTTGGATGTAATTGGAAGTATCGGTGCTGATGGAATTGCATTATCAAATCTGTTCACCGAGGATATAGACGAGTGTTTCAGCAAGTTAGTTGCACTCGAATTTGTATCTCTTCTTCTCTTTGCTTCCAAGAAACCAACTCCCATCTTTGACTCATTCTGAGGCAATCCACTAGTCATCTCTTCCTTGAACTTGCCGAACAATCTTTGAATATTGAGCAATCTGCTCTCAGTAATCTTGACATGATATTGTTCTTGATAGGCTGATAGGTAGTCTGGAGGACTTGTCCATGGAGCGAGAATCTTGTACAGCAAAATCAAGTAGGAAAGGAGCTTTGTGACATACAGAATCAACAACAAGAACAGCTTGGGTATAAGGAAGACACAGAACTTGATCAAGATGAATGGCTGGACAAATATGAAGTGGAATCCTCTTCTGCGCTTTCCATACCTAACCAGAGTTTCGTTGGCTGTCGGGGCTTCTCTGTCTTCAAAGTTCTTTCTTGAGCCCTTCCAATTTATCTTTCTATGTTGCATGTTGGATTGGAGTTGAATCATCGGTAGTTGAGGTTGTTCTGTTCGATTGTTCTTCAACTGATCTTTCTTATCGTATCCCATCTCTAAATCAAGTTCCAAGTGATCTACCTGCGTCTTCTCAGCATAGAATTCATATTCTAGACCCAAATGTCTCTCAGTTCTATTCTTCAACATGATTTTCTCGACGTCTTGTGCCTTGCAATTATTTCTGATCCAAGTCTTAATTCTGAACAAATCTTCGGCATACAACTGCTTCCACACTGAAACACTGACGTCATAAGGCAATGCACCTGTGTTAAACAGGAAAGGACTAAAGAACCAGATGAAAATCATGAGACAATGGTACACAACGAATCCCCAATTGGTTGTTGTAATTAATCCAATAATCAACAACAACATCATGATAATGGCAGGGATGAAGTGAGTAGACTTGAATGTTCTCCATGTGTCAATGATAGTAGTGTGTTCTAGACCTGTCACTCTACCAGAAGCAATGTACTTGGCCGATTGATTGAAACCATTATGGAAATAGAAGGCAGTGTTCAACAGTTGGAACATGGAATAGATGAGTAACCAAACAAAGTTAGTGATATACTCATAGAGACCTCTCAAGATACCCCTATCTAACACGTTTTGTAGAATTCCTGGGAATGATAGAGCCATACCAACCTGGAACAAGAACATTGAATCAGAAACAAGTCTCAGAGATTGAGTGACTAATCCAATAGCGGATCCTGTAATGGTTGTTCTGTCAAATGGTGTAGCTCTAATATAAATATAGATGGCCAAGAGAATAATTTGTCTCGAGAAGTACAAGACAAAAGCAGATGCTATAGTCAGTGTCGTATTGGCATAATGAGCAATCACAGAGTAGCAGAAAAGAAGCTTGTCAATGTAGGTCAAGTGTCTTGAAGTCAGAATGAGCTTGGCATATCTACTACATGCAATCTGAGCACCACCTCCAGCAATCTTTCTGTTAAACTTTGTGGTAGAAATCATACACACATCTCTGGCCTTTCCGACTTCAAAGTAGTCAATATGCTTGGAAATGCCATTGTTCAACAAGCAATCGAATCCGTTAAAGATATCTTCTGAAATGTAACTCAACTTTGATAGACCACTCGTAAACATGATGTGCAAGCCTCTCATGAAATCAGGATGACCATAATGGAATCTTAAGCCAATCATGTACCAGACTCTTTGAACCATGCTGCCGAATACTCTCTCAGTAAATGCTGCAGCATAACCGGCCTTTGACCAAGCTTTCGTTGTAATGTATTCACTGCAACCGACAATCTTAACTCTGCTGTCCCTGTCAAACTCCTTGAGAACGTTAGGTACGAACAAGGACTGACTCAATGTAGAATCCATATTACAATCAATAGTTTGACAGTAACTACCATCGAAGAATTGCATCATGAAAGCTTGATTTGTTGGCTTTCCTTGACCGGTTCTACTAAAGTTACCAAAGGATTCAATCTGATAAACATCTTCAGATCTATCACCATTGAAGGTTCTTAGAACGGAGGTGTATTTCGGGGCAACATTTGGGTCAACTTTGCTGGGTGTTTTCGTCTGTTTCACAAACGCAATCTTTAACATACAATCCCCGATTGATTTGCATAACTCATCCAGACCTTCAACGTATTCTCTATGCTCTTGAATGTTCTTCTTCTGATCACTGGTCGAGAGGGTGTCGTGTCTCGTTGTTTGATTCCAAACCTTCTTATCATACAACTGGGCACCAACAACATAGGAGAACTTTTGTCTCACAATTGACCTCACTTGTTCATCACTTAACTCTGGATTTTGCAATCTCAATAGAATAGCCATTGCTTTTGGAACCTTCATGAATCCCTTAACAGTTCTACTGACAGGTTGGAAACGTTGTGAGGCCCAAGAACGAATCATGGCCTTCATAAAGTGAGTAGTTGTGGATGCATGTACTTTGTGAGCTGTAATGTCAATACCTGCCAACACCTTGGCTTCAATGTAATCAACTGTGATTCGAAGACGATTTCCACTAGGGAACTCCTTCTCCTTAAAATTCTTCCAATCCTCTGGATACTTGAGAATAAGTGCCTTGAGGAAACTTGAATTGGTGTTACCTGGTCTGACTAACTCCTCCCAGCTATAGTAAATCTTCTCCTTGAAAACTGGCGTGAAGACACACAATCTCTTCATATCAATAATTCGGATGTTCTCCGATGGCATACTTCTCATGTATAGATTATTTACAAACTTGATCAAGTGGTGCCTTACTTGACTGTTGACGGGTCTCGTATCAAGTTCGGGTCGCTTTGAAATTTGTACCGAGGTTCCAGTTCTGAAAGTGTATGACAATCGATCCCTCTCAGACTTTGATAGCTGGTGGTTCTCATAAAAGTCGTCAAGAATAGCATTCCAAACAGTTGCAAAGGAACATTCGATCAAGTCATTGTCATTGTAATCCACTCCAGCTAACATCTTCCTTCTAAAGTTGCTCAGAATCAATTTCTTGTCCATGAAGCATCTTCTTAAATCAGCCCAGCAGTTGACTCTATTCACTTGCAATTGGATACCTCTGATGAAACCAAAAACACCTACCCAACATTGGAGCAGAATAGGAGCAATGATCACGCACATGAACAAAATAGATGTCCAGAGTAGCGCAAACACCATGTAAGTGAGGATCAAGTTTGCATAGTCTGCACCAGTGAGGACACTAGCAGCTATTGCACCTGTACCCAACCTCACAGTTATCTCAATAGTATCATAGGTGATTTGTCTCACTGTCTCAAACAATACCCATCTCATGAATGCAATATAGGAAGCAGTTACTAACACTACGAGTGGAATCGATACTAAATGACGCCAATGAAGATACTTGCGAATATGACCGATGAAGAAACTTGTGATACCGAGTCCCTCCATCTCATAGCCCCTGCTCATCGTATCTCTTCTCGGAATACTCCAATAATGAGGATGATGAACAAGTGGTGATGTCCACCACCGGAACACAACATGTTTCAACACAAAGTATACAACCATGAGTGCCAATGGAAAAGCAGAAATACCCGCGTACACATAATTGGCAATGCCTCCACCGAACTGGAAGTTAAACATCCATCCGAGACCAATTGCTAGACAGAACAATTGATAGTACACTGGTGCACTCCAATTTAAGAAGTATGTCATGTATCCTTTCCATCCTAATATACCTCCCGCCCTGTCAAAGTAGGTCTTCCATCTGTTCATGAACCAGAACTTTTCTTTGCCGAGATTCTTTTCAATTTCCTCTGATTTGATGAAGGGAGGCATCTCTTCCTGATGCATTGATATCACCTTCTGCATCAATGGATACCTTTTTAAGCCCAGAGCACGTTCAAACCCACCGATAAAGAATGGATTGATTTTTGTTAATGGATCAATGTGATATCTTTCAATCGGTTCTCTGTTCTTCTTGCTGGGCACAATGAACTTTCTTACGAAATGTTCTGTCCAGCACAAGTCATTCAAATCGTCCCAATCGAAAAATTGGTCATTTCTCTTATTGGAATCGAACATGAGAGACATTAGATTATAAACTAATCTAGCCTCTCTTCGTACTAATCCTCCAATTGTCGGATGCTGGTTCTGATCCATTGTCGACATGGAATCATCACTGCTCTCAAACTCTGGTAGTATGCTCTGAATAGGACTGTGATATGGATTGTAATCCATTGCTGGCATCGCAGGAGGCATACCTTGCAGCATCTTTGCCTTGTGTTCATCCGAAAACGCCATGCGCAAACCTATGTGCAATAACATGAAGCACACATGGTTTTGACTTCGAACAATATCTGTTTCTCCGAATATCATTAACAGTAACAATAGAGCTGCAATTCGCTCTTGAATGGTATCATTGGGCGTGGATTGAGGTGGTACCTTCGCAACAATGCACCATCTCTTGTATTCTCGCATCATTTCCTTGTATGTCTTTTCTACGCTCGACTCAAACTGTTTTTGCAGTTCCTCGTCTGATACAATGTTGGATGAATCAGATGACGGCGCTCCGCTATTGTCCCTTCTCTGGAACCAAGCAAAGGACAATATCGAATGACTCTTTTGAAGTTCCCAATGGTCCAACAAGAGAGACATCAAGTGGTTTCTGGCCTTCTTGTCTACTTGATTTTGAAAGCTCCAGTGCCGACTGTCAATCGACTGAAGTGCATTCTGTATCAGATTCTCCTTGCGTTTCAAGAACTCGCTCGTGTGGTCGCTGCTCATTGGATTCAGAACGAACATGTTTCCAGCTTGAAGAGTGTCTGGTGATATGGGCGTTATGCTAATGTCATGGAAGTGTTTCGAGTCTTGCTGGGAGTGTTGATATTGTCCATATTCTTCGTGTTGAGGTGTCACCACATCGGTTATCGTTAATGTTTCGATCTGTATTTCCTGTGTTTGCTGAACAACGCTGTTTTGGAGAGGAGGTCTAAGTTCGATTTGATTCATTGATGGATGACTTTGCTGTGGCAACTCTGGTTGTTGCGATTGTTGTTGGTGTTGTTGTTGGTGCAACATTTCTTCTTGGTGTTGCTGTTCTTCTGGGTCGGACATACTCCCTATGATGAAAACGATCTTGAGACCCTATCCTTTGTTGTTTGTTACTTGGAGTTGTTGTTGGGTGTGTAAGTCAAGGCCTTTGCTTTGGGTGACTATTAATAAGTTAGGCAAAAAATTGGGTACTAAGCTGACAACAGGTTTTTTATCGTCGATCAGTATTTTAAATGTCGTTGCTGATAATGTCGAATTCTGCCAATGGTATGTTAACACTTTAATATTCAGGATTGGTGTGACCACAAGTGTTGCTATGATGGATTGGTGTTATTCTTTTTGTGAAAGAAGAAATTGCTGTTTGAACCAATGTGTGTTGTGGCTTAAGTATTCAGGTCTATTTCGAAGCAAACAAAAGGAAATTGGAGTCGAGTCTGATCAACCCAGAGAACTAGTTTGAGCAACTTAGACAATGAGTAATTACGAAAAAAGTGGACGGGTAAGACGGAATTGTCCAAATTAAGTGCTTTTCTTCATTCACACGCGCTGATAACCAAGCCCTTAAACTAGGCTGTTAAAAATGTTCCTGCGCTAAAAGCAAGCATTCGCGACTTTTTTTCTTGGCCACTGTGCATGGAACATTGGAGACCTGACCAGTTCATTTTTTTGGGGTGCTAGCTCTGATTTTACGATTTTTTCGTTGGCTCAAAGCTATTTGCTGTGCCAACTCGGGACATTGGCGTTCGGAGGCCGACTGCAGACGGCTGCAGTTAGACAGCTATTCTACCACCGCCTCTAATATTCCAGTATTAATTAATGGCATACATACTCATCGTATTTATAAGAAACTAGAAAATTTGATCAGCCACCAACAATGATCAAAGAAAACAACAAAACACTCAAGCGAATCAACCATCCTTTGGTCAACTGACTCCGGAACATCATTCTAGTTTGTACAGTAATTATGCGCACTATCACTCCCCTCACCCCAATGACAAAACAAGCGAAACAAGTGAGAAGAGGAACGTTCAAACCAGCGAGCTCTTTCTCCATCGCCATTGTTGTTCAACTGTTTGTTTTGGCGCTCAACTTTCTTGTGTTCCAAGCATTCATTGCCTGAACAGGAAAAACTCGATTAAATTCCGACATTGCGCAAATGACACCTGTCATCGGGATTTCACAGTTGTTGAACCGAATCCATACCCAGAATCCAGTTAACCTCAACGACGAGCGAGTAGAAACAAACGGAAAACTACCAACGTCCTTTCTCCAAGCTTGATATCTGAGTGCCCCGCCACACCCGTCAAGCAAAATTCACTCGTAGTGTTCACACATCATCCAATCAAGGTTGTAATCTTGTAAAACCCCAACTTGCTTTACTCGAGTGTTGAGTACCTTTTGTTTGTCAGATTTTTATTCCCTTCGAAAAAAACATCATCGACACATCCATACCAAATCATCACAATTCAGATCCGTCAGCACCAACAACAACAAACAAAGAAAACATCATGTCTGACACTGCCACCAACCACCACTCACCAGACAACACCACCCAAAAGCCAACTCTGGATGACAACGATCATACCACCATTGAGCCCAACAATGAACCACCATTAAGCCCGCTCAACCCTAATTCTCCTCCATCATCACCTACTGCTGCTGATGTTGGAGCTCCACAGAGCACTGACCCACCACTCCCATCAGCTGATGAGGAACAACATTCAAACAGCAACAACAATGGTAATGAACAACCATCCATACAAAAAGTCGAAAATGACGAACAACAACAACCAACAACCACCACCAACACAAATGACAATGAGTCAACCATAGCTACAACAACAACAACAACTGAAGCTACAACTACTGTTGCTGAAGCTACCACTTCTTCCAACAACAACAACGAACAAGAAGAAGAAAAAGTTGTAGCTCATAAGGAAGAAACAGAAGCTGAAGCTGAACAACAACAACAACAAGATACCAACACCTCTTCCAGTAGTAATGCTACTCCAAGAGACGTTCTCACTCGTTCCGTTCGTTTCTCAGAGGTCATCACAGTGAGACAAGAGACCATTGTAACAGAGTCTAGTGTTCTTGGAACGATTCGCGACACGATTGGCAAAAAAGTCAACAAGAGACGCAACAGTCTCAAACAAGCTTCATCCTCACCATCGTCGTCATCATCATCTTCACAACAACCATCACCATCATCACCTCAACAATCAACAACAACAGCAGCAGATGACGAAAAAACCAATGTAGAACCCAATAACAGTAACAACAGTAGCTCTCATCAACCTCACTCTGTCACTACAGTCACTGTCGTTGAAGAAACAGAGACCAATCCTGAATTGTCCGAAGCCAATCAACAACAACAACAACAACAACAACAGTCATCAACAGCAGCAACAACCACACCAACAACTGAACAACAACAACCACAAGAGACACCCAGTACTTCCACTACTACAACTACTACAATTGCTGCAACTACTCCAACAAATGAAGTGAACAACACTACCACTGAAACAATTGAAACAACTGAAACCACTGAAACAATTGTCAATGAAAATAATGAAAATAATGAAAAAACAACAGCAGAAAAAACAGAAAATGGTGACTTATACATGGGAAAGAAACAACGTTCAACTGCATCGTTCCGCTACCGTAAAACCAGTGGACACTACCGATTCAACGAAAACAGTCCCATTATTCAAAATTTGTTCAAGCAAAACAATGATCAAATCTTGTTGTTCAATGCCGAAGTGGTTCAAGTGAATTCAAAGATGAAGCAACACAAGCGAATTTTGATTGTAAGTGAAAAATTCTTGTATACGCTCAATGTAAGAAATTACAAGTTGAAACGAATGGTCAGTCTCGATATGATTTCTCAGTTGACTGTGAGCGAATTGAATGACAATTTCTTGTTTTTGCACGTGTCTGGTGCTCCGGGCTTCATTTTCCGAACAGACAAGAAAACAGAGGTGATTACAGTGTTGGAAAATGTGATTACAGAAGCAGATGCAAGAGAGTTGCCACTTGTTGTGTCCAACGAGTTCAAATTTGCTCACTGGAAGTATGAAGAAATGTTGTCCGTGTCGTTCCAGTACGGAGATTTGTCTCATTCGAGAGCAGTGAACAATGCGGTGATTGAGGCACACAAGGACAGGATTTCATTCAAGATTCATCACGTGTCGAGTTCCGAGTGCAAATTGGAGAGCATCTTTTTGGATATGGTAGACAGTGACAATGACACTCCGGAGAAGGATCAGAGAATTGAGGTGACTACATCGTCGGAAGTCATTCCGATTTCGTCATCTGTCAGCGAATATTCCATGTTTATTCGATTCCATATTACGGAGAACATTGAAGGAGCTTTTGTCGAGGAGAAGATTGAAACTGCCTCTGGTAATCAAGTATGGGTAACCAAGCTTGGAAACTTGAATCTGGAAGCAGAGCAGAAGATTCGATCATTTGACGTCAAGATTGAAAACAGAAAGATCAAGTCATCACGTCTCTCTGACACCATTGTTAGTGTGAGGTTGGTTGATGAAAAGAAGCGTGTCTTGTTTGACTCGCGTTTCACTTACGCTGTCCAATCCAAGCGTGGTAAGCGAGTGGCTGCTCTTTCAAAGTTGTTCTCTAGGTTTGCATAAATGGTGTAAAATTAATTTATTAATCCTCCATTTCAATATCCATCACGTCTAATTGCAGGATATGGGCATCTTTGAACATGGCCAATCCCTCTTGATTGTCTGCCAACAAGGTACCCAACGAAGGTTTTGTCCGACCAAAGTCTGAATGCACAAACTCCTTAACATAAGTACCTGCACTCGTTGTTAAATCAAGGACCATGTAGTGGTCATTCAACTTTTCGACACACTTTAGTTCGTGAATGATTCTTTCTCTGATTTGCTCAGCTCGTCTGTGCAACACACGAACTGGAGTGTTCTGGTAGATCTTAAGATCCTTGAGACTCTCCATGTACTGTATTCTGTCATCTTCAAGAATACCACTGTACCACACGACACATCGGTATTTCTTCTTCTTCTCTACAGCTCCCTCTCTCATTGTCTTTGAAGCAGATGTATCAAAGGATAGCTTCAGGTTGTTAACCTGAACAATGCCTTCGTACTTTTGATTGATCAAACCTTCGAGCTCAAGCACTTGTGCATCGCTTAGTTTTGTTGTAACTGGCTTGACCATTGTAAACACAAATGGTCTTCCTTGACCAAGCATTCTTACATCAATATCCTCTCTTCCAGCACTGTCAAACTTGTAAGACTCACAATTGCATGCCTTCAGCAGTTGATTTCCAATATATTCCTCCAGAGATCCCTCCTTGCTTTCGCTGGGATTGCCCTTGATGATCCATGGACTCTGTGGCAATCCTCTCATCAGCTTCAAGTATCTACCAGAGAAATAAATAGGAGAATGCGTCACATCGATGGTTAGTATGAGCATCTGATCAGGTGATAGATTCTCTGGTAGAGTAGGAGGACAAGTATACTTCTCCTTCAATCGATTTAGATTAAACTCCTTCACTACACCGCACAATGTGTCTCTCTTCTTAGCGAGTTCTTTGCTTGCCTTTCGGCGCTTCCTTGATTGATACAAATCATTGTCGCCAGTATTCACAGACGCATCCAATGCACTTTCACTCTGATCGTCCGCAACAACTGCAGTTACTGTCAACTCTTCAGCGGAAACACCGTCGTTCGTCTTAATTTCCACGTGAACATCGAATTGATGTTTTCTGTGATGTATTCTCTTGAAATTTGCGACACTAGTGGAATTGTCATTATTAGAGAGTCTCAATTGTTGTTGATCACTGTTCAATCGAAGTGTGAGGACATGAATCAACACATCTCTTAAAATTCTCTTTCGATCAGAATTAATCACAACAATAGCAGCTGAGGAAGAACCAGAGGTGGATGATGCTATGGTGGGATGATAAATACCATCTCTAGCAAACACTGTCATTAAATGATCACGAACCATAAACTCATGATGCAAGTAAATAGACACGCCAAATGTCTCAAATGAAAATCGCTTCGAGGAGAGATTGGAAACTGTGCTTGGAATGGTGTCAAACAAGTGTCTATCTTGAAAGATACCTCTACAAACTACACAACAACGACCCTCATGATCTCCATAGAAATCAATCAAGCTTTGTTCGTTTTCTTGTTGTGATTGTTGATTTTCACCATTGGTCGTCGAAGCTGAAAGCTTTTCTTCGTGATTTTTTTGATCGTCGCCATTTTGTAAAGTTTCGTCTGCAATTTTTGGCGCCAAAAGCAAATCGCCTTCTTTGAGCAATTGAACAATGCGCTGTGAAGGACATGCATAGAGCTCTGCCTCAAAGCACTGAACAAATGAAAGTGCACAACGAATGCAAGAACCATGACTGGCAGATTTATGAATGATTTGTTGGACTTGAGGTTGAGTCATTGGGGAATAATCCCATTTAAATAGTGAAAACATGATTTTGATGTTTTGAATCAAAGAACTTGTTCGTCTCCTTGTGTTGTTGATTTTTGTTTGTGTTTTTTGTTCAACAATTTTTTGCTTGTGTGAAATTCAAGTTGGTTGTTGCATTTTTTGTGTTTGTGCAATTGGGTGGGTGCATGAAGTCGTTTTCCATTTTTATGATGTATAGTTACAAAGAGTTGTTGCTGTTTGATTGTTCAGATAGAGATTGCAACTCCTTCATCTTCCGTCTTTGGTTGATAAGGAAGGAGTTACGATCGCGGGGATTTGCATTTGGCTCCAACTCAATGTAACCTGCTTCTGGGTAGTATTGACGGATTTCGTCTTCAATATCATCAATTTCCTTCTCGACCAGACGCATGACATCCTCAGAGAAGCATGCCAACAGGTTTCTTAGGTCCTCCTTTGGCACATTTTGGAATTCAATGTCATAACCCAGCTTAATCAACTGTTCTGCGAAATAGGCGCCATTAAAGTCAATCTCAGCCTTGTATGAGAACTTGGTTGGTGAAATGTACTGAGATTGTACAGCTATTTGTTTTATCATTGGAGTTAGTGATGTTGATAAGTAAATAACAAGAAACATGATAATAAAGAGAATGAAACTACATACCATAAATGGCTTCAATAGCAGGCCTGCTTGCTAAAATCTCACGAATATGATTTTCAATCTCTGGTTCGACTGCTCTTCCAATCAAGAATCTCTTGTTTGTTTGCACGAGTAACACTGACACAACACCCAACAATCCTGCGACACCAATACATGCAATCGAATCATAGATTGCATTTTGGGTCACATAGGATGCAGCAATACCAAAACCTGCAAACAAAACACCAGTACATGCGGCAATGTCTTCCAAGAGCACTGTCAGAATCATTGGATCTTTTTGTCCCTTCAAATAGTGATACAGAGACATTCCCTTTGGCTTACTTTTCTTCAAGTCTTGAAGCACACCCCACAGAACGGATCCATCAATCAAGAAGGAAGTTGCGAGCACAAGTGGAGTCAAATATCCAAACTCCATGACTTCTGGAGGATTGAGCAATTGACTGACACCGTGATATCCAACAAGACCAAATCCCATCCAAAATATGCCCATCGCACTCACCAAACTCCAGAAATAGGGAGCACGACCATAACCATATTGATATAGAGAATCAGGTTGTTGTTTTGCTTGTTTCAAACCCACATACAACAAACCCTGATTAATAGAATCAATCATTGAATGGAAAGCTTCCGAGAGCATGGCAGCTGATCCAGAGGTGGCATAAGCCAAGAATTTGAGTGAAGTGATCAATGTGTTACCAATAATGGATCGAATCACAGCCTTCTCACCAATCTCTTCCGTGTATTCCTCTTGTTCTGATTTTTTCAAAATTTTTTGGAGCTTTTTAGGCAAACCATAGGTGACATTGGGTAGTGGTGCAGATGGTGATACGAATGACGATGATGATGATGAAGAGGATGAAGAGAATGCTGCTGGAGATGATTGAGTGGATGGTGTTGTTGTTGTTGATGAGGATGATGTTAGTATCGATGATGATGAAGATTCTTGTTGTTGTGAAAATTCCAATGATGATGATGATGATGAAGAGGAGGATGAAACTGATGTTGATCGAGATACTTGTTGTAGCTTTTGATGGTGACGATGATCGTCAAACAAGTGATGATCAACAGATGCTAAAATGGATGATGGTGTTACTGTTGTTGGATCTCTGCTTTGAAGATTTGCTGTTGTTGTCGAGGATGACGCTGTCGATAACAAGGTTGATTTTTCACGGTTTAAATCAACCAATCTCTCCAATAATTTCTTCATTAGAATCACCTTTCGTAATCGTAGCTGTTCTGAAGTCAGTGTATGAGCAGGAATGACAGTTGGAGTTGTAGTCGTAGTGGCATTGGCGCCTAAAGTCGGAGTCGGAGTAATAGGAGAGGAAGAGCTTGAAGTTGCAGAGGATATGGTAGATGATGGAGGAGCATTATTCGAGTAGTAACGAAACCCAATCGTGTTGTGATAGTTTGTTGTGTGGAGTGTCTGATGCAAAGTCAAACATGGAATGTTAATCGTCTTATTGTTGCCATAGTACGAAGAAGAAATGTGTCGTGAACTTTTGGAAGAGCCACTCAAAAACAGTGTTCTTGACCCTCGTTTGAGCATTTGTTTGTCGTGAAAGAGATCTCGAGAGACGACCGCGGTAGTTGTTTATTTTCTTGCTCTGAAATCTCTTTTTCGGTGAAATCCAAGAAAATTATCCGCTCATTTTTCGCGCGTCAAAGAAATTGTTCAACCAAGTAGAACACCTTCCACAAGCGCCTTGAATGACAAAGTTGTGAAAACAACAAAATTTTTTTGCTTGGCGAAGACTCCGCTGCTGCAGCTTTCAACACACAAAATTATCAAACAACAACAACTCACTCACTCCACACACACTTACACACAAAAATGGTCAAGGGTAAAACAGTTAAAAAGGACCTCGGTGGTTCATTAAAGGCCAACCGTGTGATTCCAAAGGGCAAGACCAGTTCAAACAACAATCAATTGCGTACCAATGCCACCATCAACAGACTGCTCATGTACAAGGGCAAAGTCAAGAGAGATAAAAAGACGGGAGAGATTGTCAAGGGTTATGTCACACCAAAATCACAACAAATCAAGGGAGACGTTGCTCGTGTTCAACCAGACAGAAAATGGTTCCAAAACACGCGTGTCATTGGACAAAAGGAAATGGAAAATTTTAGAGAGGTATTGGCAAACAAGGTGCACGATCCGTACACTGTTTTGATGAAGCAAGCAAAGATTCCAATGTCATTGCTCAAGGAACCAGAAGAGCAAAAGATTAAGATCAAGAACCGAATCAATTTTGAAGAGACTTTTGGTCCAAAGAAGCAAAGAAAAAAGCCAAAACTTGCCATTACGGATTTGGGTGAGATGAAGGAGCACACAGAGTCGCGTGCAGAGTCATATGATCCATCCAATGACACAAACATCAAGGACACTACAGGTTGGTTCAAAACAGAGTTGTACAATCCAGTTTTACAGAGAGGTCAGTCCAAGAGACTTTGGGGTGAGTTGTACAAGGTGGTCGACAGTAGCGACGTGTTGGTTCAAGTGTTGGACGTGAGAGATCCAATGGGCACACGTTCCAAGTTTATTGAAAATTATTTGAAGAAGGAGAAGCCGTACAAGCATTTGGTGTTTGTGTTGAACAAGTGTGATCTCGTGCCAACATGGGTCACTGTTCGATGGGTCAAGGTTCTGAGTCAAGTCTGCCCAACCATTGCCTTCCACGCCAGTATTAACAATCCGTTTGGCAAAGGTTCTCTCATTCAATTGTTGAGACAGTTTGCACAGATTCACAAGGACAAGAAGAGTATTGCCGTTGGTTTCATTGGTTATCCAAACGTTGGTAAGAGCAGTGTGATTAACACTCTGAGGAAGAAGAAGGTTTGTAAGGCTGCACCTGTTGCCGGTGAGACCAAGGTCTGGCAATTCGTTGCTCTCATGCGTAGAATTTTCTTGATTGATTGCCCTGGTGTTGTTCACTCGGCTACTCATGACAGTGAGGCCGAAACAGTGTTGAAGGGTGTTGTGAGACCTGAGAGTCTCGATGATCCAACAGACTATATTGCTACTCTCTTGTCCAGAGTCAAGAAGGAGTACTTGCAGAGACATTACAAGATTATGAGCTGGAAGAATCACTTTGACTTTTTGGAACAATTGGCCAGAAAGACTGGTAAGCTCAAGAAGGGTGGTAAACCAGATTACACTCTAACTGCAAGAAAGATGATCTTTGACTGGCAGAGAGGTAGATTGCCATGGTTCGCTTCTCCTCCTTTCGAAGACGATATCGAAAAGGCTGAAATGGATGAGTTGACAAAGCATTTGAAGGTGAATCAATTGTTCCACAAGATTAAGCTGTCTGAGGATGTAAAATTCACAAAGGATGACCGTCATGGTGTCGGTTACATACCAAAGGAACATGAGGAAGAGATTAAGAAGAAGGTGACAAGACCATCCAACGAGGAAGAAACCACTGCTTACGATTGGGATGAGATCTACAAGGGTGTGATTGGTGAAGAGTTGGAAGAGGAGCCAAGCAAGTCCGAAGAAGGTACCTACGAACCATCGAATGAAGAAGGTGTTGTTGACGATGAAGAGTTGCTAAAGCTGATACCTGAAGGAGCACACTACAGCAGCGATGAGGACGAAGACGAAGAAGAAGAAACAAGGACATCTGCAACTGATGACGCATCCGATGATGGAGAAGTTGAGCAAGATGCCGAAGAACAAGAAGAGGAGGAAGAAGAGAGAGAACCAACAGAAGAAGAGAAACAGGAAATTGAGCGATTAAAGCAACAAATTGCCGAAAGAAGAGCACTACTCCACAAGGTTAAGAAACAAAAGGAACAACAACTGCAAATGAAGTTACTGAGAGCTGCAGCAAAGAAGAGGAAGGCACCAGAGGAGCCTGAATCCAAATCTGCCTATATACCTTCATCTGTGAGACGTTTGCTCAAGAAACCAAAGATTGAGTAAATTAGTTTTCCCCTCCAATTATTTTTCGCACGAAACCGTTCAGATTCAGACTTCGCTTTGTTCATTGCAGATCCCGCTCAAACGAGTTCAGTTACAGTCTTTCGCCGGTGAAAGACTCCTTTTTCCTCATTTCTCTCGCAGACACAATCAAATGATGCAAAGTCCACTTCGAAATAGGAAGACTCCCCACCAAACAGGATCCAACGACACGAGAAATCGCGTGACAGTTGTTTGCAGATTTAGGCCTCCTATTCAGAATGAGGTTGACCGAGATGTTGGGATTCGGTTTATTGATGACAAGTCTATTGAGATTAAGGTACAAATAGTATATTCATTCTCATTTATTATCGGGTATCATTTTCACTAACTCTTCTTGACTGTCTAGAACAAGAAAGATCTTATGTTCTCGTTTGATAAGGTACTGGGTTGTTCTTCAACTCAAAAAGAAGTGTTTGAAACTGTTGGAAAACCATTGGTCGAAGGTTTGTTTTCTTTTGGATCTCATGCCAGTATTCAGTTCGTAATTATTAACTCAGATATTGATGCAATAGATGTACTACGAGGATACAACGCAACAGTTTTTGCTTATGGTCAGACATCAGCTGGTAAAACATTTACAATGATGAATTTACCCAAAGCGAAAACCAAATCGGACACCGATCAAAGGGGATTAGCTCCTAGAATAATTGACGAGCTATTTGATTCGATTGATAGAGCCTCTGATGATTTAGAGTTTACGGTCAAGGTGTCTTTGTTTGAAATTTACATGGAGAGAGTGAACGATCTCTTGGATCCCATAAAGATTAATCTTCAAGTGAAGGAGGAAAAGGGAGGAAGAGGATTCTTTGTTGCCGATTTAACAGAGTTTTATGTCGCATCCGATGCAGAAGTGTACAACATTTTGAAGCTAGGAAACAAGAATCGTAGAATTTCATCCACGAGTATGAACACTGACAGTTCCAGGAGTCATTCCATCTTATCGCTTACCATTACTCAGAGAAGCATTGTGACATCTCAAACTATTTCTAGCAAGTTTTATATTGTTGATTTGGCAGGAAGTGAGAAGGTGTTTAAGACAGCTGCTTCAGGCATAAGGTTAGAAGAAGCTAAGAGCATTAATCAGAGCTTAACAACATTAGGGAAAGTGATAAACGCTTTAACAGAAAAGAATCAAGGTCACGTGCCCTACCGAGAAAGTAAACTGACTAAGTTATTGCAAGATTCTCTGGGAGGCAATTCCAGAACAACACTTCTAATCAATTGTTCTCCTTGTAGTTGGAATGAAGAAGAAACTTTGTCAACACTCAGGTTTGGATTAAGTGCAAAGAGTATCAAGAACAAACCAAAGGTGAATCTTGAGGTGGGAGCAGACGAAATTAGAAGGAGACTAAAGGAGAGTTTGGATAGAATACAGGAGTTGGAATTGTTAAATACAAGGCTCGAAGATGAACTAGCAACCTTACGAGATGGAGCATTCACTACACAAGATATCAACAATCATTTGAGCCAGAGTCTTCTAGACGATCTGCAACAAACAAAGGAAGAGGTTGCAAACCTTAGAATAGACAATGAGGCTCACGAAGTCAGAGAAGAATTGAATCAGAGATTGTACCGAGAAAAGACAAGGGACATGTTGTTAGAAATACAAAGTCTTCGACAACAAGTGTTCAAACTAATCACACAGAACAGTAAACTACAGAAAGATTTGAAGGTCGAGAGCGAAATGTCAGAAGATAGATTTGAAGGAGACTTAGGGGACGAGGTTGTCTTGCTTGGAGATAATGTGTTTTCTCCTGATGATACCGAGAAGCAAGAGTTAAGGCAGTATATTCAACTGTTAGAGAACGAAAATCGGCTTCTTAGAGACGAGTTAGAATCACCGAATGTTGAAGATGCTTCATGGAAAAAGTTACGAACTCCTCTCTCATCACCTTCAAACGCCAACACGAGTACGTGCTCCAACAGAAGTCAGAAGCTGATAGTACCTCTGCGAGCAGGTTTTAAGAAGATGAAACAATCACTAAACAATGATACTGAGATGCTGGATGATCTGGATGATGATGAACTAATCGAGGATGGTTCAGTCGAAGTTATATTGAAGTGCGGCAATGTTAAAGTACTTCACTATCTTATGAAAGGGTCTGAACGAAGATATGTTTGGAAGGATAGGTGGCTTGTTCTTCCACAGCAGGGCGCATTTATGAAATGCTACAAGCAGATAAAGAGTCTGAAACCACTGGAGATATCTTTAGAAAAGTGCGAGATTCAAGAGCATGGACTCCTTAAAGGAGATGAAAGTCCATGTTTCTCGATCAAAACAAAAGAACAGAGAGTATTCGTAGTCAAGGTATCAACTGAAAACGAAAGGCAAGAATGGATTTCATATCTTCATTCAGCTATGAAGCGAGCTCAAAAAATATCCGTAAATTAATTTATCATTGAGTATCGGGTGTTATTGTTGATCCCTCATCAGTTGCATCAGAGCAGTCTCGGCGTTGTTGAATGTCATCAGAGCGTGAAATATATCTCTCGTAGAGCTGTGACTTTCATTTACTCGAGTCTCAAGATCATCAATCTTCGCTGACGACTTCTTTGCACCCATCAAGCGGTCTCGACAATATTTGGCATCTGCCAAGAATCGTTGGATTGACTCCAGATTACAGTGCAGATATTGGAACACCTCTTTGACCTTCTTGGTGGGAAAACCGAATTGGTGCGTGAAGTTTCTGATGTTTGACAGATAAATCAAAATCTCAATGTTTCCGGCTCCATAACTCGAAGTACCTTTGAATGATTCTATGGCATCGAATATTTCCTCTGTCGAGAAATTGAATGGGGTGAGACTAGGATGATGGGCTACATGACAGAAGTTTAACATTGCGGCTTGTATATGAGAATCGTTAAACTCGGTGTCCGATTCAGCATCCATGTTTTTGACAATATGATCCAAGCCCGATTCAATTCTCTCTGGAGAATATCCCATATCTGCAAGAGTGTCACGAATAGTATTTAGCTTGTCTTCTCGTTCTTCCAATGGCGTTGGTAGCACTGCCTGAGATATGCTATCAGGAGGCAAGTTCATTAAAACAGTTTGTGTCCACTTTGTTCCCTTTTGGCATAACTTTACTAGTTTTCCATTCACACATGTGATAATACAGCCACCCTTCTTTGTATATCGCTTAAGAGTATCGATTTGGCTGCTCTGAACTTCCAAACCACAAAATATTGCATTATATTCCGTCAAAAGAGGGTTACCTCTTGGTTTGGTTGCAGGAAAGGTAAAAGCCATGTTGAGAATACAATCATCTATAATATTGTGGGGTCTTCTTGTATTGTGGGTCATGAAGATGTTTCGCTTTGCAAACAGGACCGATTCTAACGGTATACCCGTCTGCTTTGTAAATTCACTCACTTTGTTTCTCGCGAATTGGACAGCGGCAATGTTAATATCGATACCGCATGACGTCCCAGCATTTCCAACAATCAATCCAGCCAAGGCTGTCATAAAACCACAACCAGAACCGATTTCCATAAACCGATCTCCTTGTTTCAAAGAAAACTCATCTAGCGCCCGGGCAATAACTAATGTGGAGGTTAGATCGAAAGAGACATCATTGATGTCAACAGAAGTATGTTGACCAATATTGGCGGAGGCGATGAGTTCTTCAGGAACGAAAGCAGATCTTGGTACCATCCTCAGTGCATTCAATACTCGATCCGAGCGTATTCCCAGCCATTTCGAAGTTTTATCATATTCATTTGGCTTATTTTGTTGAGATGAGTATGATATCGTCAAGGAACGCTGCAATGTATTACATAAGCGCTCAGATGTACAGTCATTCTGTTCTTTCCATGTGGCTGTTGTTGTTCGAGGATCCACAAAGGTCTTTTCACCTTTCACTGACACAAAATAAAAGCGACCAAATTGATCGAGCTCTTCATTCAATCTCCATCCACATGGCATTCGAGCACTTTTGATATTAAACTTAAATCGTTCTTGGCCAAAATTCACTCTGATCCTAGAGTTTTTAGAGTGAAGAGCCACTGTACAGAATAGATCATTGTTTGAGATTTTGCTTGTGATTGGATAGAAGGCTACTCCTAGAAGTTGTCCATTTTTCGTAAAATACACTGTCCCTTCTGTACTCACTCCACAACCAATGGTATCTCCTATCGTATATGCAGGGCCATATTGCGTACTCTTTGCGCCGTGGATAATGTTGCCACTCTCCGACTTATAACCATACGATACGTCATTCACACCAGGCTGTGAGGTATATGCGAACGATTGGGGAGATAATCCAATGGTGATTAAATCGCGATCCCCAGAATCAAGAATAGTAATTTCATAGTACTGATAATTTAGGTCGTAAATGGAACTGGATGATTTCACACATGCTGGCACACAGATACCAGAGGACATGTGATACATGGCACTTAGTCGATCGTCGGATAGTTTCAAGTTGCTCGATTGAGACAAAAGTTGCGAGACTTCGCGATTCGTTGGTACATCTTCAGTGTCAACAAATTGTTGAGGGTCAAATGAAGGTGCTTGTGCCTTCTTCTCTTCTTGCATTTGCTCTGTCTGCATCTTGAGGTGATGTTGTGCCTCTGCATCATTAGAGAAGCGAGGAACCGTTGGAACTCGTACGCCCTTGTATAACATCGAACCACCAACAATTCCATGCCCTACGTTCTTTCCATTCGTCAACTGAGAGAAGACAGGTACGTTCCTTGACTCCACCAAGCAATTTATACTGCCACATATCATATCATTAAAAACAAGAGCTCCATTGAATGGAATGGTCTGCCCATGATTCAGGGAAATCACTTGCACCAATGGTATTCTACAGAAAGCAACAGAAACATATTGTAGTTGCCACTTGCGAACCACTTGAATCGTAATGGACTCTTGCAACAATTCCTTCAGTGTGCAATTGAAGCACAATGGTTTCAAGTTCTGCCAAAATGAAGACAATGGCGATGCACTATTCTCATTATGACTCAATGTGTCCGTATGGTACACCTTTGAATTGGCACCCGTGTGTCGATACACAAGATGAATCTGATGATCGTCCATATTATCCATACTTGCATGAAGCTGCTGCATCATCGATACATGAATCGATCGAATGCACAACTGAACTTCACTCACCTGCTCCATACTCACATCCGCATACAGTACTCCAATTTGTTTCTCCTGTTCATCCAGCAGTACCAATTCATGATGTTTCGTTCCACAGGCAAGTGTATAGAGATCAATCTTGACTTGAGAAACAAAAACAGTCAGTTCATCACTCGGCTCACCTCTATTCTTGCTCTTGTTGCTGTTCTTGTTGCTCTTACTGGTAGTATCCACTGAGCTAGAAGAGTACAATCGCATCACAAGGTGCTTTTGACTTAGAAACTCTACGAATTTTGTCTCATAGACAAAACTACGATCCAATGTCCAATCCACTTCTTCACTTGAGCTATTCACAGCATCACTCTTGTTGTTATTGTTGTTAGAATTGAGAGCTAACACACCTTGCTTTTGAAAGCTTTGAAACTGGGCAAAATTCACATTCAAAAACCAATTGTTTTTGTTGTTTGAAAGTGGTGCTTGATCCAGGTCTGTTTCTGATGATTGGGAAAAGAGCTTGGCATGCACATTGTGCAAATGAACTCGAAAAGAAACTGCTGCCGTGCTACCATTTGGATGATTTTGTTGACTATGGTTGTTGGTTGTGATGAATGGTGGTGATGATGGGTTGAATGTTGGGCCCATGTAAGGCAGAGTTGGTGTTTGTGATGGCGGTATGATCATCATTGTGTTGTTCATGATCAGTGAAGCGTTCGATTGTTTCGATGATTTTTTGTGCTCGAGTGGCAAAGTTTGGCAAGCTCCAAGTGAATTGTGAAGCTTCACGATGAGAGAATGATAGACAAGCTGGAAGTTGCAGTACCTTTTCAAAATTCTAACTTTACTTCCGGTGAAGACACTCGAGAGTGACAGTGAACAGAGGGAAAATGGTTGAAGTTTTTCCAATACAATCGAATATGTAGACTCCAGGTTTAGGGAATTGAATTTGGATGTTCACCTTGTCATCTGTTCGTGTTGTTTTCATTTGTTGCTCATTGACTATGGTTTCTCCTCCTTCCTCCAATAGGACCAAATTGCAATTAATATCCATTTCGGAACGTGTTCTGAACTCGATCGTGCATTCATCTAGTACTACTCTGATATCATAAATGTAGACTCCATAACGGAAACAGTTACTCGACATTTGAGTACTTTCCCGTCCTTCGTGAGGGTATTCTAAGATGGGGACAAATATCATCGAAGATGGCTGGCAAGAGTAGATCTTTGTACTGGCAGGCGTCAATCCTTGAGGAAGAGAGAGTGAAAAGTGTGAACCATTTTCAATTGGTTCTTTCTTGAATTCGTACCAGTTCTTGTCATTAACGAGAACCATTTGCTCAGCTCTTGCAGACCACAACTTAAATTCGATTGGCTTATCGAACTTAAAGTAGGCAATGGATGGAGCTATGAGAGTCTCTAAGTTAGGATCATATGAACGGAAGACTCTAGGATATCCCAAACAATGTTGTTGATAATTATCTTCATTCACATCAATAGGAGTTGTACTCTCAATCTGATAGTCAACAAACTTGTGTAAGTAAAATCCTCCATCCTGTTTTTTGTTTCCACCAAACACAGTCAAGTTAAACTTTCCCACATAGGGGAGAGTGCAATCGAGCACTACCTGTCTTTTGGAAACATCTTTGCGAAACATAATAAAACTCCTATCTTCTAACCACGATGGATATTCGTGGTCAATAGGAGTCAGTTCGCCCACAACAATCGCTCCTTCAATTACCTCTTCTGAAGATACTTCGAATGGGATTGAAATCTGATTTGTACATGTAATATAGAATCGACTGAACCTGTTGTCTAACATTCTGAAACCCATCTCATCGAATTCTTTCTCAAAGGTAGCCATCTTGGCAAAATCTTCCTTATTCACTGGATTCTTTAATAGTTGCCATTCTCTCTGTTCTGGGAGATGGTCTAACACAAACTCCTCCGGTGTAGGCAAGAAGAATCGACTCGATAGATCATTGTTGTCCTCATTCGAGATTAAACTAAACATATCCACTAGATACCAACTTTGGTCTATGCATATCGCATTCCAGGTGTGGGTTGTTGTCGAGTAATTTACACCCACACATGGATTTATCCAACCATTAATGATAACTACTGGTGTATCCATTTTCTCCAACAGCATGAACAATAGTACTGCTAATCCAAATCTATCGCTCTTTTTGGAAGAGATACAACTGGAGGCAATATTAGCTCTGGAGGAATTCTTTGTGTATTCACCCCGTGACTCTCCTTCTTCGTCATACTTGATATTGGAAAATATCCATCGTACTACACACCTGGAAAGATAGAGATGCTTCTCAAAGATGGAATAAGCTTGAGATACTGACCTCAACAAATGGTCAGATAGGGATTGTATTGTCCAAGAGGTTGTCGAAGAAATATTGCTAGCAAACTCATCTGCATTCGCTACAATCGAACGTACGTTATCATTACTCCAATCAACTACTCCAGCATGGTCTTGAGGTGAATGAAGCTATGATAAATAGTTTTAGATACTTCCTTCAAAAAGCCAATATTAGGTCACAACAGAGTAATTACACACCAATTCATCGGAAATTTCGACATCTAGCACTTCCTCCTCATTCCCATGATTTCTGGGAGAAAAGAGAGCTACAGGACTGAGCAACAGCAATGCAGATTTACTCTTTTTCAAAGCAGGACTCTTGAGAGGAGTAATGGATGGAGGTTGTTCAGAGTTGCCTCTTGACTCTTCCTGCTTCGCCTCGAGTTCTACTTGTCTTCTTGTATTGCCACAAACGTTACCCATGAACCAAACAAACAAATTGCTGAGAGAACTTTTATTTGTTCTCTCTTCCTTCATTGAATCGTAGATTTCATTCAACTCCGCATGAGAGGCGGGAACAGAAAAATGAGCACATAAAAGGGAAAGAGAGATAATATTCCTTTTATACGAGATGTTTCTTGAGCATACAGTCACTACCACCACTGAGAATACCATCTGATATGGCGCATCCAGCAAGTACTTTCCAATCGCTCACCCATCTGCTCTGTTCCTTATCGCTGTGCTTGAAGCTGTGAACCGGAACAGCACTTCTCAGGTCCCACACCTTCAAATGATTGTCATCTCCCCATGAGAAGAAGGATGTGACATCACTCGATGCATTACCACTCTTATTTATCCATTGGACACCTCTGACCCATGCCTTGTGAGACTTAAAGATTTGAGCCTTACCAGCGACTCTGGAATCATGAAGACGGACAATGTGATCAGGATAGGAACTCAAAATAATTGGATTGGTACTGAATTGAACGTGTGGTGCAATGCAGGTAGCAGGCTTGGAACCATGTATCGTATTAGAGTTGCTTCCTGTGGTCAGATCATGAGTACGGATCGTGTGATCCATACCAGCACTAATAATCGCATCACCAACGGGTGAATACTTGACGTGAGACACACCTAGAATGTGTCCAGTGAGTTTTGCAACTGGTTGTCCCTCTGCGACTTCAACATTGACACGGCGCTTCTTCTTTGGTTGCGATTCATCTTCATCATCGTTCGTAGATGACACTGCAGCACCAAAATTCTTCAAATCCCAAATTCTAACCGTCTTGTCATCACTTCCCGTGCAGCACATGGTCAAAGAGGAGTTAATATCGGTCGATGTAATGGTGTCTTCGTGTCCCTTGAATCTCACCTTCAAATCAACGCGCAACTTGTTCGAACCTTCTTCTTGTTGTTGCTGTTGTTTTCTCACAGTGTACAAACGAAGTGTTTCATCCTGACAACTCACAACATATCTCATCAATTCATCACCCGACTTGTTCAAATAACCGTGAATCGATGTAATGGGACTCGATAGAGCATGTGTCTTGAGCAAGACTTGTCCACTGGCAGCACTAGTGTTATTGTCGCTGGTTGATTTTTGATTCTTTTTCAATGGAAATTCCATCAATCGCACCACTCCGTCATAGGAACCAGAGAACACATATTCAGTGTTGCTCTTGGAAGAAAAATCAACTTGTCTGCTAATGGCGGATACCCAGTCATCATGAGGTATAGTATCCACGTGCTTTGGTGGCGGAGTAGACTCCACATACTCCAACGTAATTACGCTTTCCTATTTTTTTGGCGCCAAATTCATCACGGACGGAAATTTTTTCCATTTTTTGAAAGAAAAGCAGTGTGAGAATGTGTTGTCGTCACAAACACATGAGAAAAAATGAAATGCCACACATACTGGATACTGTTGTATTTTGACAAAAAATTTTGCAAGTGAAGTTCGCAAAAAGACCTTCTTTCCTTCTCTGTATTCGACCAAGAACTCAAATGGCACAATCTCACCACTCAAATCATCTCGTAACAAATGATTCACAAGTTCAGATAGACCAAAACGTGTCATTTCACTAGGAACAGTGAATGGAGTCTCTGGAGTCTTGTGTGGAAAGGATTTTGTGGTGAAACTCACTTGAATTTCCTTTGGAAAGTTTGTTTCTGTTAACACCTGCATTTTGTTGTTATTGTTGTGTGTTGGTGCGGGAGACAGATGATTGCTTGTTTTGATGTTGTTGTTTTTTCTGACTGTTTTCACACAAGGTTTTTATTGAATGTTCAAGGGAATCGATGAACATTTTTCGTCGGCAATTTTCGCGACAATAAAATAGGACCCATACTGAAGTGTGTGGTTGTGATGGGGACAAAGTTATGAGTGCTGAGTATGCTGCTGGAGTGATTGTATATTTCAATGATGTGTGATTTCTATGAATCCAACATTCCATGCTAAATCCGAATTCAATGTGGACACACCAGCGCCTGAGATTTATAAGTTGTTTTGACTGACAAAAGGCAATAGATTTACTCGAGCAGGGTGATGACTTGTTGAGGTGAGTAGTAGGCAAGTTCTTCTGGCTTTTCGTATTCGTTTGCTGCTTCGTGTATCGCCTTGTACAACAGAGAGTAAGCCGATGTGAGCGAAGAGGCAATCTTGTTCTGTGTGTACACTCTCAATCGAGCACTGGTAATCTGATAGCATTGTCTCTGTGCCAATAGTTGAGAGCCCAACGAGAACAGATTCTCATAAAACTGTTGAATAAATTCTGCAAGAGCTGTTCTTTCGAGACCTGAGACCTGGGACAGAGGCACACCGACACCAGTGTTGCTCTTGATCAATGTGATCTTCTCATCTATTCCACATTGGCTCAACAAAGAACAAGATTGATGCGTAATAAACATTTCTACATGTCTGTCCATTGTGTTCACAATCTGCTCCACCTTCTTCGTTGTAAATGTAAAATTGCCGAGCGAGTTTTGCATGAGGAAATAGCAATTGATCGAAAATACATGGATATCGGATATGTTGCGTATCGATTTCTTTGATAGCAATCCACTACTGATCGATTCTGCATTTTCTTTTTGTTTCTGATAAAATTGCTCCAATTTCGTCAACAATGGATCAACCACAGCTGATAGCACATGATTAAAATCTTCTTCTCTGCGCTCTTCTGGCACCACAGACTTGTTGTATGTGCTCATAATTTCATTTAACTTATCCATAATGTCCTTGATGGTTTCTGGAGGACTCAAGTCATCAGGGATAATAATGTCATCAGATTGTGTAATCTCACGAACATTCTTTTCCAATACCTGGAAGAACTTGTCCATGGATTGCTCCTTCAATTGAATCAATAATGTTGATATGCTTGAATCTTCACCCAACAGTTTGCCAATGGTGAACGAGTACAGTTCCAAAACATGAGCCACTCTAAAGTACACAACCAAGTTCTCCTTACTCGAAGATTTCAATACTTGCCTGACACAATCTTCCAAGTGAGGTATTAACTCCTTGAACGTATCATTCAAAATCTCGAACAATAGTCGAGTTTTACTTTGATTGAAGTTGACACTGTGTCTCCTGTGAATCGGCGATGCATCCCAACTGGCTCTCTTTTTTAAGATTTCAGCACTTGGATGATCAGTAGTCGGTGATTTGAGAGCAGCTGCCTCATCGGCCATATTACCGCCATGTTGAATTGATAAGATGTTATCAATCAATTCACGTTCAGAGGCCGCAGATTGATGGACCCATGCCAAAATATCACCAATGTACCGCAACGGATCATGCAATTGCATTTCTATTGGGCGAGATCCGTGTCTGCCTGTACCTCTCTTCAAAGCCTCGATAAACCTTTGAGACAATGAACTCCTCCTGGCACTCTTAATTTCATTAATACAGCAATTGAGCAAGACAGGTCTCTCTGCCAATGCCTCCAATGCACACTTCAACTCCTCTTCCACGATAAATTCAACTTCATCTGGATCCGTAATCAAATTATCATCCGAATCAAAAAACTTGTTTGTTGAATGATGCAAATTGGACGAGGAGGAACCAAAACCCGATGCAGCCAAATACTTGCACTTGTTCTGTATCCATCTCGACAATCGTTCATAGGCAATGTCCTGATAATTCGACATTTCTTCCAAAATTTCCAACCCGGCTCGATGCTGTTCACTTCTCAACATTTCTGTGCACTGCGTATAAATGTCATGCACCTTTTTCAACGTTGCAAAAAACACAGTGTCCACTCGTCCACTGACAATCACATCTCTCTCATCGTCACTCAACTGGAATCGATCCAAAAACTCTTGTGCATCACGTTGTCTATTCTCAGTCTCGCGAATCGAATCGTTCAATAATCGAATTTTCAACAAGAACTGTGCACTCTGATCACGATTTCGATTCAATCGCTGATCAATCACATCACACGTACGATTCAACTCGTTGACAACCGAGTCCAACAGAGTCAATTGATCATTCACCTTTAAGAATTCGTTCAATAATAGCTCATGATTCTCTAGAGCTCTCTTTTCTAATATACTCTGCAAATCATCGTGATTTTGTTGTTGTTTTTTGGATCTTGTCATCATTGCATTATGATCCATCATGTGAATATCATTGTCATCACCACCATCACCATCGTTATCATCATGATGATAAAAAGTGGAAATGTACTGTAGTGAATTTCTCAATTTTTCATTTTCTCCAAGTGTAGAAGCAGCAGCGATCGCCGATGCGACTTTTCGAGTCAAAATAGAATTCGTAGTCACGTTGCTGCTATTGAGTGATCGATGAAAGGAAGGTGAGAGTGGTGAGAATGGAGTGAGTGGAGTCATTGGTGTGCTACTACTCATCGTCATTGTTGTTGTTGTTGTGGTAGGAGTGTGGATGATTGGAGTAAAAGCTATTATGCTATTGTTGTTGTCATCAGTAGGAGTTGATGGAGGTGATAATGACGATGGAGAGGTTGAAGATGACACGTGTTGTTGTTCATGTGGTGGTGGAAGCTTTTGAGGTGGTTCAATGTGAATATCATTGTGATGATGATTATTGGTGTTGTTGATGGTCATTTCATTGGAAGGTATTGTTGGAGAAGCGTGTTGTGTTGTGGTTGTTGTTATTGGTAGTTGTGTTTGGTTGCTGGAAGCAGAGGACTTTTTGTGGTTGCCAGGCTTCTTTTTGGTCATTTTTTTTATCAAAGCTTGATTGTGATGTGTGATGCGGGTTTTGTTCCTTGACTTGTTTTTTCTTCTTACGAAAATTTGATCAAAAAGCTTTGGTATTTTGTTTATTGTCATGCATCTGACAAAACAATAGGGAAAACGACAGATAGTTTTATCTGTGTGTTCGTTGTTGGAAGAAATAAATAAAGGGGAATCAGCGAGTGCATAGTAATACAGAACACACCCGACTCGCATTCAAAAAGGTTACTGAGAAACAGCCTTCACAATCTTGATTGGCTCTCCGAGCTTATCCAATTGCTCCTTCACGCTCGTGAGTTGCATCAATATCTCGGACACTTCCTGTTTCGATATATTGGAACCCGTAAGGATGGAGAAGGAGTATTCAGTGCAGTCCTTTGGACTCATCAGCGCCTTGACAATGATGGCCCAATTCTTGTGCAAGTACGAGTGCAGGTTGTACAGTGACCACACGAGCTGTGAAGGCTCAACATCATCTCCCACAGAAGGTGTCAAATTTTGTGCAATAATGGCTTCGACAAACTTTGTGAATGGCTTCTTTTGTTTCTTGATGAGCTTGTTGGCCTTGGTCATAAAGTCTTCCTTCTTTCCAAATTCGACACCATTGGCCAAATTTTGTAAAATCTTGGTGACAATCATGAGTGTTCTGTGCGCCTTTCTCGTTGGTGCACTTTGCAACAATCCATAGAGGTGAGGACTGGTCAATGCAGGGCAAACAAAGCGAAGGAACATGGCACCACCGACCGCTGTCTGCACCACACAATTATTCTTGTTTTGTTCTGCAAAAATCTCTGCAATCGACTGAGCTAGAATACCGTTGCTCTCACGCAGTTCATATGGCACCTCATTAGGCAGATCCGTAATCTCCTTGATCAACTGTTCAGTCTTTTTCAACACAATCTTCATATTCTTCTTGACATCGACTTTTTGATCCGAGTTTGGATTGATTCGATGTGGATCGACCTCCAACTCTTCATCCTCATCGTTCAACGTCTGAACAAATGTTTGCAATCTCGCTTGCAAATACCTCTGTCCATAGTAGTTCATGTACGAGGTCAACAACTTTGAACACAATGAATTTCTTCGAAACAGTGTTCCTACATTGGAAGCACTGGCTCTCACTTCGGAATCCACCAACAGTTTCATCACAGAGTTACGATTCAACGTGTTTGTCTCCGAATTGATCACAAGCTTGAGCAACGACTCAATTTCAGCCGCGTTCGGAATCAGTGTATCATTGTCGAACATGACAACAAAATTTCTCGTAGACAAATTGCCAAACGAGTTCACCAACGGTGCATAATGATTCTCTGGTATCAACTCTTGCAACAAATTCATTCTTCCACGATCACTTGCCGTGTATTGTAGCTTTAGCATGATACTGCCCGTAATACCGTCGACTTCTGCCAACTTGAACCACTTTTTAGTGACGCCTTCATCGGTCAGCGTGTTCAACGGTACGACAATGGTGCCCAAATGAAAATCCTTTGCCAGGAATTTTCGACTGTAGACGTGAACGCGCAGTGTGTCGTTGCTGCTGCTATCGGTGGCTTCTTTCAAAGCAGAGTGAGAAGTAGAGGACGTAGGAGTAGTTGGAGTGGAGTTGGAAGAGCTATTATTATTGTTGTTGTGAGTAGTGGTGGTGGTGGTAGTGCTATTGTTTTTGTTGAGATGAGGTGCTTGAAACATGAATGAATCGCTCCATTCAAGCACTTCTGACATGCTCGATTGTGATTTTTCATGGGCAACGTCAGTCACGTTCTCTTGTCCATCATACTCTACGACACAGTACAATAAATCAAACTCTGTTGAATTCAATGTTGATTCAATGTTGGTGGTGATTGAGATCATCATGTCGTGTCATGTGATAATAATAATTGACATGTCATGTAAAAGCAAAAAAGCAGTTAGTTTTTCTGTAGACTGACTGACTGCCCATGTCGAAAAAAAACACCTGGGGAGGAACGAGAAAGAAATGGAGTAAACAGAGAGAGTAGTAGAAAACAAGCACAAACTTTTTCCATTCTTGCACAAATATTTTCCATAGAGCACATCGACATAGAGAATAGGACTGTTTTCGTTTGGATTGGTCGTTCTCTTCATCTTCTTCGACATGGTTCTCCTTCGTAGTTGGAACGCTGAAATATCTTGTGTCGATTTGAACATGTTATTCTATCTGTGTTGTTGTTTATTGGCGTTGCTTGTTGTTGAGGATATGAATCGTTCTTTGTTTTTTTGGTGTTGAGTGAGGGGGGTGTTGTTTGCACGAGTAGAGTCGTGAATAATAGTTTCTTGGTTGGAGGGTGAACAGAGAGAACTAGGCTGATGTGGACACTTTGGCACGCACGGGTGTTTTTGGTGATTGTTGAAATCTCTTTCTACTGATTGTTGCGTTTGACTGCTCTGATACCAGGGTGGGTGTGATTTTCAGAGTAAAATTGGAGTTCTGTTCAATAAAGTTCACGCTAGATTTCGAGCAAAACAGAGAAAATCAACACCAAAAAAACCGGTTGTTTGACAAGTGACATTTTATGATTTTACAAACCAAAGGCCGCGTCATTGAGTTGTCGAAGTGTTTGCTCGTTTCATCGACGTAACACAGGAAGGGACGGTTGATTCCCTCCCAGAATCGTATTCCCATCCCTCTTGGAAGAAACTCGGTGATTTTTGACATCTTTTACGAACTTCTTTGTGCCGTCAGTCTACAGTGCTGTGAATCGCTCGTCGAAGTGTATCATAAAGGAAGACCAATAATCAATACAAAAGCAATTGCAGAAAAAGATCTTCGTAGTGTTATTTCCACACAAGGATGATGAACGGAGAGAACAAAATGCCAAGGACAATGGCCAACGCTGTTCCGCATTTAAATTGCCCCTTTGAAATTCCAAACATGTCCTCTGGGTCAACCATTCTACCACAACAACTGATTGTTGAATCATCAAGCACAACTGGTTTTACTTCATCCTTCGCACTATCTTCATAGTCGACAAGGAATGAACCTGGAAAGTTCATTGTCATCCATCCATGCATTCCACCATAAAAGAAGGGAATTCTGAAGGAAACACTACCTTCTGAGAGGATAATCTCCATTTGTCTGGAGTATCTATCGCTGCCGAACGAGTATGATGACGAAGTTTGAAATAGAATATCCTTGATGAACTTCTCCATTAACTTGGAGGCGACCTCAGTGCTCTGAGAACTTAAGTCAAATTGATCATAAAGAGCTGAGTAGGGATTGTGTCGGTGATTGATTTGGGACTCGTCGTTCCCCATAGATAACAACAGATTGAAGTTGTTATCCTTCTGGAAGACACTGGCAAGTTCACTCTCTGAACAAGATAATAACCTGTTTGCGAGATATTCAAGAAGTTCTGGTGTCTCTCTAACTTGTTCTTTGAAATCAGTAAACCAATTCTCTGGAATCTTGGCTCTGGCATCTCCACTATCATAGAGAAATTCCATCACCGACATAAACAGATTTTTCTTAGACTCTTCTGAGAGAGAGTTCCAGTATGTCTTGTTGATGTTAAATGTGGTAATAAATGCCAATTGATTTTCAGTTTGGGAGACTTCCACAATTCTCTGTTCCATGCCTTCATCAGAAATTCGAATTATTACATGACAACCGGTGGTTACCTGACGTAAATCTACTCCCTCAAGACCTCCTTCATCGACATATATCTTGTAAATAGGAAGAGTATCCCTTACTTCAAAGGTGATTGAGTTGGATATGACGAACAGATTGGATGGATCCTTTACCAAAGATGGCAATACAAGTGAACTCATAGTGGGATCCATTTTGGAAGGCCTAAGTACTTTGGTTCCGTTTGTGGACGAAACGATAGGTTGAATTATCTCTCGAGCAATACTACCAAGGTACTTGAATGAAACACTCAGTTTGGGTGTCAGGCGAGAGTACAATTCTAGCTCTTCTGACTTTAGAACTTCTTCGTTTCTCTCGTACTTTAATGGATCATCACTGGAGAGTACCTCTTGTTGCTGAACAGTTGCATACTCTTCCATCTTGTTGGTATTCTCTTGGTCTTTTATCAGGACAGTTTCGAATGAAAGAACGAACGATCAGACTGCAAGAACTACAACGAACCTACCAACTGAAAACCGCCTAGGATCCAAATGGATATTAATGGTCTAACGGAAGGAACAACAACTTTCCTTTTCAATTTTGGATGTTCTCGAGAGTTCTACTGTAGACAACAAAATCACCCGACGTCGAACAAAACCCGCCAAAAAAAATCATCTGTCATTATCTCTCAATTTGGCGCAAACAAAAGGTCGACTACCACCAAAAACCTGAAGGAAAAAACAAAGTTTCATCTATATGAACATCAAGCTCAGCAACATTAGTCATCTGTGGAACGATATTTGCAATCTTGTCATTCGTCCCCAGAGAAGCCAAGTATGTACCTACACAACCACAAAAAAAAGCTTTTTCACATCATTTTCATCATTTCAATCATCCATTATCAACCGTTTGTCTCACACACACACACTCACAACAACAAATATTAGTATGAACCAAGTGTCAGTCTAGGTCCACGACTGTTCACACTGGGCTCCAAGATTTATGAACGAACGGATTTCACAGTCACCAACTCGCGTGGATTCAAAATTCAGTGCTCTCATTATCAACCCATTGATTCACAACGACCCACCAAAAGGTACACCCATCCATTTCCATTCACACGTGTTGTTATCTTTTTTTTTTGTTGTTGTTACATTCTTCTTCTACTTCTACTACTGATGATGATGATGATGATAATGAACTGATTGACTGACACATACACATGCATATGATTATCATGATTACTCTAGAATGCCATGTGTCATTTATTGTCATGGAAATTGTGGAAGTCGATGCGATGCACTCGATGCCGTTCAAATTCTCCTACCGTACAACATTACGGTGCTAGCGTTTGATTTCTCTGGTAGTGGACTGTCGGAGGGCGATTATGTGTCACTTGGATTCTTTGAAAAGCAGGATTTGGCATCGATTGTGGAGCACTTGTGGGACAGTAAGCGAGTTTCGCGTATTGGACTATGGGGACGAAGTATGGGTGCAGCAACCAGTGTAATGTACAGTAATTTGGATCATACGATTGCAGGTATCGTTGTTGATTCACCGTTTACATCACTGGAGGACATTATGACCGAATTGGTGTTGGCTCATCAGAGTTGGGTGCCCAAGAAGGCCATCAAGCTCGGTATCAACGTCATGAGGAAGAGTATATTGAATAGGGCGCAGTTTGATATACGAAAGAACTCGCCCATTGAATACGCAAAAAATTGCTATGTTCCGGCACTGTTTGCTCACGCAGAAGGCGACGACTTTATCAAAATTCATCACAGTGAACGATTGTATGAAGTGTACAGTGGTGATAAGAATATGATTCGATTCGAAGGTGATCACAACTCTGAGAGACCAGAGTTCTTTTATGACAGTGTGACCATTTTCTTTGTCAATGTGTTGATTAGCAATGATCCGAATCTGAACTCGGAGGACAATTTGAGAAAGAAGACTACCAAGAAGAAGCCATTGCGCAGTAGTGCACCTTCCTCGCCGAGTAATAATAACGATCATGGCATGACGATTGACACGGAAGGCTTTGATGTAAGGAACGTTACGGAAGAGGAGGACGAGGAGGATGAAGACGAAGAAGCAATGACCCCGACAGATGGCAATGCTTCAACTCACGATTTATTGTCCATTCTCAGAGGAGGGTCGAACGCCCCTAAATCAAAAAAGATGAACAGAATGTTTGACAATGAGATTGGAGAACTGCCAAAATCACCAAACAATGATCAAATACATTTGCCTCACTCGTTGAGTCACCCACACATGCTTCGAGAACGATTGTTCGACGAGGACCAAGCAACTCAAGAATCCAACATGGAACAAGTAGAGTTGTATCAGGCATTGGCCGAGTCGCTCAGGCTAGAGATTTCAACCTGTAAGGACGACAATGAATTACGCGATCTCAATACCAGACTGGATGAAATTATTCTGCAAGCAAAGAATGAACAAATAGAACTCTAAACCATGTAAAAACAAATCACTTATTTTAATTATTCATACCAAAGCGATTGATTATATCAACGAGAGATCTCAATGCCTTTTTCTTTTCATAATCTGTCAAGAGTGGTTTAATGATTGGATTGTAGAGTGAAACGAGATGTTTCTTGTCCTCATCAGTCGAGAATACTAATTCTTTGTTTGTTCTAACATATTCCAGATCCAACATCAATGAGATGAACCAAGATAATTCGAAATAGGCACTCTCACTGACCTTATTCATGCCCTTTGACAAATAATGTGTCACTTTCAGTGGGAGGTGTTTCTCAAGGAACTTACTCGCAATAGACTCTTCATTCAATCGCTCGGCCGATATCAGAACCATATTCATGCATTGAACAACTCGAAGCTCTTGTTGTGACATCAATAGAGCTGGATCATCAGGAAACACATAATCATTACTTAGTACAAAGTCAAAAACATCTGACGCATGTTGAGCAAGAAGAGCAATATCAAAGGTTTGTACAACTTCAACAGCCATCAAGCAGTATTTCAACAATAGTGTTGTACTCTCTTCGAACACTCTCATTTTAGAACGTAGTGTTGTCTCATCATAGAGAGAAATCTGTGGAATAAACGCAATTCCTTTCATCACATCATACTGATACTTCTTAAAGTCCACAATCATTCTCAATAACAAATTCGCTTTGCATTCCTCCAGAATATACCTGACCGTATATTCTTCTCTCTCCCACAATGTTGACTCGTGGGGTTTAATTACCTGACAAGTGGTTCTTTGGTCATTCTTGTGAGAAGCAATCAGTTTCGAGCTCGAAGTGATGATATTCGACTTTCTTTTGGTTGGAAGTACTTTGTTCTCTTGAGATATATTGCTACTGCCAGAGGTAAGAGATTTGTTCTCCAAGGAAGCTACCTTGACTAAATGTTCAACCAAATCTGTAAAGAAGAACCACTCTGAGGTCCAGATGGTTGTCAATTCTGTGGCTATCACAATATACAAGAGACAATAGTTCAACCTACTTACCGTTTGAGAAGACCGGGCACGACTGAAGTTTCCGTACTTGAACTCTCAAATCTGTCGAAAACTTCTTTGTTAACCGATCTAAGTTTTCATGAGACTCGTTCTTTGTCTCATATGCACCCTTTCTCCCCAGCAGCATTTAATTTT
The DNA here is from genome assembly GCA_937625935.1 of Tetramitus jugosus. Taxonomy (NCBI): domain Eukaryota; phylum Heterolobosea; class Eutetramitea; order Acrasida; family Vahlkampfiidae; genus Tetramitus; species Tetramitus jugosus. Next base: position 282,498 of record OW569355.1, on the reverse strand, counting down.
CTTCGTTGTGCAACACAAAAGTATCGTACCGCAAAAAACGGTCGCTCTTTTAGCAGAATAGAGACTTCAAGTTGTGGTCTCCTCCAGTCGTCGATATTACAAAAAGAAGACTGTCTCAACTGCTGAATAGAAGTTTTATTTCTGCTTCTTCTCCAAAATGGCTTGAGTACATCTAAACAATGAAGTAACTCTCTTATTTCCATGCTCATCGATCAAATAGCACTCTGCATCCCACACTTGAGTAGATCTAATAAAATGAAAATGTGTGAGTGAAGCTTGTTAAAGCGAACACAAGTTCAAACAAATACATACCTTCCAGCATGCCTCAGCTCTGCACAACAATAAAGAGTATCTCCCGGTTTCGCAGTTCCCAAGAAATTGCTCTTTAGCTCAATTGTTGTCAAGGTGTTATCCGTGGATGGCAAATGAGCAAATGCTCCAAATCCAGCAGCTAACAACACATAAACACATTGTTAGTATCACCCAACGAAATTACAAAAACGGAGCTCTAACAAATAAAAGTGCATGTATACCTGTATCAGCCAAAAACACTTGACCAGCCGCGTGCATGTATCCATTCGGTGCCATATGTACATCCTGTTGCACATCAACTTTTGCCACCAACTTGCCATGCTCAATCGAAACAATCTGAAAATTCAAATGCTTCACAATACCATACTCTTGTCTCCTCTCAAAAAACAACTTCCACTCATCAACTGTTTTCGTCTCAAAAATGTCCTTCTTCTTCTTGTGACCATGTAACTGTCTCACTGTGGTGAGGCATTGTGGTTGATCAACAACGAATCTAGACAGATTGACTTGGTGAAACAAATTCTTGTTTCTTAATATCTTGGCAGGAGCGGACGCAAGAGCTCTATTGATCATCATTTGTTTTGAGAGATTTGACCAATGAAATCCAAGAAAAAAATAACTCGAATTCACAGACATTCGGAGGTTTTCCGGACTTTTAATTCGATATGTAACGAACATACCTTTACAGATATGATCTGCTCTTAGCAGATCTACTTAAAGAGGGACGTCAAGCAAAAAGGAACCAGAACAAGCAAACGACCTGTAATTCTGCTTTTTGTCCGTGCTAAAAACTCCTCCCCGCCAAAAAACTCAAACATTCTTCTTGCTGCAGAACAAAACACATCCAAAGATCAACAACAAGAACAACACAATGGCAAAGAAGGGAGGTAAAGCAAAAATAAGAAAAGGCAAGAGAAGATCTGACGATTCCGACTCTGAAGAAGAAGAAACTACCACCATTGAAGAGCAATTGGAGCAAACGACCATTAGCTCTTCTGATGATGATCAAAAACAACAACAACAACAAGCAACAACAAGCACAACTGAACCTTCAACAACAACGACATCATCATCAACAGCAGAAGCAGCTCCAATCAGAACTGATATCGTGTATTGCAAAGTGTGTTCATTGCCAATTGAGTACTGTGAGTTCCATGACAAGTGGGTCGAGTGTGAAAAATGGTTGGCAGAGTTCCATCCTTCCATGAGAGATCAACTTGTTGAACTGAGAGAGAATGATAAGAACAAGAATAAGAAGAGTATGTTATTGTTGTTGTTGTTTTTCTTTATAGTTACATTTTTGTTGTTTTGTTTTGGATGATGTTAATGGTTGTTGTTGTTGCTGTTTGATTTTTCTTCTCTTCCAGTCAAGAAGAAGAAGATTGAAGATGAGGCAAACAAGAAACAAGAACCAGTGGTTGTGACTACTAGCTCAAGAAACAAGCGAAAGCACGCCACTTTGATCACTGGTGTGGAGCACTATGGTGTGAATCATAAGGATGCCAGCAAGTTCTTTGCTAAAAAGTTGTCTTCTGGTGCCAGTGTTGTGAAGAAGCCAGTCATTGGTATTGAAATTCAAGGTGATGTTCACTTTGAAGTCATTGAGCTCTTGCAATCTCAGTTCAACATTCCAAAGCAAGTCATAAAGTTTGTTGAGGAGAAGAAAAAGAAGAAGGGAGCCGCGACTGCTGCTGCCAATGAAGCAGATGACTCTGATGACGACGAATAAACGCAAGATCACATTTGTGTTAAAACTTCAATCAGCACATCATGCAACTGAGATAAATAGTTTATTCATCACCTTCTTCGTCGTCTTCCTCATCATATTCATCACCATATCCTTCCTCTGGCATCATCAATCCCAGATAGTAGTCAAGTGCATTAGGGATAATGTCGTCTCTGATCATGCCACCAATCTCGTGATCTGCTTCAATCAGATCGGCAGTCACATCTTCCTCATCGTCCACATCACCCTCATCAATACCAGAAAACAAGTTATAAAAGCTATCGCATGGTTCCGTAATCTTCTTCTTTCTCATATTCTTTCCATTCTTACTAATCTGCTTCTTCACTCTGACCTTGATTGTCAAGTTCTTGTCTTCTGATTTCCAATCAATGGCACAGCCCTTGGAACGTCCAGCAATCTCCAAATCGTTCTCCATGGCAAAATAAAACGTCTTTGTCAGTTCCTTATTGTTGAAATATGGATTTTCTTCACCGAATTCAAAGAATAGTGTGAATCCGTTGAGCTTGGAAGTATCGTTTTGCTCCTCATCACCATTGCTCAATGGCTCCTTCTTAAAAGTCTCACATCGAACATTGACCAAGTAATTCAATGAATCAAAGTCTCTCTCCTGGATATCATGACTCAGTTCACTGTTCAAAAGCACAGTTTTCCAGAATTGTGGAATCGTTTGAATGATTGGTTTTCTGAGGTCAAACACAGATGTGTTGTACTGTTGTTCGTACTTTAGCTCCAAATCCAATAGATCCTTGACGTATTGAGCTCTATAGTCCAATAGTTGATTCTGGATGCGATGAGCTTCGGTCAAGATGGGTTGAAGCTCTTCTGGTAGACTGGAGATGATATCACCTGCCAATTCATTCATCTCTTCTCTTGTCAATTGTCTGTTGAGAAATTCTTCTTCTTCTTCGTACTGTGTTGTTGCGTCATCGTATTGAGATTGTTTTCACAATGCAAAAACGGTGTGTGTTTTAAGTTGGGTTGTGTTTGGTTGTTGTTTGGTGAGTCAAATGGTACGTCATGCATGAATACAAGAGCATCAGCATTTAAAATGTTTGAAGTGAATATCATCACGTGGTACTAGTACATACATCTTCATCTTCTTCACCTTCGCTGTCATCCAGTGGTCTCTTCTTCTTGGATAGGTCAAGTTCTTCAATTTCTTGGTGTTGTGGTTGGTCTGACATGATCGATGCGGTTTGTTTGAATTGGTTTTCTGTGTGTGAAAAAAGTATGAACTGACAAAAGTTTGTTCAACAAGTTCAATAAGGAAAGCAGGCTTAATTTTATAATGACAAAATTTACTCTTGTCTTGGTGCACCTCGACCACCACCTCTTCCTCTAGCGAAACCTCTACCACGGGTTGCGCCAGTTCCACGTTCAGCTTGTTCGCCTTGGACGTCAACTTGAGGAACAGTCTTAGATTCTTCGGTTCTATATTCTCTTCTCTCTCTTGGCTCTCTGTCTCTGAATTCTCTTCTTGGGCCAGTTGATCTTTGGAATGGCTTTTGAGTCTTCTTGTCTTGCTTCAAGGTAGCTGGAACATAGTTGGAAGGAATGTTCAAGTATTCTCTGAGGTAGTTGATACCTTCGTTGGTCAAGAACCAGTAGTAGTGTCTCCATGCGAAGGTTTCTCTAACAAGTCCCTTGCTGGTGAATCCCTTCATCAATTGAATGACTTCGAGATTTGTGACATTAGGGATGTTTGGATGTCTTGGGGCTTGGAAGTTCTTTCTGGCGATGACGACACCCTCTAATCATAGTGAAAAAATATACAACGATCAAAATCATTTTTTGTTGATGAACAAGAGGAAACAAATATCGTGTTAATCATTGATTTTTAAACTATCTATATTCGAGCAATTCGTAATGCTCAACACATGAGAAAACCTACCCTTGTAAAGTTGGTTATAGACTTCAAGTCTGTTTTCCTTTGTGACAAACATGCTGATGGTTTAGTTGTTGATTTTTGGCGAATAGATGTGTTTTCGATTGTTTTTTTCGAAATTCACAAGGTTGACATGGTCTTCGTTGAACCTCATAGGTTGACCAAATTCAATGAAAGTTCAACGAATGATCTTGGTTCGCGCCATCTTGCTATTCCACAATGCCACAATGCAACACTTTGGAACTTGCATGAGCCATATGAATGTTGATCAATAAGCGTGGAAGTTGGACTTCTGTCAGATGTTACTGTGTTTTTATTCATCATTCTTGGGCACGAAAACACTGACCATTTGTTTCAAATAATTTGTGAATGAGAAAGCTCTGAACCGAGAGGGAAGCAAACCCGAGCTCCTCAAAGGAATGCTGTTCAGTGCTGTTCCCTCCCATGCTAGGAAAATTTTCACATCCATGCTTGAGCCAATCTTTCCATCTTGTGTGGTCTCATTTCTGAATCCACAGTCCATGTTTCTTACGCAAGGATAACTGCTGTCCAAGACACAATTGCCATTGTCCTTGCAATTATTCTCAAACACAATGTTCTCTCCTGTTGAATTTACAGATCTCTTTAGGAAAACTCCATTCTTTAGCTTCAGAATGGCAGTGTAGTAGGCTACGTGAGCTGATCCGTCAATATTCTGATGATAGCGATACTTGGAGGATTCTCCATCAATCAAAATTCGAACGGTCGAGTTCACATGATCCCTCATATAATCACTAGCTATTATTGTTATTGCAGAAAAGATCAAGGAGTGTGAGACACATGCTGGAGAAAACGAGGTAGTATTTGTGATGCACTTACAGTTCACCAATGATAATTGTGCATATTCGTCAACCTTGATGCAGAAAGCATAATAAATAGGATCTAAGAGTTGATTATCTAGCTCTACTACGACTTTAACTCTACTTGGCTTGATTTTCTCGTAGAAGCTACAAGCAGGAGATCCTGACTTTGGAGAGCACATTTGTGAATCTGTGCACTTGACTAACTTTTGAGTGTTCAGAGTGTTGGCCACAGTGGCTATGAGCAGCACTATCGCACATAGCAGTATCATTCTCACTTTATTGAACAATGTCATCGTAGAAATTAATATTAAAGTAGTATGTATATCCTACTCTTTTTTGTTCAAACAAAGGTTCGTTCAATCAGTCAAGTAATCAATCGATTCGTCTTAATGGTTGTTTGGCCACCGACGCTATATACTTTTGTTGAACTTCGTGAGACAACGGACAGACTTGAGATATGTCGGGACGAACTAAAATTTGTAGATGCTCGTTGGCGGAATCTTGCTTCATCGAATCATCCAACAGACCAAAAAGCGAGTTCGATTGGCGCTATGGATACAGTAATCTGGAGTAAGCACCAATACGAATTGATATATGAATGAAGTTTATACACGATGATTGAAGTTTACAAGGTTGAGTGGCTACTCAAAAGTTCGTTTAATGGCAGCGATAGCTTATTGTTGGAAGAATAAGAGTCTTACAGCCATGACAACACAACACAGACCAACATAGGGACTTAACCGTTCTCCTATACGTGCCGATTTCCAGAAGATGCCTCTCAATCTATTGAGGAAAAAAAGAGGTGCATTAGTTTTAGAGCTAAAAGAATCCAAATCATTATCCAATTAATCATCATACCCTCTCTTGTGTGAATCTAATAAACTTGCTCTGTAGCCATGAATGTACGCACAGGTACAGATCATCAGCAACACAACCAATAAAATACTCTCAAAATTGAAGATGGCGCTCTGCATTCAAAATGGAAGATCAAAACACGGATCAAACAAAGGAAGAATGGAAAGATTAGGGCATTTCATTGGATAAAGGAAGTGGAACATCACGAGAAGGAAGAAACGGCTTACCATTCAGCTGAATTGTTCTAGTTGTTTGTGATTGTTTTTTTTGCATGCAGAGAACTAAAAATAAGACAAATGGCAATTCGATGTGAAATTCAATGTTTAATTGTTTCTTCTGCCACCACGGAAGCCTCCACGGCCACGACCTCCACGTCCACCTCTGCCTCCTCTTGAGCCACCTCTTTGACTTCCTCTAGAGCTGCTTCCTGAAGGTCTTCTCTGTTGTTGCTCCTTTTCATGAGAGTAGTGCTTTCTTTGTCTCTTTTCAGCAGGTTGATCGTCAGATGAAGGTGCAGTTCTCTTCTTTCCTTGGTATTCGATCCATGACAAGTAGATCGAGTCAGACTTGCAGAAAACAGGTTGCTTCTTAGACAGCATGCCACTCATTTTAAGCAAATTCTTGATGATTCTCATGGTACTTTGTGCTTGTTCGGTAGAAATGGTTGGCTTGGCAGGTTCCTCCTCTGACTTTTCTCCAGATTGTTCAGCAGCGTTATTCTCACTGGCAGCTTCTGCTTCTCTATTCTTCTTGAGAACTTCGATCAGTGCCTTCTTGTATGTGGAACATCTTTGCTCAAGATATTGTAATCGCTGAACCATATTGTTTCTCTTTTCAGAATAATCACGCATATCATCACCTGGTTGTCCAGTCACAATCTTAATACCACAGATAGAGTTCAAAATACCTGGTACCTTTTGTGCCAGTTGATGGAATGAGTACAAGTAACATTCAAGATATGAAAAGTTGAGTTCAGGTTCAGTGGTGCTGTCTGCTTGCTTCAATGGAATGCTGTCCATCAACTTTTGGTAGATGACGCCGATCGCTTGTCTTGCATCAGGTGCAGATGCACTAGCAGATTCAACGCTAACACTACGCAAAACATCGAGACGCAATTGATCTTCCAACTCTTCAATTCTTGGCATCACATCAACGGTCAAGAATTTGAAGAATGGACCATTTTGTTTCAATGAACTGAGCAATGGTGCAACAATGTGAACCAAGTTCAACACTCTCTTCAAAGTAGTAACATCCTTAGGATCATATTTGTATTCACCACTCAATGGAGATTGTGCTGCAACAATGTTTAGCAGTAATTTCTTACCATTTTCGTCATTGTACATGGATAAATTTTGTAAAATATTCAAAAAATCTGCAAATTCCTTCTCAGAAGCAGTTGCGAGCAACTATGACACATGGGACAAATAGACACGTATTAGCACTCATCTTCGCCTCACATAATTTTTCCTCATTTTCATGATTCCAACAATAACAAAAGACAAAAATACAAACCTTTTGAATTTCTGTTGCAATATAATGTTCTGCATCAGGATTCGTAGTGATCAATTCAGATGCCAATGGCATCACTCTCTCCTTCAAAAATACAATCGCTTGTTCTCTCGCCTTTGCATCCTCTTGTTCCACATTTTCAATCTGTTCGAACAGTGATGTCAAAGCAGCCTTACTATCAATCTTAAACAATTGAATAAAAGCGTTCTTGATGATATCGGATTCGACCTTATCTTCCTCAATCAACAGTTGACATAGTACATTGGCAATCGTTTTCACGTGTTCCTTCTTTTCTTGGCACAAAAGTGGCAGTCCCTTGATGGCATTGAGACGAATCTAGATATCAACCAAAATAAATGGTTAGATCGATCCATACAGAAAAAAAAACTCAATGTCTCGAGCTATGAGACAACATACAGTTCTAGACTCTTCTTCACAGAGATCCAACATGGCATTGATTGCCTGAGAGGCCAACTTGTCAAAATATTTGAAGAATTTTGGAATGAATTGGCAAGCAAGAACCTTTGCACGCTCTTGTCCAGTACGAACAGCATTCAAAATGTATTTGTACGATTCAATGTGATTGCCAGCATCTTGATCAGCATCAGATAAGATTTGATGATGTCTGTACAACTCATCAATCTCCTTCTCTGTCTCGACTTTGTAGAGCTTTTCACCTCCCTTTGTTACAATTTCCTGTGCTGACATGATTGACGTTTGTTGTGAGTATGTATGTGACAATCGATCGATCGTTGGTTTTTGTTGTTGAGTTTTTTCTTGAATCGATTTTTCCTTCTGTCGCCGCCAAAATTTTGTGATCTCTCAAAAAGCGTTTTTTTTACAAAGTTGAACTATTCTTCAGTTATTTGAAGCGGGGTTTATTGAAGAATGTATGTACAATGGCCTCTTCGATTTTGAACACAGGAAGCTGTCAGAGTGTTTAATATCTTGGCTGACCACTCACCCAACTTCCAGTTGTACCAGTTGATCCGAGCATTGGCTGAGAGACAAATCCTGATTGCATTGGTGCTTGTTGAACTCCACCCCATTGTTGTTGTTGTTGTGGGAATCCGGTTCCTGTGCTCATCTGAGTTCCATAACCACCAAATTGGTTTCCACCATAGAGGTTTTGATTCTTCATTGCCTTTCGTTGAGCCATCTTTGTTTTGAACCTTGCCATGAATCCTTGTTTCTGGTAGCCAGGTTGTTGAATACCTTGGTTAAATCCCTGTTGGCCATATCCTTGTTGATATCCTGCTCCACCGAAGCCTTGTTGTTGGATTCCAGTGTTTGGCACAAAACCTGTTCCAGACTGATAGATGCCCGATGTCACTCCAGTAGTTGGCATCAGTCTTTGCTCTGGGACAATCTGAGTGACAGGTTGAGTATAGACATCCTTTCTGATGTGTTGTTGATGAATTTCATTGATTGGATGATGAACCACTTGGTGAACAACTGGTTGATTGATCACATTCTTCTCATAAACATGTTCGACTTGACTCAAGGGAGCTGTTGAAGTGAGACCTTGTCCAGGCAGCATACTGGTTTGTTGAAAACCTGTTGTAGGTGCCATGTAAGGAGTTTGTAATGGAGCCTGCAGGGGAGCTTGTAGAGGAGCTTGCTGCCATGATTGCTGTTGTCCCAGTGCAGATGGTTGGAGTACCACTGGTTGCACAGGTTGAGCTTGAAGGTTTGTGTAGCTGGGATTCTTCCAAGTGGCACTGTAGAGGTCATTCGATGATTGACGATGGAAGAGACCATGCTTCTGTTGAGTTCCGTATTGGGCTGTTTCGACCATTGTAGAATTGAAGGTTTACTCTTTGATATTATTACAAAAGCAGTTGTATTAGTTTTTCTGTTGGAGTAGAGGTGAAAAGGATGAGATAGCCCTTCAATTTTATAGTCCCCATCACATAACCGCGAATCACAGTTCCAGATAATTTATAGGATGGAAACTGAAAAAATAGCGAACTATGTCAAAGGGTTTGGTTGTGATCGATTGATTCGGATGCGTGCGATGTCAGCCAGAATCTGGCGATCCTTCAGATACTGATCCCCGATGGTGTCGGGTAACTTATCAATGATGCCTGATTTTGGAAGAAAACTGTGATCGTAATTCCTTTACAATAAAGTATTTTTTACATTGTATTTACAAAAATTTATCGGACAGGATCGGAGAGGATATTTCTCACCGAAGGCTATGAAGATTCTGTTCCTCATCACTCACACATGCAGGTTGTGGAGGGAAGTTGTATTGACTTAGAATGTTAACAAGTTCTCGGACTGATCCATCACTTTGCCGAAGATCTATTTGTTTTTGAAGTGAGGCCATCTCTGGAGATAAGGGACCCTCTTCTCCTTGTTCAACATCTGGAATTGTGATAGCTTCAACCTTTCCACTCTCTAGCTTAGTGTTGAGTTGTTGGGCACTGATTCTCCTGCTCTGTATAGTCTCCTTAGTGGCATTACTTTCTGTAACTTGTGTAGCTGAGATAGAGTCTTGTTTCGACACAACCGGTAGAGAGGAGTTCCGATAGTCTCGGACAGAAATCCTACTATCTTGATTTCTGGTTTCTGATTTACGCTTGAACATGGCACAGAAGAGAGGATTCATGCAAAACACCATCCTTTTGATCTAAAACACTAGTAGTGTACACACAGTGTGATTTAATTTGTTTTTTGAAGAAGTGGGAAGACCTCGGTTTGTCGTTATCTAGTGGTTGAGGTATTGGTGAAATTACGAGCAGTCCGAACAGTATTAACACGGAGGAAACCTTCCTCTGTGCATCCTCCTCCGATACTGGATATGGACATTAAAGAGTCTCCTTCATTCTTTTTTGATTCATTTCGTTTGTTTTGGTGAGATGCACCGGTCGTTTTGGTTGTGGCTGATTCTGATCCTTCGGAGTTCATTCTTCCGCAGTGTTGTATGAACTTGAGGGTCTTCGAATGTCAGTCAACCGCACCAAAATTCCCTCTACTGTAACTGTTACTCTTCAGTTGAGGATCTGAAAAGTTCCATTAGAGCGACACAAATGCTGTCTGTTGTATTACAAGGTTTGGGCCATCAAAACTCCTACTATGACAGTTAAATTTTTTACCGTTACACCCAAAAAAAATTGCAAAAAAACAAAACCACCATCGACCGACCAATTTCAATTTCCATCCCCAAAACCTGTGCACCCAACTCCTCACATGAGCAACAGCAACAACAACAGCAAGCCCGCAACAACAACGGGCATCTTTGTCAACAAACCAATTCAGTCATCCTTTCCTGCTCCAGGTACTCCCTCTAGGCGATTATCTGTCAGTGGAGCCTTTTCATCCATAAAGATGCAACAGGGTAGTGCAATCAAGCGTAGAGAATCCAACATTTATTCAAGTGGAATTCCGAATAGTACGAGTGCAATATCGACCACTCCTAGTCTGTTGAGCAATAGTGGAGGCACAGGCAGTTTTCGGACACCTGCTCTGCCCAGTTTCTCTACACCAGCAAAGTCACACGTCGGTAATAGAAGATTGAGTATGATGAGTCATAGTAGCAGTGGTGGTGTGCTGTCGAATAGCAATATCACTGGTCTCTCCATTTCTACTCCATCGTACTCTACGCTGACATCATCAGGATCATCAATGGTAGGCAACGTCACATCCACTTTTTATGATATGAAGAAGAAGGAAGAAGAGTTGAACTCGAGGATTGAACAGTTGGAGAAGGAGTTGGAGAATGAGAAGGATGAAAAATCGGGATTAGTTCTTAAAATTAAGGAACATGTTGATCAGATCCAGGAATGTGAAAACAAGTGGAGAAGCAAGTGTGATGAATTGGTGACTAGTATTACCAATCAATTAAAACAAGAAAAGGAGAGCAATGAAGTGTATTCGGAGAAGATTCAGACTCTGGAGCGAAAGATGAATCACTTGAGTGATATCAATCACAAGTATGCTGCAAAGTTGGAGTCTTTGGGAATTTTCATTGCGGACCTGAATGAAATTCAGCCAAGCGAAGTGGATATGGCTAACAGAGATCAAAAGCAAAACATATTCTATGAAGAAGTTAATAAGGTTCAAAGTGCCCTTCAATTATCAAAGCAGGCTTCTGACGAGCAACTAAATTTGTTAAAGGAGAAGCAAAACGATCTAGATGTTCTGATGAAAGAATTTAATCCACAAACTGTGGAGTCTGATATCGGATTGGACCACAATCATCTTTGTTTCTTGAAACAAAAATTTGCACAACTGAGGAGAGGAAAGAAGATGGGTCATGACAATAAGATTTCAAAGCAGTCTAAGTGTCACGATTTGCTCAGGCCATGTTCTCGTCCATTAGAAGTAGAATTCGCTCAAGTGGAACAAATTGTTCCAGAAACAAACAATATGTGAGTGTGGATCAATGACGGCTTTGCTTAGCATTAATAGTTCAGATAGGATCTGTTGATTATTAACTTTAGTCAAAAGAAATATAAAGTATTAACAAATTATTGCTTTAATCTCCTTTTATTCTTCCTTTGCATAATCCCTGCTCTGCGTTTTGTTCCAATAGTCCTTAAAGTTTGCCTTGTCGTTGGCAGAAGAGGACACTGGTTGAAGTTTCAGAGCGGATGTCAAATAATTTCGTAGGTGGTCAGGATATTGCAACTCAGACAACACTTGTTGTCTCTCTGTTTGTGACAAATGTACATGCTTCACTATCAACTTGTTGTAGAATTGAGTAGTCAAATGATACAGATGCTTGAAGAAGCTGCTCGTATGGTGGAAACTTGGACTAAAGTTCTGACATTCAAACTTGAAGCCAATCAAATGAATCTTAATCTTCTCATCCATCAAAGCCTTTGCAACACCAGGTACTCTAAAGATGGAGCTCTCAAAGGTCAATAATGACCTTCCGTTCGAGGAGACAACTTCAGGGAACACAACAACAGGACCAAGATGATTCTGCTTGCAGTACACAGCAATCTCTGACAGAGATTGAGTGCTAGAGGCATCGACCTTTTGTGATTGATTCTCAGTGATCACATTGAGCAATGCACCGAGGAATCCATTTCTAACAAGAGCATACTTTGGCGCTTCATTCGTCGATGTCTTTGATTGTTCCTCCAGTTTGACTACAGTCGCAAAAGTGGGCGCGAAACGGAATGCCAAGTAAAATAGCTCCACATAGCTCACGTGATTACAAATGATGACATCACCGTGATTCACATGTGATCCAAAGTAGGTTTCCTGAGAGGACAACAACTGGAGGCGATTATTGGTATTGACATGAGAGCTCTCAATAGCAAAGAAACCAAAAACCACCAAGTAAGCTCTCATGAACAATGCGTTCAAGTATCGTTCAAGAGGTCTCCTAATGAACCACAATGGGATCTATGGTTGGAAAAAACATGATGAATTGGTGAGTTGATTGGATCCATCAGTGATAAGTTAGTTTTAGTTCAACTTACCATGGAGAACAAAGTGGACAGTATGGTGTAAGCTACCGTAAAACACAACAAAAACACCAACTTGATCAAGAAGAGAATAGGCGACACAAAAATGGCGCGCAAAATAAATAAAAGCTTGGATGCAATTGACGATTGAGTGTTCTTTGGGATAAATGGAACAAATGGATTGATTCCGGTTCCTGCATCCGTAAACTTCTTGTACTTTTCCATTGTTGATGATTTGATCTTTTTTCGTTTGTGGGTTCTAATGTTGTGTTGTAACTCCGTCATCTCCCACAAAGGATAACCTCAACACAACAAATATTCAAGATGCTGAGCCACAACAGTACGGATGACGAGAAAGTGATTGTTGATTCTTCACAAACAACAAGTGGACATGGAGAAGGGGATGATTCCGTTCTGCCCAATGTTTGGCAAAGACCCAGAGAGAGAAAGAGACAAAATTCTTGGATATTTCACAATGGCTGATCAACCCATTCCCAGAGACATTTTTCATGCGATCATGTCGTTCATTCCGGCTTATCCCTTTTATTTCATGTTGAGGTCAGTGTGCTCCCAGTGGCTCTATGAATTTCAAGAACAAATCTATGGCAATGTCACGTACTTGAGTCTGGTAGATGACGGCAGGCCAAAGTATTATTTCCGTAAGGACGATGATGGTCAAGAGCAATTGGTTCAGTTTAAACCTATTGATGCCACGGGAAAGAAATGTCGATTGAGTGATTCAAGTTATGGGATTCGAAATTATAACAGGATCCCTATTTTTGAGTTCTTGGCGAATGTGTTTCCCAATGTGAAGCATCTACGATTGCCCTTCGGCTCATTCTTAGGTCGACCCAACTTCAATAATTGTGTGAAAACTCTGTCACCAAAGTTGACTCAGCTGGAGACATTTGATGTGTTGGGCACGTGTCAAACATATTTGAAGCATCGCCATTGGGAACGTGATATATCGGTGACTGAAGTTGAATTGCAGACGATTGCTCGCTCGTTGCCCAGCTCGACCAAGAATTTGAAGTTTATGGGAGTATACTTTAACTTGATCCATGGGGCGAAGACGCTCAGTATCTTTTCTGAAAAGGGACGATTTACAACAGATACGAATTTCTTTCGTTCTTTGTTATGCTTCAATGGGATGACACCAATCAGTGTGGATATTCAGCACTTTACTCTGCCGTACATCGGTTTTAAACCCACTTCTTTGTTTCATAGGCCAGACTGGGACCACATCAAAGATATGTATTCGCACTTTGATGTATCTCTGGTGGGGCCAAGTACTTATCTACCCACTTTACGGGCACCTGCTATCTCACACGTTGATTATATGAAGCATATGTCTTTGAAGGAGGGAATTTTTTTATCTCACATGGAAACATTTGTGAGATACCAGACCAACGACATATTGGAGGTAATTATCGATAGTGCTGTCCGAGAATATCCTTATTTTCAACCACTTCTTTCTCTACCAGAAGCAGAGACTGCGGTTTTACTCGCTCCATACACTAAAATAGATGCAAGCTTTGTGTACAATAATGTAAACACAGGGCTGAAGGCCATGGAGTTACTAACAGATCCTGATAGAATGAAATATCCCGAATTGGTCATGAACATCGACAGCACGTTTTATCGACACGCATTCTTATGTACTCTCCTCGGTACTTTGATATCGCAGTGTTCAACTGAAGAAGGATTGACCTTGATTAAGACCATCATAGAGGATTACAACGCCTCGATAGCTGTCAATGGCGTTCGTAATTATCTTGTCGAGCTTATGGTTAGTCGTCCGTCCAATGCTATCCGAACCAGTTTGATGAAATACCTCCTGTCTGTAAATCCTGAGTTGATAGTTCTTGGAGATTTCGAGGGAATAATTAATGATGACAAAAAAGATCTCCCACTCATCCAGTTGGTGTTGGCTGGGGATTATGCAGCAGGTTGTATGGGCGATGTCAGATACCTTGCGACTGCTGGCGCTTCTTTAACAAACGTGGACAAAAATGGACACAATGTTCTTCATTCTGCCTGTCGGTTCGTACAGTTTTCTCTGGTGCAATATCTTCTGTCAGTGTGTCCTGAGAATCTAATATTCGAAAGAAATAATAAGGGCCAAACTCCTATCGAGCAAATATTCCCACCGAACTGTTATCATGAGCATCTTGATATCAATGTTCAAATCGAGTTCCTAAACCACATATCCATGTTACCTTGCTTCAAGGATCAAACGCTGCAAAGTTATACAACATCACGTGGCAATTTACTCCATGTTGCCTTGACAAGTCCGAACATACAAATGATTCAATGGTTACTGAAAAATAATTTTGATGCGAATGCATTGAATGTGAGGGGAGAAAACGCTCTGTTCTACTCCGCAAGAACAGACGCTTCGAGAAGTAATTCTATTACCAATCAGGAAGACTTTGTGGATGGACATGCTGCGGAATTGATTAAAGCAGGAGCAAAAGTTGATCTTGAAAACAACATGGGGGAGACTATTGTTACATCAGCACTTCGAAACCAAAACTATTCACTGATTAACATCATTATCCAACAGCCATCAATCTCCTCCAAGCCATTATCAACACTCTTGGGTCCACGAATGCAACATGGATTCAATGCTTTACATTTTGCACTTAAAAAGATGGAAGAGATAACAAATTCATTGACGTCCATGAGCAAATCAAAAACAACGTTCCACATCGGCGATTATCAGGTGGCGAAGCATTGTGCACTACTTTGTCTGGAGCACTACCCTGAAATGCTCTATGAACGATCTGAACCATCAGACACAGCCTCGCAATATATCTCGGGTATTAGTCCTCTGCAAGTGTTGCTCAATTCACCGAAAGGTTTACACTTGCTTGATGAATTATCGATCAAGCTGAGTGACATTGCCAATAAGCCAGTTTTTTCAAGCAAAGATTTCAATGTAGTAGCTCCTATTCCTGCTCTGTCACTCGCATTGGAGGTTGTGACAACACTACCCATGTTCGATCAATTGATGAACTACACTAGCAACGTACTGGTCAGAGATGAAACACAAGAAACAAAACCCAATCTTTTACATCTTGCTGCCGAAAAAGATGCCTCTCTATGTCAGTGTATCATCAAGCATTGGAAGAAGAGGTATAATAGGGAAGAGTTGTCAAAATTGATTAGTATGCCACTGGAAAATGATATTGTTGATGGACGAAGGCCACGAAATGCTGCCCTGATAGCCTCGACGTTGGGCAGCTATGAAATCTTTTCAATACTCTGGCCATTTACAAAAACTTTTGCGCCACAATTCGACAGTCCAGTTCAAATCGCTTTAGAAAAGAAAAATCACTCATTTGCTCTGTCAGTTGTCATGCATCATGGTGCTGTCCCATCCAAAACTCAATTACATCAAATCATTCGGAAGTGTATGGTTCAACGACGTATTGATGCAGTGCATGAGAGCAAATTCGTTTCACTAATGATTCAAACTGAAGAGGTGCAACCAAAGCAGTCATGGCTGGAAATGTTGGTACACACACCATCTGAGGTAATTGATCCTGACGAAGAGAGAGCTGTCAAGTCTTTGAGCACATTGCAACTTATGGTGTCAACGGCAGCGAGCTACATGTTCAGTTGGCTTGTTCGTAACTATAGTGATGATCCATTGTTGGATCATGCCCTCAAACTAGTTGATCCCAGAACAAGAACCACTCTCGTGCACCTGCTGACCAGTGGTACACATTCGCGATTCATCAACGATGACTTATCCTCTATTCTACAGTCTATTGTTGACCGATTCAAGGTGGAAGGAACTGCACCAAAGCAAACAAAAAGAAGGAGCAAGACAAAACTTCCCTCTCTTGATCATCTAAACACAAAAGATTTGACAGAGTTTATCAATATCAAGAACA
Source organism: Tetramitus jugosus (assembly GCA_937625935.1). Taxonomy (NCBI): domain Eukaryota; phylum Heterolobosea; class Eutetramitea; order Acrasida; family Vahlkampfiidae; genus Tetramitus; species Tetramitus jugosus. The sequence goes on along the minus strand of OW569355.1, from coordinate 266,023 downwards.
ATCTTGGTAGAACTTGTCTCCATAATGTCGCAGTTAACTCTACACAATCGATGCTATTTGATCTACTCGTCTTTGGAGCCAGCCTTGAGATTACCGATTCTGATGGTAAAACACCTGTGGAACTGATGAGCAGTGACTTAGCAACTGTCGTTCAAAAATTCTTGACATGAGAGATGGAAAGAAACCAGAAAAGAAGAGAAAGCCGACAAAGACGAAAAAGACCGAAGAGAGATCTGATGATAGTAATGAAGAAGATAACGATGATGGAAACTATGGCTCGACTAGACGAAGAAAAAGAAGAAGAATAACCAAAAGGTAGAGCTCTAAATTCTGTCAAAGCAATCATAAAGAGTATGTGGATGCCTGTTTAAGTAAGTGACGAAACACACTGTCCGTAATTGGTGACTATTATTGAATTTGATTGAAAGTTGTTCAAGAAATGTTAAAAGCCTACATTACTGAGGGTTCTCAAGTAGTCTCCTATCTCAATACTAACTCAGCCAGATGGCGCTTAACTTCTCTATTCGAAATGGGAAGAGGTGGTTCCACCATTGTATGAACGTAGACATCAATGAGGGACAATAGAACAATTTCTGTTTGTGCGTGGTTGAAGAGCTGAAGGTGAAACTGGACAAGTTGAGTCTGCCAGACTCTGTCAAGGCCCCTATATGGTTCGAGGATGTTTTGTATGTGAGTGGAAAGATACAACCACGAAATGCTAAGCGAACACCTGAAGGTACGCTGGAGGGACTGATGGGAAATGAAGGAGATTTCAAGGAAGAACTCCTGGACGAAATGAAGCTCTCTGGTAAGAAGAGAAGTGAAGCAGAGAAAAAGATAAGGAGAGTCATTGACTCAATCAAGAGGTCGTGCATCAAGGCACTATACAAGATATTTATTAACTCTGTCGCGCAGAGGAGTGAAACACTGCTCGTCACTTAACGGTGCCGAGCGGAATCATGACTCACAGTAGTGAATAGAATAAAGTGGCAACAACTGTTGTATGGAAAAAAATTTCTGTTTGTGCAATTGAGAATTAATCAGGTGACCTAGGGTCATCGCTTTTCGAGCGATGGCCGAAGAAAACAAAAGACAATAAAGTGAGCAACCGAAATGGTTGTATTAAAAAAAAACAGAGTTGATTGCACAAGAAAAGTGGTCGTCCATGACATGAAGAACATGTCAGTGGACGACATCAAGAAGCTACTGGGACCTGAGAGCAGTGTGCTCATGAAGCGTAACACTGCTTTCGTGGTTATGGGTGATGCAAATGCAGATTCTCAGCACTGAGCGGTACAACAGGCAGTAGTGGTAGTGGTGTTGGAACAGCCCTCTGTTCTTCTACCTCACTAGCTCAGGAGTAGTCTCCACACCCTACGGGTCGTTACTCACAAAACAAGTCAATAAATGAGCAATCGTGTGCTTGCGCAGCAAGCACACATTGTTGTAGGGAAAAAATTCTGTTTGTTACGGCTGAAGGAGATTTTGTCAAGGTCGCTAAATGGTTCGAGGATGCGTTGTACGAAAGTGGAAAGATACAACCACGAAATGTTGAATTTGGCTTCTAAAGTAACCAACAGAGTGTTCCTTGGAACATCAAGCAGCAAAAAAATTCAAGCAACAAAGATGATGGTTTCTGGAAGGACATTGCGTCCTCTTATGGCATGGAGACTGCAGCATGCTGCCGTGATAGTGGGCACCAGGCAATTCCATACTCGACAATTCCACCAAGAACAACAGGATGAATCCCCAGCTCAAAAAAAGAGAAGACCTCGTGTAGAGAAAGCGATCGCCAGAGCAACACAATGGGAACACAATCTCACAGAAAAGAAGAAGCGTATGGAACAACAAAAAATGAAACAGAAAGAATCGAGAGAAGAGAAGCAAACACATGGATTTGTTGATTTCTTATGGGAATTTGTGGCACAGACACTTTTAGAGACCATTTTGAATGCATTGATTGCAACATTGCGTGCCTTCATTTATGCATTAACTTCAATATTTCATTAGCACACATGTCTAATACAACATCGCTTGTTCGAGATTCATTTGGTTTTTTCTCCAGTCATTTATTGTTGTGTGCCGTTCACTTGATGGCATTTTACTATTTGGTCAACATTTTTGTTCATTAGGAGGATGACCATGGATACAACCTTGGGAGATCTTTGGTTGGTCAGTTAGGGAATGATTCAAATAGACCTTTTTAAACAAAGAATGGGTGATGGGAGTTAAAGCAGAAGCAATTGTTGAAATCACAGAGCTGGGAAATATGGATCATCACACAGTCCCCTCAAGCAACAGATAGATGCTTGCTGGACAGTGAGATGGGAACTGTACTTGTCCAGACGTTGGCTCAAGTGGTACAGTGCGGTTCTATCGTCACGTTTGCGTCTGATATGGACTGATACCAGAGTTGACTGGTGAGTAGACAAAAATGATGAAGGAGAATAGAAACTGCACAGTAAACAAAGTCGCCAGTTGTATTGGATGGTGAGCGGAGATAAAAAAAGGACTTGCCCCGCTCCCCAAATTCATCCAGTCCCGAATTCAACTCGATCCAACAGAAAACCAAAATCAATCCAAGAACAAAAAAAAAAGCAAAGCGAATAACACCACCTGAGATCAAAAAAAATGGCCATCATTTATTCACTCATTGCTAGGGGTGAAACCGTGCTTGTCGAATACACTGAAAACAAGGGAAATTTTCAAAAAATTTCGAGACAAATTTTGGAACGACTCCCATCAAAAACCAACACCAAAGTATCCTATCAATATGACACATATGTGTTTCACATCATGGTAGACAAGGGATTCACCTACTTTTGCATGAGTGATCAAGAGTTTGGCAACCGAATTCCCTTCTTGTTCCTCGAAGACATTAAAAATCGATTTTCAAGCAGTTATGGAGAACGTGCAAAGAGTGCAACTTCACTCAGTCTGAACAGTGATTTTTCCAGGGTGATGAGAACTCAGATGGAGCATTTTTCAAACTCTGCAGAGTCGGATAAGCTTCACAAGGTCAGAGGTCAAATTCAAGAAGTCAAAGACGTCATGATTGACAATATTGAAAAAGTGTTGGACAGAGGTGAGAAGATTGATTTGTTGGTGGACAGAACAGAGGACTTATCAGAATCGGCTCACAATTATCGATACAAGAGCAAAAAATTGAAGAATGCCATGTGGTGGAAGAATATTAAGCTAATACTGATATTGGTGTTTATTATTGTGGCCATTTTGTTGGTTGTTCTGTGGTTCTTGTGCGGCATACCAGACTTTAAGAATTGTCGCGAGTTGTTCAAGAAGAAATAGTAAATAGTAGTAATAATGACAAAGTATTCACGTTTTTTATCTCTATTGGTCACATGACGGTGTATCTCAGTTGGACTGAGCATTCTTGCAGTCAAGTATTAGATGACTGGTTCTGTGGTTTGTCCTGTAGTTTGTCTGATGATAGTGTGTCACTTGATCCTGCTCTCAACTCCTGCGTCAACACTGTTTCCTTTCTCTCCTTTGCAATACTAGGGTTTAACATGTTTTTGAAATCTTCGAGTGAAACCCTTCCATCTCCATCCACATCTGCCGTACTGATGAGCACTCGTTGATCTTCACTCGATATAGTACCGTATCCAAGTTGACTCATTATGGTTGATAATGTTTCAATGTCGATGAATCCAGTTTCTTGCGGATCAAACACTTTGAATGCTTCCTTGTAAGGATCAAAGTTCGTACTTACATCACACGACAATATCTCTTCCAATTTATCGATCGTAAAGTTATCATCACTAATGAGGAATTTGTATTCATTGTTTGACAAGTGCGGATAGAATACCTTTAACCTATTTCGTAAGTCCTTCGCCGTCAACTTATTTCGTTTGTTAACATCAAAGAATTGGAAGGCAACTTCAATGTCATGTCTCGATATTTGAAGTGATCCGTTCCCTTTCCCCATCTCACCTTCTTCATTTCCACCAAAATTGTCTCTCATTGCTTGCTGTTGGTACTCACTCCGACTGAACTTTGGATAAGGAAAGTTCACTTTCTTCTTTGGTTGACTATTTGAGGGAATATTCGATATCTGAGGACTCTTATGAGCCATAGAATTCTTCAACTTTTCATTGGCTTTCAATTGTTTCGCAAGTTCGCTTATGTTACGGTTCCCAGATCCAGCTACCACTATGTTGGAACTCTTGATTGGAGTGTGCTGTTTGTAGGAGGGGATTTGTGTTGATGAGAGCTCAGCTGGAAGACTTTCACTCCGTTTTCTAGAGGCTGAAGTGTTGGTTGACGATTTTCTCATTGATATCGCTTTGATTGTTTGTTGTAGGTACCATTTTGGCGGGTGTAATCAGAACTTTTATTCTGTAGTTTCAGTGACCTCTGAAACCACAACTTTGATATCAAGTATCTTCATTCTATTCTCTCGCTTATTTTTCTCGAACAACTCTATTAGCCGTAAGAACTCTTCGTACTGAACTTGTCCGTCTGAGTTAATATCGACCACACTTAGCATATCGATTAATCGATCTTCATCAAGTTCGTCTGATATGTCACTCGAACAATACCTCAATATTAAGTCTGATAAAAAGTTAGTTCATCTATTATCGAAACACATGGACTAAGATCATACCCTTCAGCTCTCCTATGGTTATCGAGCCATTTCCATCAATATCTAGAACTCGAAAAACTTGTCTATTTTCGAATTCGTTTAACGTTATCTGCTCTACAAATTGTTCATCTTGAACCGAATCATCATCTTCATCCTCTTCGCCGCTTGTTATAGTAGGAACTTTATCTTGAATTAACTCTGCCAATTCATACGCTTTGGATAAGCTCTCGTGTCTGTGTCTTCTTGCCAAACTCGCTGCCATTTTGTCTCTTTTCTCATTGATATCGCTTCTTCGTCTCATCATAGAAGGAGAAAGGGTGGTGTTTGATACTGGTACAAACACTCTATTAGGGGAAGAGAATTGTTGGGTTGACATAGAGGCAGAAGTTGGGGACTGTGTCAAACCGGCTAATACTTCATTGTCCTCTTCCACTGATTCTTCATTGATATGATAGAATAAAAAAGTTTGAGCAAACTTCTCAAAATCTATTATTTGGCTTCTAATATCAGCGTTCGGTATGACCGAGGGATCTTTCGTCTCAACAGAAGTGTTTCTCAGTTCTTCTCGACTGACCGAAAAGGAGTTAGTTCTAGGAAGATCACCTATCAACATTTTTCGCATCATTTCTTCCACGCCATGATCTGACTCGTATTCACATAGAGATATCAAGGTATTCTTCAAGTCCAAAAAACTTATAAAACCGTCCTTGTCGGCATCAAACAGCTCAAAGAGTTCCTTCAACTCCATCAAAGCCTCTTCCTGAGAGAAATCATTGAGAGAAGCTGAAGAATTCTCTCTCTCTTCAGATGGTGTAACAATAGAGATGTGAGCTCGGATCATGTATTTCGTTCCGTCTCTCTACCAACCGCGGAGCAGGCGGCAAAATCGTAGATGGAGTAACGATCGGCCTCTGAAGAAAAAACCACGAGTTCTTTCTCTGTTAACTCGCCTTCAAACATGTTGTATGATAATAAATGAGCTATGAAGACCATCCTTCATCCCACTCTAAGTCTTAAAAGTGCTAGTGTGAATCGTAAAGAGTTGTCAACCAACATATTACAAAAAATGAAATTCCGCTCCGCCGATGGTGAATCGCTGCCAAAACTTCCCACGTCTGAAAGCACAACAATAAAAACGCACAATCCAACCACCAAAAACACACGTGTACATACGCAAAAACACAAAACTTTCCACACATCCTTTGTACAACATTTTTACCCGACCCACAACACTCCACTCGTTTATTATCATTATCATCATATCATTCATTAGCAAACATGGCAGAGAACTACACCAGAGTTAGGAAGACCAAGAATCAAGAAGACATTCAACCAAACGAAATTCGCATCACCAAAGTCGGATCATTCGGATCATACATTTCATACGCTGTTGCCCTGTTGGATCCTAGCTTGTTGAAGCAAGACGAACAAGCAGAGATCAAGGAACAAACCGTGTACGATCAGATTGTTCTGAAGGGTATGGGTCAAACGATCAACAAGACTGTCTCTCTGGCAGAAGTCATCAAGAGACGTGTCGCTGGATTGCATCAAATCAATGAGATCCAGAGTGCATCCATTGTGGATGAATTTGAGCCAAAGACTGAAGGACTGGAACGCATTTCACAACCAAGAGTCGTGTCTGTCATGAACATTACACTCTCCAAGAAGCCATTGGATACCCAACATGTTGGATATCAGGCACCAATCCCTGCTGATCAGGTTCAACCGATCCAAGAGAATGCACCAAAGCAGAAGAGATCGAGTGCACAAAGGAAGGCTACCCAAAACAGGAAGTCTGCTGCCAGAAAACAAAAGCAACAGACTGAAGCTGCTGCTCCTGCTGAGGAGAAGAAGAAGGAAACTGCCCCAGCATCTACTTCTGCCACATCTTCAGATCAAGCACCAGCTACTACTGCTGCTGTCGAATCTGGCGAAAAGAAGAAGAAGAAGAGAGCAAAGAGAAGATTCCCAAAGAAGCCAAAGCAGGTTGATGACACGACATCATCGGAAGCTGCTACCACTACCACTGCTTCCCCTGCTACACCAACCTCTCCAGCCACTACTGGAGAGAGCCAGGAAGCCGGAAAGAAGAAGGGTACTGGCAAGGGTCGCAGACCAAGAAAGCCAAGAGTGAACAAGAATGATGCAGCTGCCAATGGTGAAGAGAAGCCAGCCACTGCTACCACTACCGAAACTCCAAAACAAGAATAAAAATTTTGTACAAATCCGATCAATCGCTGGATTTTTATGTCGGCCATAGCACACCACATGTTGTATTCAGAGAGTAACTAATGTGAATCATAATCGGATGATGATGAATGCGAGTCATATCTTCTTCTCTTGTGTCTTGGAGAATCTCTGTCATCGTGTCTTCTATGTCTGTGTTCTCTTTCCTCTCGCCGCAGTCTCTTTCGTTCTCTCTTTTCCTCTCGCCTCAACTCCTTATACTTTTTAAGAAGTGCCTTCTGCTCTTTGTCGGTCATTTTGTTCAACAATGCTTCAGCATCCTCCTCTAGTTTCTTCTCTTCCTTTTGTTTGTTTGAGTCGCTATTCCTATCTGTGCGATCATTCTGTGAAGATGAAGAACTAGATTTCGTCACAGTGATTGGGTCATGGCGCAAATATACAGATTGATCGAGTACGTGTCCTCTCATTGGACATTCACGATCCACATTGGTGTGACCATAACCACCACACCGCGTACACCTCACATCACGCAACTCTATACCAAATGGTTTGTGCTTAATCTTAACATTATCAGCGTACGTGCCCTGAACAGGTGCATTCTTAAGAATGGGAAACTTGACAGCGTCGGGAACGAGGTGCTTTGGAACATATTCTTTGTGAGCTTCCATTCTTTTTGAATTCGCGTCATTTTCGTCATCTTCCTCATTTCTATTATCGTTTTCCTGTCTCCGTCTCTCCTCTTCTTCTTCTTCTTGTTCTCTCTGTTTTTGCTCGTGTTCGCGCTCTCTCTCCTTGTCCAGTGCATTCTTGAGACCGGGTGGTGCATCGTACATGAATCGAAGTTGATGCAAATTCGCTTCGGATTGAACTGAACCACTGGAGAGTGACTGTTGTTGTTGCTGTTCCAATTGTTGAAGCAATGAAGGACCAATTCCACTCACTGTCTTTGTACTACCAGCGGTAGTACTGCTGTCATTCTTTTTTCGTCTTGTGCGCTTTCTCTTTCGACCAGCACTCGCACCATTGTCTTCAGCACCATTCATCACATGTGTTTCTTGTTCAGTGTAATTGTAATGAGATGGTACCGATCTCACATCACTCCAACTTGGTCTTGTCGACGAAGAAACAACAACATCAATGGGAGCAACACTGCTGGTGCCACCAGTGAGCATGAGACCTGCTTTTCTACGAAGCATTTCACTCTTTGATTCAATTGAATCACCAGAAATGTTTTTTGCTTGTTGAGCCAATAGACGTGACTCTTGTTCGTGAGCCACTTCTTTGGCTGCTTCTGCCTCTCGACGCAAACGATCCTTTTCACGTTCTTGAGCAATCCAGAGACGACGTTGGTTGGCCTTGTTGCTAGGGTGAAAGGATTTCAAGTTGAGGAAACCGAGAGCACTCATCTTTTTATGTTGTTGTTGTTTGTGGTTTTGTTGTTCTGAGTCGTTTTCGGTTTTCTGAAGTTTTTGTCGGCTTTTTGGTTTTTATTTTTGTATTGAGCGAACGAAGAACAGTCCGACAAAGCAATCTTCGTTGATTTGGTTGAAGTAGAAATTGTCCGATGTGGGAATTCATGGTTATTTCTCCTTTTCACTCGCTTTATCCTTTCTCGCAGCGAGAGGTGATTACTGACCTGGACTCTTGAATTGCAACACGCAATTGATTGAAGGGTTGTGTGGGATGCGGATGAAGGAACCACCTTAGGTCACACTCTCGTCCGCAGAGCTCTGCACACCAACGAAAAAACAGAGTTTGCCGAACACGAAAAACCAAAAGCAATCACACAACACATCAACCACAAAACAACAACATGAACAATCGTGCCATCTTCTTGATTGCTCTTTTGGCAGCTCTAATTGCCACATTTGCTACCGTTCAAGCAAACATTCAACAACACCAATATGAACAAGATTTGATGTTGGATCAAATGCGTGACTTGACTCTGACTGCTTCAAAGCCTATTGCCTTCTTCAGAGTCAGCGTGCCTCAGTATACCAACAGTTCCTTTTTCGAGGTTTATTTCTCCGCCTGTAGTGCTGGAACCATACGTGTTTTCCACAGCAAGTGTGTGCAAGGACAGGCTGGATGCAACGACGCAAGTGATCAATGGTTCCCATCATTGGGCAATGCTCAGGACTCTTACTATACCATCTTGGATGCATCCAAGAACTTGCAAAAGACTCAATCTCTAGGCAGAATTGCAAACAACCAAAATGAAAAGTACATTCACTTTTTTGGTGTCGAAATGGTCAACAAGGATTTGAACGGTGAAGTCGCAACTCAAATCTTGATGAGAACTTTTACTGCAAACAGTGTGGCTCACTCTTTCTCAAGCAGCCCAGTCGTTGCTCTCGATACCAGTAGCTTGAAGCTCTCATGGAAAGAGTTGGACTATTGTGGAAAGGCTTCTGCTGCTGATCCTAATGTCTGCGAAGTTGAAATTCCTATTGATCCAGTCGAGTACACTGTCTTTGTTTTGAAGAGAGACTCTGTCAAGGAGAATGTGAACTTTGGAACTGCATGTGGCTTGTTCAAGGCATCAAAGAATGTCAAGAGAACAAAGACTAGCAAGTCTGCTATTCAATTCAATGCTGCTTCTCAATTGACTTCCTCTGGAACCTATGTCATTGGTGTCGGAGCTGATGTTCCTACTCAAAAGTACACTGTTGATTATGCTTATGAGCCAGTTACAATCACTATTCAAAGCAAGACTGTCACGAGCTACAGACCATTGTTGGTTTTGTTTATCCTGGCTTTGATTGGAACTGCTGTTGCAGGTGCTGCCGCTGGTGCCTTCTACTATTACAAGAAGAGAGTTCACACAGATGGAGAATTCGCTACCTTGACATAAACACTCAACAATATTTTTTACTATTCTTGCTTGTCTCCTTTCCTAGTCCACTCTGTAGCTATGTCACGATCCTCCAGGTGAGACGTGTCCTTTTCCAGTCCAATTGCGGAGCCGATGATTCAACTGCCGCATCAATGTTCATCCTCTCAGCTCGAAACAATTCGATTGGTTCTACTCTCGACATTGCTTTCCACTGCTATTGTGACTTTTGGGAAATGGCTCACTCACCAAAGAATCTCCAGAGCTCCCCAACCAATCTTCCCCAAAAAAAACACGAGAGAAAAACACAACCCAACACCAGACACGAAAACACAAAAAAAGACAAGAAGTGAAAGATTGCATCATTCGGGATCGATAATATGCAGAACGCTCTTGCGACCCATCCGCGGATACAGCAATTACAAGAACCACCACCCTCATCTCTGCCTCCTTCATTCATCCCATCACCATCACTATCCGCACAACAACATCAACAAACCAATACTAATAACAATACTACCAGTTCAAATAACAACAATACGAGCAATAGTTCAAGAAAACGGAAAAACCGAAAAAATGCCGAACGAACTCTGAGAACTCGGCTCTCGGGCGTGATGCAAACAAGGCGGGAATATCTTTTCCATCGGAAAAAAGTGCGTTTGGACCCTTCGATTCCCGCGTCTTCCTCCAGTTCTTCCGTTTACAATTCATACACGATTTTGATTGAACATTTATTGGCTGATCGGTTCTTTTGCGATGGTGAGAATCATCTCATGAACGATGATCTCAACAACAGTAACGACAGTCACTCATCTAAGCAACAACAAGAATTATGCAATTGTAGTATTCGTAGTCATAGTAGTAGTAGTAGTGAGGAAGAGATACAGTTGATGAATGATCGTCAGTTGAGCATGGTAGAGAGCGAATTGTTTGATATTTGTCGTTATCATTTGCCGTTTGATGTCATGAATCATGTGTTTGCATATTTAAAGCCCATACCCTACTTGTTTCGATTGGAGCGCGTGTCCAAACAATTTCAACGAATGGTGCATTGTGTACTGTGGAGGACAGAAGTGTTGGATTTGTCTGGAGTGGAGCTTTTGTCTTCATCATCGAACTCTACTTTGAACTCTACTTTGCCATCATTGAATCATGCGGTAGGTAATAAGAGTGATCATGTTGAGAGTAGCAGTAGTAATAGTAATAATAATAGTAGTAATAGTAGTAGTAGTGGTGGTAATAACAAGTATATGAATTATGATATGAGAGGTTCGGGCGCACTGTCACATTATCATTATCCAGATGGACATTTGATTGTTCCATTCTTGTTTTCTCGGTTCTGGAGATTGAGAAATGTGAAAACATTGAACGTTAGTCCATTAATGCTCAGTTATTTGCAAACATCGATTGTTTCTGATAATTTGTGGAATGCATGGACACAAAAGTATGGAAATGGAGTGAATGCCAATCCGTTTCCCTATGTAGAGAATATGATTGTTTGTGGAGATGGTTCTACTAGTTGTTCTTGGACCTGTCAATCCTCAGAGTTCATATCCAGGTTCAGTTCACTGTTTCCAAAATTGCCAATGCTCAGTTTTGTGTCGTGCTCGTTCAATGTCAACTTTTTCCGGTTGAATCCAGGGCTTTCATCTCTGATGATACAGCTGATGAACTGTACTGGGATAAATGTTGACTCATTGCCAAACACCATTGCAATCTATCCTCCAGAGTCAAAGGAGGAGAGGGAGACTGACAAGGTTTAGGGAGGTTTTTTTCGTTTGAATAGGGAGGGAAACAAAGAATTAGAAGGATTCAATACTACTACAGTAAACAGTTTGAGTGTCTTCCTTTATTCTCGGAACTTTATCGGGGCCCTTCTTCTTCGGAAACAGAACCAAAAGAATAACAACAAACATGGAGGATCAAACCATCATAACACACCTTGCGTTGAATGGGGGAGTACATTTACTCGTTCACGACAATAAGCTCGTTGGAGATAAGCCTCTCAACTGTACATTAGAAAGCAACAGATTGTGGGTGGATTCCGGCTGCAATGGATCCACAACCTTCTTGTTGCCAAAACAAACCATATTGGAGGTAAAAAACATCAAAAAGTCTGGCTCTGGCAAAGTGACACTCATGGATGGTTGTATCGACCCAGTATCTCTCGAAATTGATATGAAGGGTTCAGGCTCATTGACATTTGACCGTGGCACAAAAATCTCTTTTGTCCAAGTGAAGCTTTCTGGATCAGGCGGAATCGAAGGGAGTAATACAATCGTCAAAAATGTCGGCTTACAGATCTCAGGATCTGGTAACATTTGTGGATTTTATGCGACGAAGATGATTCATGCGTCATTGAGTGGATCTGGAGGCATTAGTGCCACAGCTAGCAGAGAGTGTAGCGTCATGAAGAATGCTTCAGGCTCTGGATCTATCACGATTCACTGCGTTTAATGACTTGGGCAATTGCTTCTGTATCATGAAGAAAGGAAACAAGAGGTAGACGCGTCATTCGATTGCAGGCAGTGGAGTCTGCAGTTTGTTTACAATACTTCTAAATAGAGGCCAACAGACAATAAAAGTGATAAAACTATAATCCGAACTCTTTGGGTGGACTTAAGAAATCCCATTTCATTTGCATCCCCAATAGAGTTGTTGAATTGGACTCACAAAACTTGACCACTTTCTCGATGAAGGCATCGTCTCTTCTGCTATAAAACCAACTGAGTGTGTTGAGGCCCTTCAAATAGGATAATGCCTTCTCTGTGATCGGTTCTTGATCACATCCATCCATTGTGAGCATGTTAACACCAGTCAAATAAGGAAATGCATTGTCTGTGATATTCTTACAAAAAGCCATATCAAGTGCGTGAATTCCAGCCAAATGAAGAAATGCTTCGTCCGTGATATTCTCGCAACAGGACATACTGAGTGTATTAATGCCAGTCAAATGACTAAATGCATTGTCTGTAATTTGAGTACATCCACTTACATTAAGTGTATGAATGCCGACCAAATGAGGAAATGCATTGTCTGTAACTTTCTCGCAACCACTTATATCAAGTGTGTGAATGCCAACCAAATGAGGAAATACAATGTCGGAAATTTGTTTGCAACTATTGATACTGAGTGTATGAATGCCAGTCAAGTGCGTAAATGCATTGTCTGTAATTTGAGTACATCCACTTGCATTGAGTGTACGAATACCAGTCAAGTGAGTCAATGCATTGTCTGTGATTTGAGTACAACCGCTCATATTGAGTGTGTTAATGCTTGTTAGGTGGATAAAAGCACTATCTGGGATGGTTAAGCAATAACTCATATTGAGTGTATGAATGCCAGTTAAATGAGGAAACGAACGGCCTGTGATTCTATGGCAACCATTCATATCGAGTGTGTGAATGCCTTTCAAATGTATGAGTGCCCTGTCCGTAATTTGAGTACAATAACTCATACCGAGAGTATGAATGCCACTAAAGTGACAAAATGCATTGTCTGTGATTTGATCATTGTCACTCATATCGAGCGTGTGAATGCCAGTTAAATGAGCAAAATAACTGTCTTCAATTTGACTGCAACCGACCATGTAGAGTGTATGGATGCCCGCTAAATGAGTAAATGCATCGTCTGTGATGTTCGTACAATGACTCATATTGAGCGTATGAATGCCCTTTAAATGAGTAAATGCATTATCGGTGATCCGATTGCAACCACTCATATCGAGTGTGTGGATGCCAGGCAAATAAGAAAATGCGCTATCTGTGATTTGAACACAAAAACTCATACTGAGTGTGTGAATACCGCTTAAATGACTGAATGCATCGTTAGAGATGATCCTGCAAACATTGATATTGAGAGTGTGGACTCCTTTCAAGTATTGGAAATGCTTGTTCGTCACATAAGAACTGTTCAAGTTTACATTAAACAGTGTTCCTTTTCCCAATCGAAAATAATGTTCAATCTCTTCATTTCTCAAATATTTTTTTAATGTTCTCTTCTTGTTGAACATGAGCAATCGATTGAATTTGAGTTGATTGATTCCTTTGCAGGTGTAACTCAATTTCAACCATTCTCGGGTGTCACAAAACTCAATGATTTTTGACCATGCATCATTACAAAGTGCAGACCAAATTTCAATTGTGAAACATTCATCACTTTCATTGTCAATCATGTGTCTTTGGTTGTTGTGTTGTCGTGGTGTTGTTCGCTTTGGTGTTTTTTCTTCTTGTTTGGAAGCAAAGTTGTTCATTCAATGGAAGAACAATCTTTCCCATCTCGGTTACACCATCTGAGTTCGTATTGATATCACACACAAGTTCTTCTTGTTTGGAACAGAAAGTGTACTTCATCCGATGGTAGAACAATTGTTCCTTTTCATATCGGATAACACCATCTGACTTAGTATTGATATCACACAAATTGAGAATCTTTGATGATCATCGACTTGAGTTGGCAGACTGCCAAGAATTTAGCGCCCATGCGGATTTACGGAAACGCAAGCGTGAACAAAAATGATATCAGAAAATGCAGAGGTCGGTGTTGAGACCAGTACGGCAATCGAAAGTATCATTGACAAGGAAATCAACGCCCCACTAGAGCAAGAGGAGCATAGTGGTCCAACCGACCGCAAGATAGAGCTCGAGATTATCTTTGGTGAGAATGAGCCAAACAAGCTAGTGACAGTTCACATTGTCAACCAATACATTAGGAAACCGTTCTTGGGAGGATACCGGCATACTATTACAGGTTTAGAATATCATCATGCCAGTACTCAGACGTTACCTCGGAAGAAAACACCCGAAGAGATGGAAAAGATGAATCGAGTAAAAAGTCATACGGAAACTCAGACAAAAGATGTTGAAACTCGTTCTCAACAGACATACAGGGAGCAAGGTACTCAAATGAACAAACCAGGCCTCATGTTAGACGAGTCAGAAGATATTGAGCTACCAATACCAGAGTACTACTTTGATTCGGAAATGATGGAGCAATTACGACATGAAAAAGCGATCGTAGTACAAGCATGGACGAGGGGATGGTTCGCGAGAAGATTAGCTCGAAGTATGAAGGAGAGACAGTATGAGGAGATCACCCTTCAAGAACTGAAAAGTAAGGAACAAAGAGAACAAGAAGCCGAGAAAAAGAGAGTAGAGATAGAACGAAGGATGCATCCGAAAGCTAAAGAGGATTTTGATATATTGTATAATCAATTAGAATCGTGGAGATTAGCAAAGGTTGATTCTATTAAGAATTCAGATCAATTATCCGAGGACCAGAAGCAAAACGAGTTGGTCGAACTCCTTAAGAAGGAGACCAAACTTCTTCAAACAATTGACCGATTGAAACAAGCTGCAAATGAAGAGAACAAGCACGAAAATATTCACAACAGGTTGAAGAGAATGGCTGATCCAAAAACCTTGTCCAATCCAGATGGAGGCACAACATACATCGAAACCCCATTCACAGTGAGAGCGAGAGAGCTTATGGATTTGTATCACGGACTCAACACAGAAATGTTATCCGTGGATGAGAGACTGGACGTACTATTGCATGTAAAATGGACAGTCAAAGAATTTGACTGCAAGTTGACCAGAGATATTGTGGAGCTCATTGACAGAGAGGCCGATCTGCTCAATCGCGGAAGAAAAGATAAGAGCCTGGTTGGTCTACGGAAGCGTCTATCAAATATGTTCTTGGAGTTTATCGAGCAACCAGAGTTCAATCCTGAAGCTGTACAATATGTCAAGATACCTCTTGAGAATACAGTTCGACCACATGTACAAATCATAACAGATCCCAGAAGAACGAGAAGCTAATTAAATTTTGAGTTAGCAGTGTATTACTTTTCAACTACTTCGGCATCAATGATCTGTCTTGTTCTGAATCTTGAGCTAGATTCTTCATCCTCAGAGAATGCTTCACTTGGTTGTTCCTGCTCTTGATCATAAACCTCATCAATAAACTGATCCAGACTCAAGAATGTTTCATCATTTGTCTGTGAATTCACTTCCAGGCGCTCAATCTTGTAAGGTTCATTTGGATGCTTCTTTCTAGCGACAACATTGACAATAAAAGGGAAGAATAAATCAACTCCTTGTGCTACTGGGAACTGGGACATCTTGGATTGCAATTCTGCTTCTTCCAGATATGGGAATTCCTTCTTCACTTTGTTCAACTCTTGCTTGTATTTGAGAATTTCCTTCAGTGAATTCTGTGATTCATTGTCTCCAACTGCCATAAACACCGCTGTTGTCTTATACACCAGTTCACCATTTGGCAAAATAGTCTTATCACGCTCCGACATGTTTTCTTCTGCATTTGTCAACACCACAAAGTGCTTCACTCTACCAATACTCTCATCATCGTTCTCATCAGTCGATGATGACTTGAATTTGTTCTTAAAGTCAGAAAATACGGACGCAAAGGATGACTTTTTCTTTTCACCTTCACCACTACCAGCTTCTGGCCCTGGATTAATTTCCTTGCTCACTCGTCCCAATTGTTTCGATACTGCATCGTGCACCAATGGATGTCTCTGAACCACTTCAAACGCTCTCAACAACACATAATCATCAAAATTGGCAATGTTTGCTTGTTGGTTCTGCTTCAGATTCTTGTTGTTCTGGCTCAATCGAACTGTTGTTTCAAGTTTTTTACGAAGAGAGGCTTGAGCTTCATCCAACAAGTCCATTTGACCAAAGAGAGCTCTCTGAATATTGCCAAACAATTTCTTGTGCATTCTCTTGAAGAAAATGTGCAGTGCCAGGACGCCCAATAAGCTAAACACAATCTTGAAGGGAAGAGCGACTGTTGCGACGAGAAGACTTCCTAATTTCTTGAGAAAAGATGAGTCATCTTGTTTTTCCTTGTTGTTCTTGTGCTTGTTGTTGTTTTTCTGATCAAAGTTGATCACAGAGCTCTTGTTGTTTCGAGCAGTTGAATAGTGTTGATGATGCTGTTGGTGACGATTCATTGCTTCAAACAACGCATTGGATGGCGAGGAGGACTGGAGAGGAGAATTGATTTTTGGCGGGAGAGCGGAGTTATTTCTCAAGGTGTGAATGCGATTGTGTTGTTGTTGTTGAGCAGTGATGAGTGATCCTTGATAGTGATGCATGTGTTGCGTTATCACATGCTTGGTTGCAATGATCGGTCTTTTGAGTAATAATCTGTTCATTCTGTTGTTTTGTTTTTGTGGAAAATTGGAGAAATTGGCGGGATTTTGTTCGTGGGCAACATTGGCTTTCTTCGAAAAGGTGATTGAGCATTGTAAGTCCAGCTCAATAACTCTTATATAAGAATGACTGAGCGAACAAAACGCAGATACATGAACGGCCAGTATTATAGTGGAGATTAATTCAAAGTTAAATTAGTCATACTAAAAACAGTGGGGTTTTCTTAAAGAAACAACAAGCCAAGACAAAAAAGAATGCAGCAATCAAGCGAAAAAAAAGAAAACGAGAGTGTGGCAAAGAATGAAAGGATTAATGAAATTTGCTCTGCACTTTGCAGAGATGTATGGTCAAAAGTTGTCGAGTTTTGTGGCACTGAAGAATGGTTGCAATTGAGTTACACTTGCAAAGGAATCAATGATTTCAAATTCAATCGATTGCTCATGTTCAACAAGAGGAGAACTCTAAAACCAAGTTTCATATGGAAAGAGGAGATTGAATACTGCTTTCGATTGGCAAAAGGGACGCTGTTCAATGTCGACCTGGGTGATAGTTTGTACGTGGTGGATGACCATTTCCAATTTTTCGACGGTATCCATACACTTGATATGGGTCATTGCGAGAACATTACAGACAAATCATTTCTTTATTTGAATGACATTCATACTCTCAACATGAGCGGTTGCAAGAACGTTACAGGTCAAGGCTTTTCTCATTTGGCTGGCATTCACACGCTTGATATCAGTGGTAGTGATCAAGTCACACACAGTGCATTCGTTCATTTGGTTGGCATTCATACTCTCAATATGTCTTGTTGCAATCAAATCGCAGACAATGCATTCGCACATTTGAATGGCATTCATACTCTCAACATGAGTGCTTGCAGGAGTATTACTGACAATGCTTTTTCTCATTTGACTGGCATCCATACACTTGACATATCTTATTGCTATCAAATCACAGATAATGCACTTCCTTACTTGGCTGGTATTCACACACTCCGTATATTCCTTTGCGAGCACATCACAGACCTTGGAATTCGTTGTTTGACCGGTATCCATACACTTTTGATGACTTCCTGCTTTGAAATCACAGACGACGCATTTGTTCATTTGGCTGGCATTCACACACTTGATATAAGTGGTTGTTCTCAAATAACAGACAAGGCGTTCGCTCATTTGGCTGGTATTCACACTCTCTACATGAATGATTGCACACAAATTACAGACAGCGCATTCGCTCATTTGATAGGCATTCATACTCTCAATATATCTGGTTGTAATCAAATCACAGATGCTGCATTCCCTCATTTGGTTGGTATCCACACGCTCGAGATGAGTGGTTGCACTCAAATTACAGATAATGCCTTTTGTCATTTGAGTGGAATTACCACACTCTTTATGAACGGATGCAATCAAGAATCGATCACAGAGCAGATATTACCTTATCTGACAGGTATCCACTCACTCTATTGGTCTGATCACGGACGGAGCAATGCTTTCATCCAAGAATTCGTTGATCGTTTACAATCGTCTGAGGTGTATATGCCCTATCGTAGGGTCTACAATTCAGATTGACCGACCGAACTTTTTGTAGAGGACTGCAATGACAAATGTGGATTTTGTTTTACGATCAGTAAGGAAACACAGTTTATTGGAGTTTCTCAATACGTTGGATCAGAATGTTATTGACACAAGAAACTACATCATGGTGCTTCAACAGCCATGATTGACCTCCAACACTCGAGTGTCCGTACATGAGCTTGTACAATAGTTTTGTATCGTACGACTCTAGCTTTGCTAAGCACAATAAATCAAAAGCATGTTGTTCTCTGTTCTCAAAGTCGTGATTAATCCAACGCAAGATAGATGAAACAAGTTCCTTTGAAGAAGCTGAAAGTCCACTTCGGCTCAAAATCATGTGTAACAAATTGAATGGCAACTGCAAGAATTGATCACTATGGCAAATGACAACCGAAAAGTTGAAATCAATAAATCGCAAATTTGCCTCCACAATATCCCTGTAATCTCTCCTCCTCGAATACTCATTCTTCAACGATTCATCAACCGTGACTTCATCATCCTCACTCTCATTTTCGCTTGAATCAATCATTGGATACAATCTCTCAACAACATTCAAACAGCTATTCACCTGACAATTCTTTGTCAAATATTGTACACTAGCGCTATAGCACTCCCACGATTCATACATGACACAACAAAACAATAAATCAACCAATTCTTCAGCCTCTAGATCATTGATCTCTCCCGTGTAAAAACTCTTGATCATTGCTTCAAATACTTTAATTTCTATCTCGAGCAATGACAATGATTGTTCACTATCAGCATCAGTATCAGTATCATCACTGGAGAAACCAAGGAAATCAGATCGATTCTCTATCATGTCCCATTCTTTCAATTCACAGTATACTCCTCCCTGTTGTTGTTGTTGTCGCTGTTGTTCCTTCTTGTCTCTCATGAAAAATCGTTGCCAAAAATCAGATTTCACTGCAAGAAAGACACGATGACATTGAATGACTTTTGTGGGGTTGTTCAGAAAAGCAGGGAACACCAGTGAAAAGTCGCTAAAGGAATCTGGGTTGTTGTACGCCACTGGAAACTGATGTCTCGACACTTTGACACTGACTGGCATTTTTCTTCTGTGCTTTTGTTTTTTGGTTGGATTTGAGCTTCGTCAGACCAATGCGAAAATTTGACTCAGGAATGTTTGACACTTGACATCTAGAATCGTGAGTTCTCCCTCTGAAGGAGCAAAAACCCAACGAAAAAGCAACAACAAACGTAAAAGCGCGTCACACCAATAATGTCACTCTCTGATTTATGTGGTGGTGGAGGTAATGGTGGTTCAGGAAGTGGTGATAATCAAGCACTTCGGGAAATGTCCGAGCGAAACAAGAAAATCAACAAACAAATGGCTGAATTGGACAAGGAAGATCGTTCAATTCACAAGTTGTTGCTGTTGGGTGCTGGAGGATGTGGAAAGTCTACTGTTTTAAAACGTAAGGATCCTATCTAAACATCATGTTTCTTCGGGGACAGAGAACTTCTGTTCCTGTTTTTCGATTGTGTGCATGTTAATAATTTTTTGTGTCTTCATTTTCTGAATATCATTGGAATGATTGATTGCATGCTCAACTGGAATGAAACTTTCTCAATGATGATTACAACAACAGAAATGAGAATTATTGAGGCTGAATTGACTGGAAGAGACAGTTTTTCGAAAAAGGAGACTGATCATTATGTTTCAATTATTCAACGCAGTATTTTTAGTATTTTCGACACGATTCTCATGTATTGTGAAGATAAGGGAATTGATTTGATACAGAGGATCAATAATATGACACCGAATGGATCCGAGGGATATACGGGTGATCACATTGATGCATTTGTTGATTTTTTGAGATATGTGTCAACTATTTCTGTGATGCAATTCTGGGTGAGACAAAAGGATGTGAAAAATATTCAATTGTTGTACCATTGTCCTCCGGTACGCGAGATTTTAGAGAAGCGAAACGAGTTTGATTTGTTTGATCAGGCAGATTAGTACGTTTTGGTTGTTAATGATTTTCTATCTGTAATCTCTCTTGTTTGACTGTGCTCTAACTGAGCTAACTTTTATATGTGTCTATTTTGATGTCATGAACGAAATGATTGATAATGCGATGAAAATGATGATGATTCTCTCAAACAGTTTTATTGAACATTTGGAGAGAATTGCGGAAGAGAACTATTCTCCGAATTTGGATGACATCTTGAGAGCGAGAGCAAAGACAGTGGGTATCACTGAAAAGTTTTTCGATATTGATAGGGATTTCAAGTTTAGAATGGTGGATGTCGGAGGTCAGAGAAACGAAAGAAGAAAGGTATGTGGTGTTTGTTGGTCTGTATTGTTAGTCACAAGTTGAAACAGAGTTATTGACATCCTATTTTGCATACTAGTGGATTCATGCGTTTGATAATGTGACTGTTGTCATTTTTGTGATCGGTCTAAGTGAATATGACCAATTCTTGGCCGAGTCAGAGACCAATGAGAACCGTATGCAGGAATCATTAGACCTATTTGAGGAAATTTGTAACAACAAGTACTTTAAGAACAAACCAGTATGTATTTCACTTCTACCAATTGCTTCTCTCTCTGAATCCGAGACTGTTGTCACTAATTTATTACACATTGTTTCCAGATCATGTTATTCCTGAACAAAACAGATCTTTTTGAACAAAAACTCAAGAAGGTGCCTCTAAACACCTTCTTCAAAGATTATACCGAAGATAATAGCTATGATAGTGCTCTGAAACATATCCAAAAGCGCTTTACAGCTCTCAACAAGAATCCCAATAGAAACGTACACACACAACCTACGTGTGCCACTGACACAAAGACCATGAAACACATATTTGATTTCATCCGGAGTACAATCCTTCGAGAGTTGCTTGATCTATCAGGACAACTCTAAAACTGTAGAACAATGCAAGACAACCTCCTTGTTTTGTCACACCCAATAAAAATTCTCCTCAGAACCTCCATAAGTTGCTGCCAGATGACGTTTGACAAGAGAGAAAAAACAAGCACTGACCTGTCACACACGCATTCAGACCACGAAAAACAATCCAAAATCTTCACTCGAACTATCAAAAGGAAAAGATTAACAATTTGTGGTGACATATGGGAAATAACAACAGTAACAGTAGTGAGACACCACGAAAGTGCAGAAAATCCTCCAAAAACCAACCATCCACCAATGTTGCTGTTTCTCCGAAGCCGACATCGTCATCCTCCGCTATTCCGATTGGCCGAACGAACAGCAATGGACGGTTTGATCTGCCTCGTAGTAGAACCTCATCATTTGATTACTCAAATGTTCACGCATGGTCGGTTGAAACAGTGAGTCAATGGGCCGAGCATGTTTTTACGCCCAATGTTGCCGCCAATTTTATTTCTACGACGACGACAACAACGGAAACCACGTCGCCTTCTACTTTGGTGCCAGCGGTAAATGAATTGGAGCACTCGGGTGCGACATCATCCGCACTTGCACATGAGAAAATTAAGCAAAAGATCAAGGAGTTTGACATTACGGGTAAAAAGCTTTTAGAGCTGAGCGAAAACGATTTGGAGCAAATGTTTGATGTGTCTAATGAGCAAAGCAAGCTCATGATGACTCAAGGATTGAGATCCATTCGATCTTCATCTCTCAGTCCATCTCCGTCACCGATCAGTGCGACAATGATGATGGCACACCATGATATATTTGACCAACACACAACAACAACGACGACAACAAATAGGACACAAAGTTTCAGTCCGGTGATATCAAGAAGCTACAGTGATTTAGCACCAAGTATCAGAAGAGATTCTCTATCGAAAACTGTAGCTGCTTCCACTACGACTATGACTACAACTGATATCCTATCTACAAACTCTGGTATGGGTAATGATAGTGACGATGATGATGAAGTTGCCATATTTGTGGAAGATATCCTGAGCAGCATTTCACCTAGCACACCGACAGAAACATTCATACCCATCTCCCAGTCGACCCCTACACATGCAACTCATCGCCGAAGTGCCTCCCAGCACGAAATGGCTTCCAAATCCTGTGGCGTCAAACAAGAAATTGAACAACGCCGCCTAAAAGCAAAGAAAGCCACTCGGTTAACAAAGTCATTCCGAAGCAACAGCTGTGAAGCTAAAAAAGAAAGTGAAGACAACAGTCTCGGATCCAGGAGCTCTGAGCTCAATGAGAAGAACACTCTGGTTGTGCTAAACAAGCTTGAAGCAATACCTGCATTGAAAAATATTGCGAAGCCAACTGATTTTAGTGCAATGTTAAATGGTTGGGAACTGTTGAGACAATATGCGAGCAATCTAGCGGTTCCGACACAGATGCTGGAATCTTTCTTGAGCAAGAAAACCAATGAAACAATTCAGGCTATTAGTACGCTGGTAGATGTGTACGGATGTAATGAAATTACTCGGAAGGAACTTATGCGAGCTCAAGCAGCAGCATTTGATGCATCGAGGGCATACTGGAAGAACTTTGAAGATTACAATGGAGAAATTAAGGTTCGATTGTTGATTGTCGAACAATCAAACCAAGTAAGCATCGAGTCAGTGTGTCCTGTGAGATACAGAATGATCAATACCAATCCATCAGAGCAAAAGAAATTGCATGAACCGACCAAGTTTATTGCTGCAATCACAATAGGTCCATTCTACTTGGAATGGAATGAATCGAACTTAATTATCCCACAAAAGTGTTGCTCGAAAGCAATAGTGTACTCTGAGGAGCTCGGAAAAGTTGTGTCGAGAAAGATGATCGATGGAGCTTTGAGTCAAGTTGCAAGTTTTGTAACTACGTGGAACCATGGGCGACTCTATTCAGAATTGACATGTAATTGTTACCACTTTGTGTCAGAGTTGCTTACAGAATTGAATGTGATGAAGCCAGTGTCTGGTCGATTATTTGAAAATTTTATGATTCAGATTGAATCTCAAGGAAGTGCAGAAATGTGCTTCACTAATCCACAAAAGCAGTATGTAGGTATGAACAGCAGTAGGGCAACATCTGCATATTCAGATAAGCAAAGTGAGTGTCTGTCCACTCCAACACACAGAGAGCTAGATGAATTTTTGTGGCATAACCTGCAGTATTTAGAATCAGATGACGTATGTATATTATGATGAAACCCAGTTACTAAGCTTACTCAGTATACTAACCAATGATTTCTCTAGATTATGATGTTTAAATGTATTGACACTGCCATCTACGCAAATTGGAATAGCTTCCGGTGCCTAGAGCATCGCCCGAGTGATTGTTTCTTTGGTGATCCTGAACGCCTAACACAATCAATCAGTCAGATCAATATTGTAAAATCACAATCGAACTAATAAACTTATGACGTGTAAAGCACCGCAATGGAACTTCTGAACTTGTAGCCGAAAACTCCTAAGGAAATGTATTGAGCGATTACTTTTGGTCTCACTTAGCTCATTGTTGATTGAAATACTTGAACTTACGTAATCAATGGACCCTTCGGAACATTGGAGCTCTTCTAGAATGTACTCATATCACCCGATACATACTTTTATGGACCTGATAGTTTTCGCCGCCCTCCTTTTACCCACTTTCCACACAGGAGGCTCTTAAAAACTCCAGGAAATCACGTAGTGGGTGCCAAAATTTAAAACCAACAACAAGTGAAAACACCACACAAGAGAATGCCATCCAACGCCAGATACATTGACATTGATAATTTGACACTGGAGAATGTCATTGATGATGAAATGGGCCGAAGTTTGCTTACTCAATTCATGGCCTCTGGACACAACTCGGAACCAATGTTGTTCATTGGAATGGTGGAAGAATATGTCACATTCCGTTCCTCTTGCAACCGTTATGAATCTGCCAAAACGATTTGTGACCAATTCATTGTTGCCAATGCATGTCATGAGCTCAACATTTCCCAACAGACCAGAAGCAACACACTGAACAAGTTTCAAGAAGAGTGCAGTTTGCACAAATGCTCAAGGGACTTGTTTGATGAATGTGTGGTGAATGTGATGCTCGAGATGAAGGAAGATGTTTGGCCTCGATTCCTCAACTCAACCGAGTGCAAACAATTGATTGGTGATGTTGCTTTTGAACAAATTCTCAAAAGACAGCAGTCACCCAGGCAACAAGACTCAACAAAGCCACAACAATCCGGATTAACATCCCAGCAACAGTTGCAACCGCAACAAACAAAGCAAGCCTTCTCATTTGTAACAACCCCAACTGAGTTATCTATCACTGAGTCTTCAGTGAACAAAAAGTCTCCTAGAAACAACAAGGAAGCTGGAATCACCTCTCCATCACCACCCATACGCCCGTATGTTACAGAGGATGACACTGCAATGCTAAGAAGGTTTTGCTTGCCCCCAACTCCACAGATTGAGGAAGCCCTGTGGTCTGAGATGAGCCAGAAACAAGGATATTCACTACATTCGACCAAAGTGCCTGTAAAAATGAATGGAAAGTCTACAAAGATGTGGAGATTGACTGGTGTCGTAGATGCTCCAGTCGAGATGTTAGTCAATGCAGCAATTGCAACAGAACATAGGAAAAAGTATGATGGTTGCCTAACGGCAGCAGAATATCTCGGCTATCGGTCAGCCAAAGACATTGAGTGCAAATTTTCATCCTCAATCATGTATGAAAGATATTCATTCCCAATCGTGAGTGACAGAGAGGCTGTATATGCGTGTACCATGAAATATGAGACATATTCGGATCGTTACTGGAAACGATACATTGTCGCAAAGAAATCCATTCCATACGAACAACTATTGACTCCAAAGAACACAATCAGAGTCGAAGGTATCAGTTTACATATTTTTGAACAAGCCAACACCGAGAACACTCAGTCGAGGTACTACGTGTGTGAGTGGATCGACATGAGAGGCAACATGATGTCCTGGATGTGGAATAAGGTCGTCAAAGTCAGAGCTGCCAAGTTCCATGAAGGTATCCAAGAATCTGTGCGAGTGTACAGGGACAACAATCCCTCTGCCAACAAAGAACTTCACAACGAACGGTTGATGGATACACTCAGAGACTACCTCAAGAACAATATACCTCGCCATTGTGTATAAAATACTCAATTTTGCTGTACATCGGATCTTCATCGGTTATTCTCCTTCATTAATTTCGGAATAACTCATTGTTTAGCCCGCTCGGGTGTGAATTCAAAGCAGTCAGTGTCCCGCAGCGCAGCCGTGATTCAAACAAACACAAAACACCACCAACCTCCATCCATACACAGTCATCCAACTAAGACTACCCTAGTTTTTCCCACTTCAACAATATGGTTCAATTCCTGAATAGAGATCACATCTATGAGTAAGTTTCTCCCGCAAGCGCTTTTCACTCACCTGCACACAGACAAAAAAGCTAACACTAGAAATTTTTCACACAATCATATTTCATATGGTAGCCATCCATGGTTCCGAGTCACAACAGCCTTCTGGAGAAAATATCCCAACCCACTATCACCCCACGTCATTGACATTGATATCCTCAATAGACACATGGACGAACAAGGTCGTCTCCACACCACACGTCTCATTACATGCAAGGGTCACGTACCCGATTGGATCTCCAAAGCAGTCGGTGGTAAGAATTGGTGCTTTGTCCTAGAGAGATCAGTCGTCGATCTCAAGAATCAAACACTAGTAATGAAATCGCGCAACATTTCCTATGAAAATCTGATACAGGTGCACGAGACTTGCACCTATGACACATTTGCAAACAAGAATGAAGAAGAAGAGAATAGCAGTGTTTCGACGTCAAAGACACGGTTCACTCAACAAGCAAAGATTGTTGTGCCTATATGGGGATTCAGTGATAAGGTTGAGAATTTAACCTTGGACAATTTCCACAAGAATGCAAAGAAGGGATTAGAAGTCATGGAATGTCTGTGCAACAATATCAAGCAGGAAACGATTGATTTTTTGCATCAGAATAGAGATGCCTCTGATGCAACAACAACAACGCCCACCACTGACTAATTAGATGACTCGTTTTATTCTTGTTGTTTGAATGAGGGTAAAGTGTTGTTCATTGTCCTTCTCTTTGTCATTGCTGTTTGGACACACTGGCTCCAGCATGTGACCGCAGATGGCACAAGGTACTTTTGTTGTGAAAGCAAATAAACTGCATGACACATCTATTGTTTTTTCCGAAGTAAGAGAATGTTCATCAGACGAATACAACTGACAAAAAACAATATAGTAAAACATAGGATCCACATGACATCCTGTTCTGAATACATTGGAGCTAAACTACTTTTGTTCTTTTTGCTCCTTGTTGCTTCTCTGGATGATGACTTGAAAGCTTTACCTACTGTAGCGGTTGCTGCCGTTGGCGCGGCAGAAGAATTGGCGCCTTTTTCTTGTTCGGTCATTTGTTGATTTTTCAAGTTTATGAATCCGATCCACAGTTGCTGGATCAACTGTTTGTGAGAAGAACCTGTGAGAGTGCTGCCATCACCAACTGAGAAGCTGTTTGTCTGTTGTGATTGATTCGTGAGATTTTGTGCCAAGTGTGTCGATTGTAAACAAGACTGAATAATGGACAAGGCTTGATCTTCGGTCAGAATTCTCACCGTTGCTAACTGTTGATCATGCATGCATATGAATTTGAAGTGAATGTGCTTTCTTTTTGGGTGATCGAACCCCCATCGGAGAATGGAGTTATCTACATGATAGCTTCCACAAGGACATTCGAACATTTAGTCCTTGAAAAGCGCGACAAAAAAATTAATCCAATTCGACACCTTTTCCCACAACTAAACAATAACAACAAATAACAACAACAACAATGAGCATCTATAAAGTAACATATAACAGTGATACGATGAGTTGGGATCACCAATTCCCAGTCGTCCTTCAAAGTCAACCCCATGGCATCTCACCACAGACCTATGCTGCCACACTGCACAAGTGCGATCAAATCATGTACGATCGATTAAAGTCCATTGAAAGGAGAAGAACACTGACTGTTACTCTGTCTCTTCTCATTTCCACTGTTGTTTTTACTCCTGCCGTCGTGTTGAGTGTTGGTTTGACACTGTGGGCTAGATTGCCTTATTTGATTGCCCCTGTGATTGTTGCACTGGTTTCCTTGATGATTGTGTGTATCCTAGTGCCAGCCTACATTTCCAAGAACAAGAATCAAAAGACACATCGGGAAATTAGAGATGAGCTCTTGGGCTTTTTGTCCAGTCAGAATGCTTCCATTTACGCGCCATCTCATTTACAGTTGATGCTCAAGGATTATGACACAGAGAGGGGTTTTGGACGATTTTTAACATACAAGAACAACCGTAGAGTGATTATTCTATTGTCCAGTGGACCTACCATTGAGATTGTTGATACAAGAGGTTTAGCTTTCAATCAGCCACAGTCCCAACAAGCTTATCAAGTACCACAACAACAACAAGGTTACGTGCATTATCAACCACAGCCACAACAACCAGTCATGTACTATCAGCCACAACAGCCACAGCAACAACAATCACAACCACAATATCAAGAGTACTATCAGCCTTCATCGTTGTATCAACCATATCAGATACAGGTGCAAAGACAAGAAACTAGTGATTCCAAACCAACAAATAACAATTTCTAAGCAAGGTGTTTACTCTGTACATAAAAATATTCTATTTCCAGAAACCAGAAAACACAGATCAACAGAAAACAAATCACATCTGCAACGAACGAAAATATTCACGCAGAAGCCCACAACCCATGAAGAAGAATTCAGGACACAGCCCAAAACCTAATGATGACATGAATTCTCCCTTTCCTTCAGGGCCCTCTAAGATTTCCTGATTCTAACTCCATTCCGTTCTTCGCCAGCTCATTACGCGAATTCTCCGCTCATGTTTTTGACATTTGAAACATGAATATATGGCCCGTCTAGCTCAGTCGGTAGAGCGCAAGGCTCTTAACCTTGTGGTCGAGGGTTCGAGCCCCTCGGTGGGCGCTACAGTTTTGATAAGCTCAATAGGGGATCTTGCCATCTCGCTCCCTCGATACTTCCTTTTGTTGGGGTTTCTTCGTGTTTCGAACCTTCTTATATCGTTCTCTGTCGTACATGTGATAATTCAGCACTTCTAATCGGCGATCTGCTTGCTTCTCAAGTATGAACATTTGTCGCGTAATATCATTGTGATCCATCTGTACAAAAGACTTGTATTCGGCTTCTTCTTGCAGCTCTCTCTCCTGTCTTTCCAAGCACTTTTTTCTCAAGTTCGAGCGGCCAGTATTCTTTTTGTTGGGACTTCTTTCTTTCTTTCTGGGGCGTTTGTTCTTTCCTCCGTAGGCTCTATAAATGACATAGGTACGAGACATCTTGCTTTGGTTGTTGTCTGTTCTTTTTTTTCTATCTGTGTGCAAGGGCCGAAAGCACACGAACTGGCTATTATTGCCACTCTGGGAACTAAGAAAAATGAACTTTTTCTTCGTGGGAAGTTTTTTAGTACTATTACTGAGTGCTCCGAAGATTGAAGAGATCACAATGCGCAGTTACTGAACGCATTCAAACAATAAATACACTCCTTCATTGATGGAATTTCATCTACTGGGAAGGTACGCTCTCGTTCTTCGGTCCATGTTCGAAGTAGATCATCTCGGGCCTGGGATACCTTCTTTTGTTGAGGTTTCTTCGTGTTGCGATCCTTCCTGTGCTGTTCTCTATATAGCAAGTGATATTGGATCCTCTCCAATCGATGAGCTTCTTCATTGGCCTGTATGAACATTTGCTTGGACAAATCATTGTCCATTTGTACTTCTTCAGGCTCCCTCTCCTGTCTCTTTGTACATTTGTTTCTCATGCTTGAGCGGCCAGTTTTCTTTTTGTGAGAACTCCTTCCTTGATTTCTGCGGTGTTTGTTCTTGCCTGTGGTCCGTTGTATGAAGGCGAATGAATGAACAATTGACATCTTTGTTGGTGGTTTTGTTTTTGGTCGTGTTGGCAGCTGAGAAAACTTGAAAGCTGGAACATCCTTTCGAAGAAAAAAGCGAACATGATCTTCACAATTTAGAGGGTAGTTAGCAGATTTTCTTAAAATTGAGTCTTTATTTTACAGGGGAAGGCATCCGAGTTCCTTTAACAAATAGAGCATTTAAGTCTCTTTCTCGAGCCTACTCTTGAGTTTTGGATAGGGGGCCTCAAGACAGATCTGATGCAACAATCAAACACATTCTTCAAATTCTTTTGAGTCTTAGCAGATGCTTCCACAAAGTCATAAGCACCGACACTATTCTTAAGGGAGATTCCCATTTGGTATGTGACTGGTGATTGTTCCTTGATGCTTAATTTCTTTAGTGTTTCTTCGTCTTCTCTCAGGTCGATCTTTGTCGCAACAAGCACGATTGGAGTGTCGGGACAGTAATATCTTAATTCTGGGTACCACTTTGTTTCGGCGTTTGCGAAGGAAACAGGATTGATGCTTGAGTAAGCTAGGATGAAACAGTTTGTCTCAGGATAGCTCAGTGGACGCAATCGATCATAATCTGACTGTCCAGCAGTGTCCCACAGTTGCAATGATATGATTTGATCTTCGAAGAGAACATTTGCTGCATAATTATCAAAAACACTTGGTTGGTAATCCTCTGGGAACCTATTTTCAGAGTAGGAGACCAATAGACTCGTCTTTCCTACGGCTCCATCTCCAACAATTACAATTTTGATTGAACAGTCACTCATGTTTTATTTTTTGATACTTGAATTCTTTTGGTTTCTCTACTTGTTGTTGAATTGTTTCATCATGGGGTTCTTGTCAACCTTAAGTATTCGGTCGGTCATTGATGGAACTGTGGCTGAACAAAGACAGGACATCGGTTCATTGACAGTTCTGGCTTTGTTCACTCTAATACTCCGATTGATAGTTTCTCCGACGAGCCTCGCGCCAAATCTGAGCTACAAGTTTTGCTCACAGAAAATTACACAGGATGGCAACTCTAAGTAAACAGTGGCTAAAAGGTCCCATTAATGACAGATTAATAGATGCACATGATCGCCCTATAAATTGTATTTGTATCCGAGGTGATGAATTAGTGACTGCCAGTGATGATCATGGTCTCAAAGTATTTAGCATTGATTCTGGCGAACTAAGGAGAGAATTATTTACGAAACAATATGGACATAAGGAACAAGTAACAACAGTAGACTTTGTAAAGTTTGATGGAAGGATATTGTCAGGTGCCATGGACAGTAAACTATGTCTCTGGGAAGCCAATTCCAATCGGTGTGTTGACCTACTCGGACATCAAGCTTCCATTAGCAAGGTACAGTGCGCAGAGAATAGGAATGTTGCTGTCAGCTCTTCATATGATAAGACGCTAAAAGTTTGGAACTTGGATACACAACAATGCCTGTCCACTCTAGCATCGAAGAATGGACACAAGAAGGCTGTTAGAAGCTTCTTCTGGAAGAACTCTCTGCTGTGTAGTGCTGGAAGTGATGGATTGGTGGGAGTATGGGATGTCAACACTGGAACACTAATAAGTGTTTTGGAAGAGCATGATGCTCCAATATCTTCTATTGACGTGGAACAGAACTCCAATGTGTTACTCACTGGATGTATGAGAGGGAAGGTTGGAGTGTGGGATCTTCGAACATGTAACTTGGTACATAAGATTGATGCCATGAACGGGGCCATAAATGACATGAAAGTCAGCAGTCCAGAACAAACACCAAGTGATCCTCATCCGTGTGTGATACTGGCTGGCTCCAACAAGCTGATACGAACATTGGATCCGAGAAAAGGATTTCAAATCAGGCAGAATATTAAGGGTCACGAAGGAGAGATTTATTCACTTGCTGTGCGAGATAATTTAATCTTTAGTGGAGCACGCAATGGATGGGTTCTCGTTCATGATTTCTTGACAGGTAAATGTCAGTATGGTGTCGGTGTGTGCGACAATAAACCATGTAATAGCGTCGAAGTGGCAGGCAATGACCACTTGGTCGCTGCTGGATCAGATGGAAAAGTGGTGATTTTTGATTATCAATAAACAAATGATTCGAATTCACTCAAATGCAACACTATCTTGCGTTTACCGTTGTTGTTGTTGCTGTTCTTGTTGTTGCTGCTGTTGTTGCTGTTGTTGCTGTTGTTGTTGTGAATCGTTTACTTGGATAATGTGATCGTTTGATGAGTGCACATCCGTTTCCTCTGATCCATGCTCATCTTCATCATCATCGTCAAACATACTGGTCGACCTCGATGGATGAGACGACGACGACAAGAGTGCTGATGAATTGCCGCGCAATCTCTCTCCACTGTGCGCAGAAGATGACGATGATGATACCGGTGGTGCACCAATCAATGGAATGTCTCTGCTCTCCACCTGATAACACACATATTCACCCAGCAGAGCTGTAATCGCAACACACACCAACATCATCACCCACCATTCCCAATACAATGGAAATCCCTTGTACAACAGACACAACACAAAATGAACGATATAGACAGTGACTGTGTGATCCAAGCACTTGACTGCTCTCTGAACCACCAACAGACACAGAATGGATCCCAAAAATGCGTTTGCTATCCAACTGATAAAGGAGACCCAACCCACTCGATTAAACAAGTTGAATGCCTTGTAGGAGAAGAATAGTTCAATGGTGGGCGGTACGCGAAAAATGGCTCCAATCACAGCGAGCCAAACACCGAGAAAAAAGTAGTGACAGCATTGCATCAGAATGATTTGGGTGATGATGAGCCGCGTATCATCTTTTTTTTGTCCTAGTGGTACAAAGAACATGATATGTTATTATTCTCAGAGAGGATCGATAGATAGAACTATTTGTTTTTTTGATTGTTTTGTTGTTCTTTTATTTTTAACTTTTTGGTTCTCTCAAGTGACTCGAATGGACACACGAAGCACAACAGAAGGTGTGATATTCAAGTGTGATTGGAATGGCGAGCAACAATGATTTCTCAATAGTATCGACCATTTTCGTCCCCATTGTCCATGTATTCATTCTCAGAGTCATCTTCATCAGAGGATTCGCTAAGGATTCCTCGACCACCAATGACTCCACTCCACAACATCAATTCATCTTCTGAAAACGGTTCATCACTCATCAAGTCCACTTCTCCTCTCGGAGTCGTAATCGTGTTCCTTGACATGTTGTTCGTCTCAATACTCATGTAGTCACTCTCGTCGTTATCTTCATCCTCTTCATCGTCATCATCACCATTGTACAACTCATTCTCAAACTCTTGTTCCTCTTCTTCGAGTTGCCGCCGACGCTGCTCAAGCGCTGTAAGCGCGTGTAATAGTCGATTCTCTCTTACAGCTTCAAGATCCAGGTGTTCTTTGACTTGTGGCTGCGTGTAATGAACAACAGGCATTCCACTCAATTGTCTCATCATTTCAAATCGTAAGCGAGTCGGATTCATCAATGGTTTCTCTGTTACGACTGTAATTAACCGATCATGATCATTCTGCACATGAAATGAAGTGTTTTGTTGCTGTTGCTTTGTCACTGTCAGCAAGCAAGTGGAAGATGGATCATTGAGGGATCGGAGAATACCATTCTTGATATAATTCGATTCATAATCACAATAGGTGGTGACCTTGTTGTTTGCAGGTATTGCACTACTGCTCGCAAAACTTTGATCAATCATAACTGTCGTCATTTGCTTGTTCTTTGGCTTCTCGCTCTGTTTTCCTCAAATGGATGATGGGCTGGTGGTGCTCTCTTGTGAGATCTCGTCGTTTTTCAGTTTTGGTTCAACTTGCTATCAACTCCGATCCGCGAAGAAAAATTTTCCTCGGGTTCAAGGCAACAAACGCACATTTCCAATTCGAATTCCACACCAAAAGCGAACAACAATTGTGAAAACTCTCTCATACCGTGCAGCACTCAGTACAATAATTTAATTAAATCGTCGATGCAACTCCAAGAATATGATGACAATGAGGACTTTGATACGCGGAGTCCATCATCGTCATCGTTAACAGCCATGCACAAAAACAACAACAACAACCACCCATTTGACCATCACAACAACAACAACAATGGAGAAACACGGAAAAGGGAAAAGAGAACATGGCGAGAAACAATCGTCTCCATATTGAATATTGCACTGACTGTGATGCTATCTCAATTGATATCTCTGTTGCTGTGCATGACTGGTGTCTTCTCTCAATCTCTCACACAATTTCACAACATTTCAACTCCGACCGTGCAAAACTCGATTAGTTATTTCACGTTGACAATATTCTATATGCCTCTCTTTCTCATTCAAAAACTAAAGTTGAAAAAGTCGTGGAACAGTCCCTGGTACATTTACCCAATTATTGCACTGTGTGATGCAATTGCAAATTATTTGGTGGTGAAGGCTTACAATTATACATCGATTACGAGTATACAATTGTTGGATTGTTTGAGTATACCCAATGTTTTGATATTGAGCTTTGTTTTTCTGAGAAGAAAGTATGGTTGGATGCATTTGAGTGGCGTTGTGTTGTGTGTCGCTGGTGTTGTCGTTGTGATTGCGAGTGAGGCTAGGATCAATACGGGAGATGGTTCGCATCACATTTCGTTCGATAAGCGTGCGTTGATTGGTGATTTGCTATGTATCAGTGGCAGTGTCTTTTATGCGATTTCTAACGTAGCTCAGGAAGCTGTATTGTCACGCCACCAAGCAAGTAATGGCAATAGTGATACTGTTATCGATGAGGAACATGTCAATCATCTGAATGATGATTCGAGTGATGTATTACCCCAACTTAATGCTCATCACACAAGCGATAGTGTCAACGAAGAATCGCCCCTGTCTCCTCAAGATCCAATGGAATTGAATAGCTCTTCTGACTATCCATCAAACAATGTACCTGCCATTTATATTGAAGAATCGCTTTCGACTCATTCTCACAAGCGAGTACCAAGTCGTTCTGAAGCAATTATTCACCTAGTTGATAACACTGTTGAGTACCTGTCCATGGTAGGTCTCTTTGGAACACTGTACAGCATCATTCTTATGCTTGTGATAGAAAGACAAGAAATAGTCACATACACCCACAAGCTGCCCATGAACGTGTACTTGTACCTCGGAGGATTCTCTTTGAGCATGCTTGGCATCTATTCTCTTGTTCCAGTACTTTTGTTCCGTGCAAGTGCTACATTTATGAACTTGTCATTCCTTAGCAGTGATCTGTGGGCAATGATTGTTAGTTTACTTGTGTTTGGAGGTCGTGGAGTAACATGGATGTGGGGCATCGCTGCAATACTTGTTATCAGTGGTGTTATCATTTACCATGTGAGAGGAGATAGCTATCGCGAAGCACCAAAGTCCCCTGTAAGTGCACTGGCACAGCAACAACCAACTTCATCACCCAAAGACATTGAGCCAGTAATTGATCAGTGCACTTCTGACCATGAAAACATTACTCCTTGACATAAAAATTTCTTTCTTCGCTTTTGGGAATTGCACCCGTCACGCCATGTTCTCGCTACAAGTTCATTGTCGATTTTATGCGTAAAAGCAGGGACAACAAATCAAATCATAGCCACAACGCAGAGCATTCATGGGAAAACATAAATCTCAGCATAGAGAACAACTTCCAAGTGAAGTCATCGTTCTGATTCTTTCCTTCATTGAAAATGTGATTGACTTTGAAATGGCCCATTACTTTTCGAGTGTGAATCGTGCATGGCAGTACGCCATGTCCTGCTATCAACCCAATCTGATTACAGCTCCTCGTTGTATCACTTTTGGTTTCGTTGGTGCTTCTCAATCTGGCAAAACCAACACTCTGGGTCGTTTGTTGGTCGATACTGGTTTTGTGGACATGAACAAGATGAAGAAGGGTAAGAAAGCCACCACTGTGAATGAACATGTTGATGAGAGAGATGAGGACAGCTTGAGTAAGTCCATTATTTCAATGATGGATCACACAATGGAGGAAGCAAAGGCCAAATGCACGCTCCACGTGCGCAGAAAGAGTATTTTCATGAGTGTGGATGACTCACTTTCATTTGTGGATACTCCTGGCAGAATTGGTCAAGTCAAAAACTGTATTCGAGGCATGAGTCAATCCAATGTGCTTGTTGTGGTTGTGAGCGGTGTCCTGACAGAGTTTTATGAGAATTTAGGGCAAGTTTTGGACATGGTAAGAAATGCATATGTCATGTCAGTTCAAAGCTATGTTGTTGTGATCAATAAGATGGATCAAATACTACCAGAGCAATCATTCACAGTATTTCAGACTATTACAAAGGAAATGATCAAGCGATTGGGCAGAATATTCAAGAATTCCTCTGTTGTATCACCACTTCATATTCCTTTTATTCCAGTTTCTGCAAAGACGGGTGCTAATATATTGGAAAATACAGGAGATCTACCTTGGTATCCACCTGGAAAGTATCCTTCTCTCTGGGAACAATTGAACATTTGCAATCGGACTCTCAGAAGAAATAACTTCGAGAAGGCAATGACAGCATGTGTCACCAACTTTAATTCGCAATATAGTATCGAATCCACAACACAAGGAGAAGAGGCGGTGCATGATGTCGATGTGAGAAAGAAGTATGATGTCCTGACAGATTTCGAAAAACTATCAGAACAACCATTTATCATGGCAGTAGACAAGGTTTACAAAATTGGTCATACTGGTGTTGTAGCTTGTGGTCCTGTTATATCTGGTACCGTTTCAATCGGTAATAAGATTGTAATTGAACCAACAGGATTCGCCTCATCCATCAAGAGCATGCAAGTTCTGAAGAGGCCAGTAGATTTTGCCTATCCTGGTGATTATTTGAGCATGACATTTACTGATCATCCATACTTTGCTTCCCAAAAGAAGAAGAGACATGTCTATACGGGATGTGTCATTGCAAAGCAAAAGAAGCCAGTGTTTGAAGTCAAGGAGTTTACAGTACGATTGGTCTTGGTCACAAATACACGTGCTACCAAGATCATTAAGCCTGGATGGCAACCTAATGTCTTTGCTCAATGTGGCTATGCTGAATGTAAGTTATTGAGCATTGAATCAGCATTTGACAAATCGAAAGCGACAATAGAGCTGAAGCAGCCTCAGTACCTCACAACAAAGAATGGAGGAATTGTAAAATTTCAAGCTCTATCACCTCTCTGCCTCACAACTATGGAGGAATGCCCAAAGACAGCAAAGGTGATCTTCAGAGATGGTGATCGAGAAACTGTGTGCGTCGGTTTTGTGACCCAGATTGGAAAGTATGTGTCCAAGTACGCCAAACAAGCATACGTACCAAAATCTTCAACAAAACCGGTCACCAAAGCACTCAATCGCCCAAGACAGATACCTTTACCATTCCCACGAACAAGAACGACTGATCAAATATGGGATGAAGGTACAAAGTTCAAGCTGGATTGGTGGGAAGAAACACAAACTATTGGGAAGTTGCCAACTAAGTTAGAGATATAAAATGCTCAAAGCTTCAACCTGTATACATGTATTATTGTCGTATAACTTGTCCTGTCTTCATTCTGAGATACTTGAAAGAGTGGCCACGACCAATAAAGAAAAATATCCATTGGTCTTCGTGCGTTTGATGCATTTTCGCTGCGACGGACCACAAAAGTTTTCTGTGAAAAAATTGTTGAGTGTTCAATGAGTCGGATGAATCTCACGGTTGACCAGTCAACTTTTCTCAAAATTTGCAAAGCGAACAAAATAATAAACAAAACAAACAAACATCATAAAGCCATAAACAAGAATGGTATGTTTCACGTCACACTTGTGCTCAAATATTTGTAATCTCTAGAAGGATCATACTGACTTAATTATTATGTTATGAATATTACAGACAACCCACTTGAAGAAGAACAGAAAAAAGAGAGGTGACGTTTCCGCTGGTCACGGTAGAATCGGTAAGCACAGAAAGCATCCTGGTGGTCGTGGTAATGCTGGTGGTCAACATCACATGAGAATCTGGTTCGACAGATTCCATCCTGGCTATTTCGGTAAGGTCGGTATGAGAGTCTTCAACAAGAAGGGCGACAGATACTGGAGACCTGAAGTCAACATTGATCAATTGTGGTCATTGGTTGGCGAACAAACCTACCAAGAAGCTAAGACCAGAACTGACGGAAAGGCTACTGTTATTGATGTCTTGAATGCTGGTTATGCTAAGGTTTTGGGTAGAGGAAATCTGCCAAAGGTCCCATTGATCGTTAGAGCACGTTACTTCTCCGCTGAAGCTGAGAGAAAGATCAAGGCTGCCGGTGGTATCTGCGAGTTGAGAGCTTAAATTTGTCATAAACATTTCTTTTAAACCGAAGCTGTATGATTTCTTTCTTTTTTGCATTCTAGTATCAATCAATGGAGATCCACGGGTCGATATCTTCATGTCGGGAGTGAGCAATCAGCTTTTTATTTGTGATAATAGATTCTGAGCTACTTCCATTCGCATCGAATCGTACAGCTCATCTGCTCTGAACCTTTGACATGCATTCACCAACTCGGGCCGAAGTGTCATGAACAGCGAGTCAAAGAAGCAATGTTCTAATTGCAATTCCTCTTCCTTGTCACTCAATCGATGAACGCGTGAGTGTTGCTGTTTCAGGAATGATCTCATTCGATTGGTGATGTGCAAGCTCTCCTCTGCACCTTCTGCCACAAAGAAATCCATTATGAAGCTCTTCTTCAAGTTCAAAGCATCCAAACTCGTCTCTGTTTGATAGTGCCTCGTGAGATAGAGGTAAAATTTTAGGATGGAACGCAGTCGTTCTGCTTGACTGCTCCTTGCGCAAAAGATTGTAAAGAACCGAAGAGATACTTCAATTTCAAGTATGGCATCCAATCCGATACTAATATTCTCAACAATTTGTTTCATTAATCGTTGCCTAGGTGTAAATAAGTGACTTCCTCTCTCTAAGAAGATGTCTTGAATCGTTTTGAGACGTTCTTGGAGTCGATTGTGAAATGAGTCGCTCGTACTCTTTGATCGAACATTCTGTACAGTGCAGTTGATCTGATATTGCAAATACATGCAAACATCTGATTGTTTCGAGGTAATACTCAACAATTGCTTCGCCTTGTCTTCTCCGTTCTTCATCCTAGTTTTCGCTTGATTTGCATACATTTCTAAACGATCCCATTCAATTGTTTTCTCCTGTAGATGGGTCACCCTCTGATGCATGGCTGTCACCTTGTGACTCAAGCTCTCAAACATGTCTGCTATTTTGAGGTGCATGGCCCAGAGTGCTGTTCTACTCAATCTCCCATTCTCGGTACACTCTTGATACTGTTGATAAGGGCTATCAGGAGAAGGATGAGGTAGACACAGATACTCGCCTTGTTTATTACTATTAATATTACTAATATTGCTACTAGTATTGCTACTATCACCATGATTGCTCTTGTCATAGGGTTTCATAATGCACAGGAATCGATCCTTGTCCATATTGGTCGAATTCGGTATTTCACCCAACGAGAGAACCACTTGCACTACACTTCCATTCTTGAGCAGCACGGGCAGCACTCTCGGATTTCCAATCAATCGCTTCTCGCCCATCTTTCGATACACTTCCAAATAGACATCATGATGCTTTGCATATTCCAATGGCATCAAATCCCTCACATTTCGACTCGCTGTTGTCAATTGACCATGCGAATAACCAAAGAATCGACGCAGTGATTGACTCACACATTGAATCTCACCAAACGCATCGCTAATCAGTGTCATGTCAGTCATGGATCTCACTGCCTGATGAATCACATTGTCCACTCGTTCTTCAATATGTTTCTTTGTCACGGCAGTCGACAGTACACGCAACCATGACTTGTGTTCCTTGGTCGATGTAGCCAACAGGAACACTGGTGAGAGAGATTGCTTGAAAAAGAGACCAATGGCATA
Organism: Tetramitus jugosus; assembly: GCA_937625935.1. Classification (NCBI taxonomy): domain Eukaryota; phylum Heterolobosea; class Eutetramitea; order Acrasida; family Vahlkampfiidae; genus Tetramitus; species Tetramitus jugosus. The sequence goes on along the minus strand of OW569355.1, from coordinate 226,799 downwards.
TTCTTTGCCAATCATTTGACTGGCATCCATGACACGAACTACGACGGGTGCATGTTGATCACCATTACTATTGGTATTGGTATTGGTATTATTGGTATTATTGGTATTATTGTTAGTATTATTATGAATGTTTTCAGCCCTGCTGTTCGTGGCATGAGAACAAGAGGAACAACTTTTGCTGTTCGTTGAATGGTTGATCTGATGAGAGGAATGTTGTTGTTGTTGTTGCTGATGTTTCATGGTGGTGCAACTCTTGCTCTTCGTGTAAGCAGATGATGATGACCGGCATTCGGATTTGTCAATAATGATGAAGCGTTGATCAATGCTGAGCAACACTGGTCTATTGTCATTGTTTAATGTTGAGTTGTCTGCTTTTTCATCTTCACTATTGCTACTATGACTACTGTTGCTGTTTTGCACCTTGTCATCATCAGAATCGTCATCATGTTCTTTCGTTTCACCTTCTTCACTGTTGTTGGTCAGGCACCTTGTTTTTTGAGTGTTGGTGCTTGCTTGTGTTGTTTGTGATGAGTCTTGAGTTGAAATGGTGGAAGGATGGACACGATAGAGCACATGACCATCGAACACAAAGTACTTTGCTTTGAAACGACGTTTCAAGAACAGTGGAGCGCACTGTTGAATAAAGAGATGACCTTGTTTGACGATGCAGTCTTCAGTGATGCACTCAAAGAGATTTTGAGGTTGATGTCGTGGAGAACGCTTAATGATCATTTCTCAATTATTGGCTGGAAAACATGTGAGATGTGAGTATTTTGCTTGAAACAAAATGGGGATGGAGGATGTTGTTGGACTCTTCATGGATTGCGCAAGAAAGCTCTGCAGATGAGAGCAAATTTCCGATCGTAACGCCGAAAGCTTTTGACCCGAAGCGGTCAAGCACACAATAAGAACAAAACTACGACACAGAACTTGAAAAAAAAAGCGTTGATGGACATGGATGTGGAACAATTGTTGTTGAAGGTTCTGTCACTGTTCAAAGTGGCTCTCATCTTGATCAATGTGCTGACCTTTCTTTTCATTGTCTATGTGAAAAAGAGAAAGTATTCGTTTGAAACAATTCAACTACTATTCTCGCAACAACCTCAAGAAAGCAAAACAGACGTGGATCTGATCAATGATGATCAGAGCAATAATGATAAGAATGAGGAAAAGCAAAAGGAGAAGAGTGATCAATTTTTGAATGATCACACAAGAAAAACAATGGGCATTGTGATTGCTCATCCGGATGATGAGGCCATGTTCATGACACCGACTATTCTCTCCCTGAAGGAATACGTGACAGAAATGAGTGCAAAAAACAAGAAGAGTAATACAGCAGAGGAAGAGAAGAGCAATGACGAGGATGCCTTGGATAGTGTGGATTTTGATGTTTGCTTATTGTGCTTGTCCACTGGAAATGCAGATGGGATTGGCTCTGTGCGTGTGAAAGAGCTAGAACAAAGCTGTCGCGTGTTGGGAATTACAAACGGAGCAGCAGTGGTTGTCTCTGATTGCAAACAGATTGTAAAAGAATCAAAATTGTTGATTGTGGATCATGAAAAGTTACAGGATGGAATGAATCAGTGTTGGGACAGAGGTGTTATATCTGATATGGTAACTCAGTTTATACGTGTGAATAACATTAGTACGCTGTTGACTTTTGATCAGTTTGGAATTAGTAGCCACCCAAATCATATTGCAACTCACGAGGGTGTTCGAAGAGCATGCACACAACTACAAAATCAGGTGATACTCTATGAATTGGTCACATCAAGTTTGTTGCGCAAGTACATTGGAGTTCTCGATTTTTGTCTTTCGGTGGCAAGAGACAAGTCTCAAGAGGATACAGTGATACTGTTTACTCCTAGTATGAGTAGTGCATTTAAATCGATGACGGCTCATTACTCCCAGTTTGTATGGTTCAGAAAGTTGTTTATACTGTTTTCTCGGTATGCCTATGTGAACACATGGGAGCGCCATCGAGGCCCATAAAATTGCCGCAAAAAAGAACCCACATATTATTTTCGCAAATCGTTTCACTCGTGGTAGAAACTTATTTCACAACATTAAAATGCAAGATCAAAAAAGCATAGCTTTTCATTGCCATGTATATCAGTGCAGCTTGCACGTGCTACGTATACGCCACGAAAAGCTTATAGCAGCTAAATGGCTCGTTGTACAAAAGGAAACTGATGAAATTTGGATAAAACAATAATTCAGTGCCGAACCTCGAGCACATTCTTTTGCGTCTTGGTCTTGATGGACACAGCACTTGATGCATCTCGAGTATGGTTCGGTGTGAGACATTTTGTTCCGACAACCAAGAAAGTTTGGCGCCGAAACGTATCTACAACATATGGTCGTTGCATAGAAAATCAGCAAACAAATGCAATTATCTCGCATGTTCACTCAAGATCAATCAAAGTTATATCCGAGAAGTTCAAGTGCTCCAAGGGGGAGAGGAGACCTAACTGAACACTCGATAACATCATTTCGAACTGATAGAAAGAAGAATCAATCCATTTTAAGTGCTAGCATCTTGAACAACAAGGTGAAGAGTGCAAAGGAGGAATTAAGTGCCATCGAGAGAAATGCTTTGATATCAAAAACCCCTGTTTCAGATGGAGCATTATTGCAAAGATATCAAACGCAAGTCCTGACCGATTATCAAAGGGGAATGGTGTTTTACGACAAGGCTCAATACGATCTTGCTCTGGAGAAATTCAAAGAGAGTCTTTCAACATTTTTTAAATGCAATTTAGATGATACAGAGATGCTAGCAGATATTTATCTTGGAATGGGCATCACGTATCACGCTAGAAACGAAGATATTTCAGCTCTAGAGTTGTACTCAAAATGTGTGGATACATTGGAGTCTAAATTTGGGAAGCATTATCCTGGTATTGTGTCAGCATTAGTAAACATCGGAATCATTCAATCTAATCAGAAGAAATACACCGATGCTTTAAAAACATTTATGAAAGCCCAAAAGTTAGCAGAAAATGTATTAGGAAGCCAAAGGATTGGTTTGGCTGATATTTATCATAATATTGGTGTAATATACGATGAACAATCTCGGTTGAATGATGCCATGACTTTTTATGACAAATCTCTTCGAATACGAGAGAAAATTGTCGGTAGTTTTCATCCAATAGTGGCTATGGTGTATGAGAATATGGCTCAAATTTTGAAAGATCAAGGAGATTTCAAAAAAGCAACAGAACTTCAATCAAAAGTTTTACTAATCAGAAAGAAACACCTTGGGACGAACAGCTTAGATTATGCTTTAGCATTGCATAATATGGGAATTATTTGCTTCAAAGAGAAGAGGTATGAACAAGGCGCTGGCTACTTTAACCAAGCTTACAAAATCAGGCAGCAGTTGTTGGGTCCTGAGCATAAAGCAACTATGTGTTCCCTTCAATTGTTTGAGGAGTCAGAGAAAAGGACTCTCGAGAGAAGGAAAAGAACCACATCCATGAGCTGTCTCCAAAACAGTTCGGCAGTCAGTCAATCAGTTAACTTGAGTCGAAATTAAACTGGTAAAGACCTTCATGTTGAAGATAGTTTACGATGCTCAAATAGATGAGATATTCTTTTCTGCTTTTCCTAATTCGACCTTGTTGACTCGAGAGGCAAATTGAAGAGAGCACACCGATTCAGGACTACTTTCGGATGTAGGACTAACATTAACAAACATAAGAGTTTTAGAGTTTCCTCCCAAAGAGTCCTGTAAAAGTGATGTGAGTTTCGAGTTCCTGTATGGAATATGGGACTTCTTTGCAGCGAGAGCAGATATGACGTCTCCCAAAGAACTAAGACTCTTATTAATCGCTAAAGATTCTTTTAAGCGATCTCCAGTGGTTTCAGTTCTCTTCAATCTCTCACTTCCAGCTAAATCAATTAAGTGCAGTTTTCCTGATACTTTTTGTCGGGTAATCGTATTTATCCCTTCGGCATATACACTCACTATACAATGAGAACGGGATGAATCAGCGTTAATGCTATTGGATCCTACTGATCTGTTCTTGTACCCTCTTGAGAGAGTGTCGATCACTTGCTGAGAGGAAGAAACGGTCACGGTTGTAAGCCCTGGAATAGACACTTGTCCTGCCATCTTCACTTCCAGCTTCGCCTTGTCTTTTGACAGTAGATCAATGATGGTTTCGTTATAAATCTCCATGACTGCTACCCTAACTTCATAAGTGTAGTCTCCTTTTCTTTCCTTTACAAGTGAAAACAGTTCGTCAAGTGTTCTATAGTTTACTCCTCTATCAGAAGGAGATCCCTCCATTGTAAAAGTTTTTCCACTACCCGTTTGTCCATAAGCAAAAATGCAAACGTTGTATCCATCTAAAATTGATGTTGCTAGAGGTTGTACATCCTCAAACACTTCAGCCTGTGTAGATTCAGGACCAAATGCTCTTTCAAACTCGAATTTATGAGTTTTCTTTGTGTTGGGATCAGACACTGACACTTCAGACAAATCACACGAGACCGAAGGTACTGTAGGCCCGTCGGAAGAAAGAACTGGTCGAACTCGAACATAAACTCTGATATTTCCTTTCAGTTCCTGGAGTTGATTGAACAAGTCTCTCCGCATCTTATATTCTCTCTTGTACTTCGTAGTGATTTCATCAACCATTTTTCCTAGTTGGTCGATTCCATTCTTTGATAATTGATTCATTTGATTTCGTATCACATCTATACTGGTAAGTGCGTCCTGTTTGAGAACCTTCTGCGTAGCTCGAAGATAGCCGATATTCTTTTTACATTTGATCATCTTTTCAGATAAACTTGCATTGATATTAGTAGTTTTCGGACCATCAGCAGCCGCTGACTTATGTTTTTGTATTTTCTCTACAGCAGTTTTCATATCCTTATTATACTTCTCTGTAATGAGTTCCACTTTTCGTTTGTTCTTCTCATTTTCGGTGGTCATTGTTTCGAGTTGGTTCTTGTACTCTTGAAGTTGTTTACTCAAGTCATCAATCTTTCTCTGAGAACCGATCTCAGACGGTCTAGTTCCTCGGGCAGATAGAGGTTGTCTATCCTCAAGACGCAATATTGGAGAACTCTTTGATGATTTAAGAGTTGGTTTCGCACTCTCGAGTTCTTTCATTTTGTCGGCCAAACTGGCAACCTTCATTTCTGCATTCTTGTTATGGGTCAGCATCTGTTGTTAAGAGTAAAGTTCACAAACTCATAATACATACTTCTTTCTCTCTTTTAACTTCATCTCTTTCACTTCTTATTTTCTCAATCTCTGATTTATACCTTTCTACTTCGTCTGTCAGATTAGCTGAAATGTTCAATGCCGAAATGTTTGGTTCATCCTCTGATTCATCTGAGTCACTTAAAAGGGCATCCAAATTATCGAGCTGATCTAAATCACCGAGATCATCTTCTGCTAACCCCAAGGAATCTATCATACTCTTAGTTCGACTCTTCTTGAGTTCAAAGTCCACTTGTGCCAACTCAGGTCGGAACTCCTTCGGTTTATTAAACTTCTTGACAAGTTGAAGATCTCCTCCATCTCCACTCTAAACACACCAACAAAAGAATTAATCACAACGCGAAGAATGGTACAACTCGAATACGTGAAAGATACCTACAATTCTACTGACATAATTTGAAGGAAATAGTCCTACATCTCCAGAGATATTCTCACCGATCCACCATCCACTTTCATGGACTTGAATCACTTTGATCTTTTCATGTTGTTTCAGACTCAATTGTCTCATGTCATGAGCTTTGTAAGGATAGGACACTGAGACCATGAACTCATTCTCCTGCAATTGATAAAATGTGTTCACATTCATTTTTGTTCCGAGATCGATAGTTCTAAGAATTGAGGTTCTGTTTACGCGTATTCACTATCTTACTTCGCTTCCTCTCGAGAGCGCTTTCAATCTCAACGGTTTGGATTGTAGGCAACACGGAGTTATCGATTTTTTCGTGGCGCCAAAAACAGTCGACTTCGGCAATTTACCCAAGAAAGGTGGACATTGAGACATTCTTGGGTAAATCTAACGAAGACACTGTTCATTCCACACAAAAAATGCTTTCCATTGTTAGATCACAGCTTTTGTTGTTACTGTGCGTCCTTGCTGTTTGGTTTATTCCTAAAATTACTTGCTCATACGACTGGACGAGAGCAGATGAAGTTCTGGATGAGGCAATTGCCAATAAGGCCTTTCCTGGATGTCTAGTGCTTGTGGCTGACCAAACAGGTCCATTGTACTTGAAAGCTAAGGGTAACAACATTTATCCCCACTCGACCACCACGATCCCATTGAGACCAATGAGTCTAGACACCATTTTTGACATGGCTTCAGTGACAAAGGTTCTCATGACGACAAGTGCCACTGCATTGCTCTATCAGAATGGATATATTCCTAGTTTGGATCTAAAGGTGAGCCAAGTATTTCCAGAATTTGCACAGAATGGCAAAGAGTCAATCACTCTTGCTAATTTATTGCTGCACAACAGTGGCTTGAAGCCTGATCCCGTTCCTGGCTTCAGCAGTGTCAAGTTTGGATGCCCAGAATCTTCAAGGTATCACCCAGAGCTCTCCTTTAGTTGTATGAGTAAGATTTATGAAGGAACAATGTCTCAACCATTGGCGAATCCTGTGGGTGCTGTTTATGTGTATAGCGATCTGTCCATGATTACAATGATGTACGTAATTGGGTATTATGTCAAAAAGAATAATTTGGTTAGTTATGGTGATTTGTTGCCTGATTGTGCAGAATCAGATGCGAGTGATGAAGGCAAATTGACATGTTATTATGAAGCATTTGTTCGACGAAATGTGATCGAGCGTCTTGGAATGTTTAATACTACTTTTATTACCTCCGCGAATATTCACAGAGTTGACAAGAATAAGATTGCTCCTGCTTGGAATGATACAGCTTACAGACATGAAATTATTCATGGATATGTCAGTGATGGAAATGCATATGCACTTGGTGGAATTGCAGGTCACGCTGGAATGTTTAGCAATATCATCGATGTTGGTACAATTATGAAGAATCTTTTGTTCCCATCATCTGAGTCATTCTTGAAGCAAGACACGATTGATTACTTTACTCTTGTGAGAAATCGTACCCAATCAAGCAGAGCCTATGGATGGGACACTAATTCTGACTCTCCTCAAAGTAACACATGCTGCGGTAGTCTGTCACCAGAAACTTTTATGCACACTGGTTATACTGGCACACTAGTCTGTGGAGATCCAAAGAGAAAGCTCATTTCTATCCTACTCACCAATAGAGTGTATCCAAACACTGAAAACACACAGATCCTTGCTGTCAGAACCCGTTTCAACAATGCTGTACAACAAATTTACGACGAGGGACACAAACAAGTTTCATTCAAGAAATGAACCAAGAATTGATTTCCAAAGCAATCTACAGTCGAACATGGCATTAGAGTCGAATAAAACCCGCGAGATATCCGCTCGGATTTTAGCCTTCTTTGATTCGTTCCAGGCAAACAACAAACAAGGACAAAATCATAAAAGTGTTCCCCTCTATATAAGCGACAAGACAATCTATGAAGCAATCATGATCAACGAACAAACACAACCGCACCAAGAAAACAACACTAATAATCGAAACACAACATCGAGTCAAGTCAATCATTTTTTTCACTCCAAGGAACACTCATTCGACGATTATTTCGCATCAGACGATTGTTGCAATAACACCCTCTCCCAAGACACCATATTTCCCATGTCATCTGATGACAGCGGTCAAATCGGAGAAATAGCGGACGATCAAGAAGAAATTGAAGTGGATGATGTGATTGAGAGCGAAGAGTTACGAGCGTGGAATTTGTATGAGTATTGTCGTGGTGGTGGTAGTGGCGGTAGTGGTGGTGCAAAGGAGAGGAATCATAGCTCGCCTCTTCGTCAGAATGAATTATCATCTCCTCCCACGACTCCTCCCTTGACGAGAAATAACAGTTCACCCCTGCTATTGAACAAGAGCCGTAACAGCAATAGTTTCAATAATAATAATAATAATAATAATTATAGGAGTAGTAGTAGTAGTAGTGGTAGTGGTAGTAATAGCGGTGGTAAGATTAGTGGAATTGTTCGTTCCGTGTTTTCATCCACTACATCTCCTAGCTCTATTCTACAAAATCGAAAGAGCATCACTAGGAGTTCGTCTAGTGTTGCATCTCTAGATTCAAATAGTGAAGAAAGCTCTTCTTCCCCAATGAATCTCAATCTTCAACAGACAACTAACAATAGTAATAGTAGAAGCAAGAATAAAATGGTGACGAGTGGCAATGGTGATACTGTCGGTGAAGAATCATCCAACAAGAACAGAGGAGGAGGGGCAGCAGCAGTCGTTGTTAACAACTCTCAATATGAAATGATTCCACTCATGTTCTCCCATCGAATTTATCGATATCATTGGAGGTTCAATACGTATGAGATGATTGCGGATGAGGTATGTCAACAACAAATTTCCTATTCAGTTTAGGGTTGTTTAACAGCTAAATGTGCGCATGTGTGCTAATATATGTGTCTACTTATTTCATTCATTTCAATACACGCGTACTAGTATAATATAACGGGGTGGAGACATATTTATACTGCAGTTCAGAATGGAGAGGAGATGATTGGTGTGTCTGATCGATCAGGTTGTGTATATCGTAAAGTACTTCGAACATCATTAACGAAGAAGGTGACAGAGGAAGACTCCTATGTAATTCCATCAAGCAGCACCGACTGGAATGATACAAGAGTTCTATTAGTTTATAAGGACGAAATGTTGTTCTTCAAGGCTAAAGAAGTTGCAAAGTTAGACTTGAATGGTTACACGTTCTCTGTTCATAGTCGCAATAGTATTGGCAATTGGAAGAAGAATGGTATGGAGATTAGAAATATGTGTTGTTGAAATAATTCTACTCTTTTGTAGTCATAATATTAATTCCTGTTCTTTCTCAGTGTTTACCATGTTGCAGAATAAGATCTATGGTGTCGATTTGAGTAGTTTTGATATTTGTTGTTACAACTTGGATACTCATCGATTAACTCATCTCAATTCTTCTAGAGACTGGACCGACACAGCTGGTATTGTGATTTATAATGGAAATCTTATTATGTTTACGAACAATGGAATGTACAGAATGGATCCAAACAGTGGCCAGTACAAGTTGTGTGCAAGAGATGATGGGTGGTCACTGTATTCTGGTTGCGTGGCGAAAGTGAGTGATCATACAGTACTGTTCATCAGTTCAGGAAATCTCTATTTGTGGGACTTGGTATCAAATAAGTACAAATTACTTTCAAGGAGTTGGAAGATTTGTAATTGCATTGCAACAGTAAAGGCTGTTGATATTCGAGACCGGAATTTCTTAAAGACTGGATCATCTCTGAAGGGTGAATAAATGTACATTTTCTTAATTGTAAGTATCAATCAACTTCAGAGCCTCCAGCAAATCTATTCCAAGAATCTTGCCATGTAATCTCATACAGAAGAGAGGCAACGAGATTAATCTCATGTGTTCAGCTGTCTACCTTGGGTATGGTTTTCTTGATGATATCCATTCCCGTCTGGGAGCACCTCATGTTGAATGATTTCCAACAATTGATTCTGGATGTTCTCATTTGGAAAATCAATTGTTTCAAACACTCGATCTGGATCAGTGATGGCAGCCTTGAACGCATCAAAAGCGTGCCCATACATCCTATACAATGGCCAACTAATTGTACTGTTCAATAATTCAAGATCAATATCTGTTACTTGAGCTAAATGACACATTATAGAGTGAACAACTTTTGCTTTGTTGAACTTTTCTTCACATTTTTTCACCTCTTCTGGTGCCAGTCTTCTCCTGGACAGGTCAATGTATCCTACATGAAATAAACCATGTCAGTCAAAAAGTCAACAATGCCAACACGATCAATGAAATTGAGATTGATCCACGCTGATCTTACCCTTTGTCGAGTCTACTCTCAATACTTGGACAAGTATTTGTCGACCGATGAGTGAGGAATAACGATTCCTTCTCCCGCCAACATCTTGAAACAGAAGCAGACCCTCCTTACAATCGTACTCCAACAGTGAAACATAGGCACCGAATGTGTCAAGAATACTGTCAACACGTACCCTGACGATGTCCCCATGCCCTGGATACCTTTGTTCATAGAATCGGCAGTTTCGCATTTTTTCTGATTGATTTTGTTTGTATTAGTTCGATGTTCGTGGTGGGAATTGAACCGAGTCTACTTTCTGGCACTCACAGAGGGCTTCTTCAACAGTTTTTTCAAGTTTTTATCTCGATCGTTGAAGGAGCCCAACAAGGAAGGAGCTCGACTACCACTCGGGATAGCCTTCTCGTACTTTGATGTCTTACATATGAGATCAAATCCTCCAATATGAACTTCGTTGCCCATCAATCTCTTCTCCATATCTATAACAGTGAGCATATCATTCAGTATTTTGCTCTTCATATCATAATCCTCTTGGGTATCAGCTGTCAAAGAGGGAGAAGCATTTACTTCCAACAACCATGGTTTCAAATCTTCATCAATCAATATATCGTATCCATAGAGTTCGAAGCAATGTTTGTCTTGAATGATCACCTTCTGTACAGCAAACAACGATCGAAGAATTAACTCTTCGATGAGGGTGAAGCAAGAATCCACTTCCTCCTGAGAAAAAAGAGTTAACATGTACAACTTTAACTGCCTCAGATCCCATTTACATCCTCTCTCATTTTCTGCATATTCAGTTGTCGTTTTTTGAATGGCTACATTGGTTAAATGAATAAAATTGTTATCAATTTCATCAGGATTCATGTTAAACCGGAATTGAGAGAATCTGGCAAAACCAGTCCTGTTCAAATACACTGTTAGAGGCATGAAACTAGTTACCAGAACATATATTCGAAGATCGAACTTCTTGCCTCCTACAAGAAAGGGTCGATCGACGTATCGCTGAACGATGTATGTCTCAGCTTGCTGTGAATTATCACCATTATTCCATTTAAAATTGTTTTTCCAATCACTAATTTGGTGCAACTTGTTGAACAAGAAGATTCCTTTTCCTTGAGCTTTACCGATAGGCTTCATGATGTATACGCCAGGGTTTCGTTTGAATTCTTCTGCAAACATGCTGTATTCGGATGGAACTATAAAGGAAGAGGGACAAAAATCAAATTTCTTTGCTTCACTCCTCTTGTCTTCCTTTTCTAATTGCCTCTTCATACGTTTCAAGTTTTTAACAAGAAGATCCTTTCTTGTTAATTCATAATGGTTTCGGAAGTGGTTAACTCTTTGGTGGTCGTCAAGATGAACATGATCAAAAACTTCACGAATCCATCCAACATCTGCCCAATGAAAATCCCAATCAAGTTCACTGTCTGTTTGTTTGTATCCTCTTTCCTTCAATACGTCATGTATCGTGTTTGTAAAATGAGTTTTAAACCTTATAGTTCGGGGAGCTGGATCTCGTTTCCTTTGAGCTGAAACATTTGATATCTTGGACATGTTTTTTTGCTGGTTACCGTAGTCTGGAAACTAATTTACGCGGGGAAACACTGAATTGACTTTTTCTAGTAAATGATGACATGACGACAAGTTCATGTAGAATCGCGAGAAAAATCACAAACAACACGAAACAAAGCTTGTCATGTACAATCGCCAGCAGCCACAACCATGCGCCCAAGTTGAACTCTACATTGAGTGTTCTGATTTGAAAAACTTGGATCTATTGTCCAAATCTGATCCCAGAGTTCTCTTGTACACTGCTAGTGATGCCTCCATGTCCACATCGTACACTCTGTTTGGCAAAACTGAGAAAATCAAGGACAACCTCAATCCCAAATTCTCTACCACTTTCCACATGGACTACATCTTTGAAGTCGAACAGAGACTAAAGTTTATTGTTGTGGACGATGATGACGACAATGGCACCAATGATGACTGTATTGGACAATGTGTCACTACACTGGGTAAGATTGTGAGTCAGGGTCAGGAGAAGGGAATGGGGCTTGATTTGATTAGCAATAGAGGCAACATTCAAGGTCAAATTCGTATCAGAGCAGTACCAATGACTGCACTGCAATCTCAGCTGAGTAGAGATGAATTGAGATTAACCATTCGTGGTAAATCACTGGCAAAGAAAGATGTTGGTCTCTTTGCAAAATCTGATCCCTATTATCAGATTCAATTGCTGTCATCGGACAACACTTCACAACCACTCATGTTGTACCAATCGAAAATTGTGAAGAAGGATTTGAATCCGACGTGGGATTCGGCCTCAATTAACATGAGCAAATTCTCTCAACAGGGCACGACTGTTGTTGATCAAGTGTTGGATCAGCCTATTCGTATCATTGTTTGGGACTGGGACCAATTGACAGCCCACGATCTCATTGGACAAGTGGACACTACGCTCAATCAGTTATTGATGATGACTAAGGATTCTTCAGCTTCATTGAAGCTAGTGGATGACAAGGGAAAGTATGGTGGTGACATTGTTGTGTCTAGCTGCTACATTGCTCGCTCATACTACTTCCTCGACTATTTGCAAGTCGGCCACTGTGAATTGTCTTTGATTGTGAGTGTTGATTTTACAGGAAGTAATGGAGATCCGAAGGATAGTGACTCTCTTCATTTTATTGCTCCTCATCCCGCAATGAATGAATATCAGAGTGCAATTTGGTCCATTGGTAACATTTTGTCTGCCTATGACAGCGATCAACGCTTCCCTTCATATTGTTTTGGTGCCGATATCCCACGTCGTGGCACTAGTCACTGTTTCCCATTGAGCTTGAATCCAAAATGTGTTGAATGTCGTGGTATTGAAGGAATTATGCAAGCTTACTCTCATTGTGTGTCTACTGTCTCCTTGGCAGGGCCAACTAACTTTGCACCTACAATCAAAACAGTGATAGACCGATACACGAAACCAGCTCTAGCATCTATCGGTGAGTCCCTCAAGTACTATGTTTTGTTGATTTTGACTGATGGAGAGATCACTGACATGGAAGACACGATCCGTCAAATTCAGGAGGCTTCTGAAACTCCATTGAGCATTGTTATTGTTGGTGTAGGATCTTCTGACTTTGACAGCATGGAAATGTTGGATGGTGATGATGGAGAGCTCAGAACCAAGAGAGACATTGTACAGTTTGTGCCTTATCGTAAATTCTCATCAAGAGGACCAGAAGAATTAGCAAGAGCAACCTTGAAAGAAATTCCAGCTCAGGTCGAGAAATTTTACCAGATGAGAAACATTGACCCAACAGTCTACCAAAACAAATATCTTAAGTAAATCAATTGAATCAATGACCACAATAGTCCTAACAAATTTTAGAGCACAAACAGCAACCCAACATATCCAAGTTATTTTTTTTTTTTGTTTAATACAACAAATGGTGCTCACGCACCACGTTGCGGAACTTTTATTTTTCTTTTGTGTGAGAGCAGGCTTGCCTGCTCTCAATTGCCTAACATGATGTGGTGCTTGCCCAGTGGAGTGGCAGGCCTACGCAACAGGATTCATTCTCTTCTTGGAATGTTGTTTTGATCCTTTCTTCAGGGATTCGTTGCGAGGGCCTCCACTACCATTTGGAGCACCACTGGTGAGGTCAGATGGCTCCATAATCCTAACCAATTAATAAAACCTACGGAGAGCACCTGATTTGATACTGGCCAACCTGTGCTTCTTGCACGGTCCACCATGATTGCTCGGGCAGCAATCTCTTTCTTGACTTTCTTGAACACCTCGGAGGTGTTCAGTACTAGTTCGAGGATTGCTCTGTTACGAGCATCCTCATCAATGGTGTTGTTGGTTGGCTCTTGGGTGACCGTAGTTGGAGTGGTGGGATGGGACTCCGGCATGATCGACTCCCAGTCATCGGTCGTAGACGGAGTCGAAGGTTCGAATTCGGAGATTCGCTAGGCGAATTCGCGTCCTTGGAGACGGGGATGCGAGGGGAATCCGGTTGACGGAAGCCATATCTTTTAACACACTTACTTGGTGGCGCAGGTCGTCCACCACAGCCAGTAGCTCTTGGTACATCTTGGTCAGCCTCTTGCTGACAGCCTTGACAGGATCACTTGGGCGTGGAAGGAAGCGCTTTGCTTCCACCTCCACTGGCATGGACTGAACGTTCCGAAGCAAAGCTTCGGCATACGTTTCGGACTCCATCACAACAAAGGCGGTGTCGTGCTTCTTGAGCACGTTCTTGACCTTTGTTGTGCCAAGCATGGCCTTGATGTCGTCCTCCGTCTTACCTTTGACACCGTGGAGGACGACCTTCTTGGCACAATCTACGTTGTGCTAGAGTGCTGCCTTGCAACCATCTTCTTGTTGCGGTTGAAGGATTCAACAAATGGGTAAATGTTGTCATCAACAACAGTTACCCACGCAACAAACCTCTTGGGGCCCTTCTTGATGACTTGGACCCTGGTGAGCAAATCACCAAAATCCAAGCCAATCTTCTTGGCCAAGGCAGCCTTGGGAGAGTCATCGCACTTTCCAGTGATGATGACCTCCTTGCTGCTTGGCGCAGTTCCTCTTGGTGCTGTGGTCCACACAGCATAGCGTGGATTCTCATACTCACGAACAACAGGGGTGTGTGTTCGTTTTTTCATCGGCGTTTTTTTGGATTTTTTTATCCAAGTAATTTAGCTTAAATTTTTTTTCCAAACAACATGAGTTGCCTCTTTATTCATTTCACCTTGTTACTGGGAGTGATGCTGCTCTGCACCGGCACGGTGCAGAGCGCTTGTTCACTTCCTTACCCTGTCAAGTCCATGAGGACTAGTAGTTGTTGTGTTGCTCTGCACCGGCACGGTGCAGAGCATCGTTTCTCTCCACCTCTCCTTAGACGTGATGAACAACTTGTGTAGCTCTTTAACACACTCCCTCTTGGTACAGTCAACTACACTCGCAGCCCTTTTTTCTGCGACCTTCTCTTTGCATCCTGTCTTTATGAGAGCATTGAGGATATCCTCCCTTGTCTCTCCCTCCTTCCCCATCAGACCAGCCAAAATATCATGTGAGGTCATGGCAGCATTTCTTTTGATCAAGCTGCCATTACAGTACAAGTAACTGTCGAACCATCTTTAGGCAACCTTAATCTGTTGAGTTTATCAACAACGGACACACCTATTCTCTTTCTTACTTCTTGTGCAAATGAACACTCAACCAAAAGATGAGTGATTGTATCATCATCCTCTCCACAACAAGGACACGTCGTGCCATGAGTGCCTCCATATAAACTCTGCATAACTGAAAGTGTATGCAAGGTGCCACTCCTCACCTGATGATAAAACCATAGGTCTCTTCTGTCGAGACCAAAAGGACACTTCAGAAAAGTATTCCACTTATTCCACTTCGTGAGTTCTCCATCAAGCCACCACTTACTGTTACTCAAGATCTCCTTTTCTCTTTTTCGTTGGTGGAAATTTGCCAGATGTGTCTTGGCATGGATATCCACGGTTCGGACTCCATCAATGAAGAGTTCGTTAATGTTTTCGGTCATTGGAGAACTCACTCGGGTGCACGGAGTGCCCGACAGTTCCATATAGAACTGTACATGTCGGTACTTCCTGGGTCCTAAGCCCTTTAGACCGTAGAAACTCTTTGCCTTCTCATAAGACATGATACTGCCTTCGTGATATAGTTGTTCGTTTCTGTGCACTCCGTTTGCCTTGAGAATTCTAGCTTCACTTAAGGGGAGATGAAAAGCCACATTGCAACCTTGACATTCGTGCAGAGAAGCATCTCCGATGGTGATGTTGGATTCATGTAGGAGCTTTGCACACCAAACCAAGTATGTATTCTTAACTTGATCCAGCCTGTTGCAGGATTGGAAAATACTCAATTGGGTGAGTAGGTGATTTTGCTTGACATCATCAAGCGTGTCCAACAACAGTGTACGTGCTTCCGCATCTCTCTTCCCTTGTAGCATGCCGAATATGAAAGCGGCAATTCTAGTGGTGAGGGACTCCTTGAACTCACACAGTCCAATTCCACCACTGTCCCTACCGATAGAGAAGTACAGACGGGTACCTCTTCAATGCTCTTGATCCGTACTTCACAGCTTTACGTCCCATGCCATTTACCTCGTTAAGCCACCTTTTTGGCCAGTTGGTAAACTCTGATGCATAGAGAAAAATTGGGTGAATACAAGTGTTCACGATCCTAGCAACCTGAGCTGGCCCCAGTCTCAACACCTTCAACCTGTTGAGAACTCGAGCGGCCTTCAGTTTGCTCTGTTTCTTTTGAGCATCAGAGTCCCCATGCAAATTGGTGAACAGACCCAAGGCACGGAAGATGCACTTGCGATCTTTCGAAGCAATTTCCTTGCCAGCAACCCTAATTGATATCTTGTCACTGTCCTTTCGGGCAAACAACTCCAACTTATCGGGGTGCATACTCATGCACAGTTTTTCCAGCACTCTGAACATTGCATTTGCGGCTCTTTCCAAATCTTGTGGAGTATTGCTGAAGATGTTGCAATCATCCACATAAGCAACATTCCAGATTTGTTGGGACATTGCCTTGTAACCGATCGCCCACTTCCGTGTATACATCAGGACTAGTTGGTGTACCAACACATATGTAGTCGGAGATAGGGCATCACCTTGTCTAGTTCCTCGTTCGATTTTGATACTTCTCGAACCGTTTCCAACCTGGATAGATGCATTGTTGTTAACTAGCATATCTGCCACCAACCTAACAACATGCTCAGGAAAGCCAAAGAATTTGTATGCCTCCACCACAGCATTGTGTGGGACACTATCAAACGCTTTTGAGATATCAGTTAGGAGCAGCAAAAGCTGACTATCACTCCTATTCGCATGATCTATCACCCCACGAATTATGGATAGCTTTTCACGGATGTCTCTCATTTTCCGGCCCCCTCCCTGTGTGTTGCTAAATACATGGAAGCTCTCCGCCGCTTTCGACACCTTGGCGTTTATCAGACGAGTGAACACCTTAGAGATGCCACTCAACAGGCATATAGGCCTGAAGTTACCAATCTCGGATGTGCTGCCCTTTTTATAAGCAGGTACAATTGCACATTGCTTCCATCTTGTAGGGAACTTTCCTGTATCCACGATTCTGTTAAATAAGACCGCCAATACCTCAGCCAATTCGTACCTGAAGTCTCTCTTGCGGGTTTTGAATAACTTAATCATCTCAAACCCCATCGGGTCCTGGTGCCTTCCCATTTCTAAGCCACTTAAGGGCATTGTTAACCTCACTTACCTCAATGCTGCTGAAACAGGAACCCATATCCCTTTTCTCAAAAGCGAGGTCCTTGAGAAATGACATGTCGGCATCAGCGTGCTCGAACACTTGCTCAAAGTAATTGGCTGCATGCTCCGCTACGGCGGCAGGATCGGTTACCAAACCATACTCCCTTTTGAAAGAAGAGAACCGTAGTCTTTGAGACTTCTTTGCCGTAGCAGCATTGAAGAAAAACCTCGGGTCCTTGTATTCACTTGTCCTAGCCTTGTAGCTCCACTTAGAGAAGCGTATACTCGATCTCCTCGCTCTCTCCTTGTGAATCAGTTGGTCGACAACAGTCAGTGCATCTTTCACCATATGACACGAGCCACTTGGCAAGTAGTGTGAGCATACTACCTTTACTCTCTTGTGACAAACTCCCCTACCACATAAGGCCTCCAGAATTGTTTGGCGATCCCTCAACCATCTTCTGATTTTTCTGTTGTCCGTCCCAATCTTCTTTGGTTTGTTGACAGCAAACACCTCTGCTCCTTTTACCAGTCTGTTAGTGATCAGATCGTTCATTTCTTCCACTTCCATTACACTAAGTACACTGGTATCAAGTTGATCCACCAAATCCTGGGCGAATTTCGTCCACAGAGGGTCATCCTTCTTTGGGAACCTATACTTTCTCTCATGTTGCTCCTCAGATCTAGGGCCAGTAATCAACCATTTGAATCGTACCATAGTAGGTATATGGTCACTGCTCACACCATTGTTCAACATACTTTCCACGCTTTGAACAGTATTGACAGCCGCACTGTTACACCACACAGAGTCGATTCTGGACGAGTATCTCCCTCTGAAGAAAGTGTGGAAGTGTGGAGTACCCGGTACTTCATTTACACTTTTAAGTTGTAGGCTTTCCAGAAGTGTCCTAAAATGACTACTATTAGGATCCATCCTTCTTGAGCTTCTGTCCACTGGTGTTGTAACCGTGTTGTGGTCTCCTCCTAATACAAACTTTCCTTGGCATTCCACTCCTCTAAGAACTTCAATCCGATTCTTGTAATGGACATCTCCTTCAGTGCCTTTGTGAGGACCATAGTGGTTCACCAAGATGATCCCTAATTCATTACAAGCGATTTGAATTACCTGTGTTCTTTCGTCATTGTGCAAAACTCTATGCTCCTTCACTCTTTCAATTTTGATGATGGACAAAACCCTGTCCTCGGGCTTATTGTTCACCAGAAGACATCCATTCATCTCAAGTTGCCTCCTGAAGGACTCGATAATTGATGCGTTCGAACACTCAGTTTCCTGTAGCATTAGAACGTCGACTTCGGGGCAAGATTGGAGTAAAGCAATGATGTCATTGCGCTTTCTCCTTATGCCCCGAATGTTGTACCACATTACTGCGATACTCATTCAAAGTCACTGTCGCTCTCGTGTTCAATGATCACTGCCGGTACAGTCTTGTGAACATGAACTGTGCCCTTTGGTGTATCAGATACATGAACTTTGTTGGGTTCCTCTTCCCTCTCATTTTCTTCTGCGTCCCTCTTCTTACCTCGCCTTTCAGGAGTCTTCAAATTAGGAAACATCTTAGTGATTGCTGTCTGACGACTCTTCTTGAATCCCCTCAATCGGTGAGAACACTCTGCTCGGATCTCGATTTCTCCAATATCTTCACTCTGTTGAATTGGTGGTTCAAATTGCTGTATTGTTTCACTCTGTTGAACTATTGGTTCACTCTGGCGAGCTGGTAGTTCATTTCTAGCTGTTGAGCTCTTTGCTAACCCTTTGAACAACCCGTTCAACTTAAAGACTTCTCTCTTAAGTGCATGGATGTCCTTCATACACATTCTGTACTTGTCAATCATGTCGTTGAGTTGCTGCTGAAGTGATGCCATAGAGTGTTTCATCTGTAGCGCTCTATCAGGCTCTCGGTGAACAAATGGTCTTACTCTTGTGTTCTCCAAGGGCTGCTTCTCCATCATCACCTGTGCATAAGTCGGACCCTTGGTGGATACAATCGCAGAGTTTCCGCACATCTCTACTCCATTTATGTTCTCTTTTCCCGCCCATTTCTCGATTTCCGCAAGCGCCGACTTGCTTCCTCCAACAATCACAACATCATTTTTTGCTCTCATTCTTCCATTGGGTCTTGCTGTTGCTCCCACTATCATTCCACCTTTGTTGAATTCACGGATGAATTCCCACTCCTTTCCCTCCTTGACAACTACCCAGGCTAGGAATCTCTCTCCAATTCTGTTGACTTGCGCTCTTTGGATCCACTCCTTGCAGCAATCAACTACCTTATTCAACAGTGCCTCGTTGGTCACATTGTTGCACTTGCCACTAATGACAATTTCATTGGTCTTTGCAGCTGCTTCTTTACTGATAAGCGACCACACTGAATAGTGGTTGCGACGTATCACCACCGCCTGTACTGACGGCCCTTGTGTGTTTGACATCGTTTTTTAGTTTTTATTTATTTTTTTTTTTTTTTTAATACAACAAATGGTGCTCACGCACCACGTTGCGGAACTTTTATTTTTCTTTTGCGTGAGAGCAGGCTTGCCTGCTCTCAATTGTCTAACATGATGTGGTGCTTGCCCAGTGGAGTGGCAGGCCTACGCAACAGGATTCATTCTCTTCTTGGAATGTTGTTTTGATCCCTTCTTCAGGGACTCGTTGCGAGGGCCTCCACTACCATCTGGAGCACCACTGGTGAGGTCAGATGGCTCCGTAGTCCTAGCCAGTTGGTAGGACCTACGGAGAGCACCTGACTTGATACTGGCCAACCTGGCCGGGATCTTGTTAGCAGCAGTGTCACCAACGGTGACACGTGCTGATCGTTTCTTGTGTTCGTTGAGTTGGGGACTCTGTAACTCACAGTCGGGGTTACTGAGATCCAACTCAACTGGATCTTCTTCGGTGGCTGTGCTTCTTGCACGGTCCACCATGATTGCTCGGGCAGCAATCTCTTTCTTGACTTTCTTGAACACCTCGGAGGTGTTCAGTACTAGTTCGAGGATTGCTCTGTTACGAGCATCCTCATCAATGGTGTTGTTGGTTGGCTCTTGGGTGACCGTAGTTGGAGTGGCGGGATGGGACTCCGGCATGATCGACTCCCAATCATCGGTCGTAGACGGAGTCGAAGGTTCGAATTCGGAGATTCGCTCCGGCGTCCTTGGAGACGGGGATGCGAGGGGAATCCGGTTGACGGAAGCCATATCTTTTAACACACTGACTTGGTGGCGCAGGTCGTCCACCACAGCCAGTAGCTCTTGGTACATCTTGGTCAGCCTCTTGCTGACAGCCTTGACAGGATCACGTGGGCGTGGAAGGAAACGCTTTGCTTCCACCTCCACTGGCATGGATTGAACGTTTCGAAGCAAAGCTTCGGCATACGTTTCGGACTCCATCACAACAAAGGCGGTGTCGTGCTTCTTGAGCACGTTCTTGACCTTTGTTGCGCCAAGCATGGCCTTGATGTCGTCCTCCGTCTTACCTTTTACACCGTGGAGGACGACCTTCTTGGCACAATCTACATTGTGCTTGAGTGCTGCCTTGCAGCCACTCATCTTCTTGTTGCGGTTGAAGGATTCAACAAATGGGTAGATGTTGTCATCAACAACAGTTACCCACGCAACAAACCTCTTGGGGCCCTTCTTGATGACTTGAACCTTGGTGAGCAAATCACCAAAATCCAAGCCAATCTTCTTGGCCAAGGCAGCCTTGGGAGAGTCATCACACTTTCCTGTGATGATGACCTCCTTGCTGCTTGGTGCAGTTCCTCTTGGTGCTGTGGTCCACACAGCATAGCGTGGATTCTCATACTCACGAACAACAGGGGTGTGTGTTCGTTTTTTCATCGGCGTTTTTTTTTTTTTAGTTTTTATTTAGCTCAAAACTTTTTTTTTTTTTTTTCCATACAACATGAGTTGCCTCTTTATTCATTTCACCTTGTTACTGGGAGTGATGCTGCTCTGCACCGGCACGGTGCAGAGTGCTAGGTCACTCCCTTGCCCTGTCAAGTCCATGGGGACTGGTAGTTGTTGTGTTGCTCTGCACCGGCACGGTGCAGAGCATCGTTTCCCTCCACCTCTCCTTAGACCTAATGAACAGCTTGTGCAGCTCCTTAACACACTCTCTCTTGGTGCAGTCGATTACACTCGCAGTCCTTTTTTCTGCGATCTTCTTTTTGCATCCCGTCTTGATGAGAGCATTGAGAATGTCCTCCCTTGCCTCTACTTCCTTCCCCATCAGACCAGCCAAAATATCATGTGAAGACATGGCAGCATTTCTTTTGATCAAGCTACCATTACAGTACAAGTAACTGTCGAACCAGACTTCCACCTTTGTGTCTTTTGGCAGCCTTAATTTGTTGAGTCTATCGCTCAATGACATACACATTCTCTTTCTGGCCTCTTGTGCGGATGAACACTCAACTAGGAGATGAATGATTGTATCATCCTCTTCTCCACAACAAGTACACGTCGTGCCACGAAAACCACCATATAAACTCTGCATCACTGAAAGAGTATGCAAGGTGCCACTCCTCAC
This sequence comes from Tetramitus jugosus, assembly GCA_937625935.1. Lineage (NCBI taxonomy): Eukaryota > Heterolobosea > Eutetramitea > Acrasida > Vahlkampfiidae > Tetramitus > Tetramitus jugosus. The sequence goes on along the minus strand of OW569355.1, from coordinate 205,017 downwards.
CTGATGGTAAAACCAAAGTTCTCTTCTGTCGAGGCCAAAGGGACACTTCAGAAATGTATTCCACCCACTCCACTTTGTGAGTTCTGCATCAAGCCACCACGTACTGTTTCTCAAGACCTCCTTCTCTCTTTTTCGTTGGTGGAAGTTAGCCAGGTGGCTCTTAGCATGGATATCCACGGTTCGGACTCCATCGATGAAGAGTTCGTGAACGATTTCGGTCATTGGTATATTCACCCGGGTGCAAGGAGCGCCCGACAGTTCCATATAGAACTGTACGTGTCGGTATTTCTTTGGTCCCAAGCCTTTTAGACCGTAGAGACTTTTAGCTTTCTCATAAGACATGATGCTGCCTTCTTGATATAGCTGTTCATTTCTGTGTACTCCGTTTGCCTTGAGAACTCTAGCTTCACTCAAGGGGAGGTGAAAAGCTACATTGCATCCTTGACACTCATGCAGAGATGCATCACCGATGGTGATGTTGGATTCATGTAGGAGCTTTGCACACCAAACCAAGTATGTATTCTTAACTTGATCCAGCCTGTTGCAGGATTGGAAGATACTCAATTGGGTGAGTAGGTGATTTTGCTTGACATCATCAAGCGTATCCAACAACAGTGTACGCGCTTCCGCGTCTCTCTTCCCTTGTAGCATTCCGAATATGAACGCGGCAATCCTAGTGGTGAGGGACTCCTTGAACTCGCACAGTCCAATTCCACCACTTTCCCGGCCGATAGCGAGAAGTGCCGACGGGTACCTCTTCAAGGCTCTTGATCCGTACTTCACAGCTTTACGTCCCATGCCATTTACCTCGTTAAGCCACCTTTTTGGCCAGTTGGTAAACTCCGATGCATAGAGAAAGATTGGGTGAATACAAGTGTTCACGACCCTGGCAACCTGAGCTGGCCCCAGTCTCAACACCTTCAACCTGTTAAGAACCCGAGCTGCCTTCAGCTTGCTCTGTTTCTTTTGAGCATCAGTGTCCCCATGCAAATTGGTGAACAGTCCCAAGGCACGGAAGACGCACTTGCGATCTTTCGAAGCAATTTCCTTACCGGCAACTCTAATCGATATCTTGTCACTGTCCTTTCTGGCAAACAGCTCCAACTTATCGGGGTGCATGCTCATGCACAGTTTTTCCAGCACATTGAACATTGCGTTTGCTGTTCTTTCCAAATCTTGTGGAGTATTGCTAAAGTATTTAGCTCAAAACGGGACTTAAAATTAGGTTGTTTTGTATGAAGGGACAATGGTCTAGTGGTATGATTCTCGCTTTGGGTGCGAGAGGTCCGGAGTTCGATTCTCCGTTGTCCCCTGTTTTTACCATCGACAAAGCGTTTGTAAATTACTTGGTTGTTTACTTTTGTTTGTAGTTGACTGTCCAAGATACATCGACCAACGCTACAGTCGTTTTGGAGTTGTCTGTCAGAACTGCCTGGGTCGTAATCACAGTTCTTGCATCGCCCACGCTCTCAGTTGGAACAGTTGACTCACATGTCGAAGTGATCTTGCCACGAGCCTTCTTAATAAACTTGATGTTGATCTCTGTTGGAATGGCCAACCCTTTTCTGTGCAACTGATTCAACACGTGCAGACCACATGTCATCTCACCCAGATTTGTCAATGCAGCAGCATGCACACTCTTGAATGGATTTCGGAGCATGAACCATTCTCTGCAGCTGATGACGACCTTTGAGCCATCTACAGTGTCAATGCATGGGAAAATGGTGGCAGAGTAGGGAGAGAAGAAGAGGAAGATCAACCATAGGAACAAGTCACCGACGAACGTGTTGCCATAGGGAGTCTTGGTTCGAACAGTAGAAACCATCACCTGAAAGCTCTCACGCCTCACTTGGTACACGGGCAATAGGAAGAGGAAAGCAATGGCTATTGTGGAAGCAACAAGCAAAGAACATAGAATCAAGAACAGCATTGTTTGTTTTTTTTGGAGACTCTTTTGGAAGTTTTTGATGGGACTTGATCAGATTGAGGTCTGGTTCGTGTTTTCCGATTGTGCAGTATGGATGTCTACGGTTTTCATTATGAGAGTGCTATTTGGAGAGGTCATGTCTATTCTATTGCTCATCAAAACCTTGAGCCTTGTTCCTCACAATCCAAGGATGTTGCAATACCTGATCTAAATCTATTCTCTGTGTTGACTCTCTGACAAGCAATTTCCGAATCAAATCCTGGGCCTCGCTTGAGACATGAACAGGAAAACGTAGGTCGACCTGGCGAATTCTTCTAAAAGTTTCCTTTTGTGCTGATGAAACAAATGGTGGCTCACCAACAAGGAATTCATAGCACAAAATACCCAAGCACCACAGATCAACAGCTTTATCATGCTCTCGACCTTCGACCATCTCAGGAGGAAGGTAATCCAATGTGCCACACAGAGTCATTCTTCTTGAAGTTGGTGCATGAACACTCCAACCAAAATCAGCAATCTTAACCTCATTCTTGTCATCAACTAGCAAGTTCTCTGGTTTGATGTCTCTGTGAATCACATTTTTCTGATGACAATAAGAGAGTGCTTTTGCCAACGATCCAACATACTAGACAAATCCATTCGAACAAGGACAAAAACAATTGAATAAACATGCTCTTCGAACAACAACAGCAATGGCAACAACGAGAGAAAGTATAAATCACCTACCTTGGCTGCCAAATCTTCAGAAAAACATTTCACTTGTTGCAACTTTTTGTACAACTCTCCACCGGCCACATACTCCAATATTAAATAAACCTTATATTCATCATAAAAATAACCATATAATCGTACAATGTTCCTATGTCTCAAATGAGACTGTATTTCAATTTCTCTCCTCAATTGGTGCTCTACTCCTTCCTTCTTCAATTGAATCTTGTCCAATACTTTGAGAGCAACAATGTACCTTGTTCGTTTTTCTCTTGCGAGGTACACACGACCGAATTTACCTGTTCCCAATGGTTTTCCTACATCAAAATCAGATAATCTCCATTGTTGTTTACGATGTGTATGTTGCTGCTGTGACTGTTGCTGGCTTTGTTCCCTCATGGGGCCGACTCGACTTTTGTTCGTCGAAGTAGTAGTATTGTTGCTGTGAGAGGAGGCCAACACAACAGGATTCGTATTCTCTTTATCAGGAAGTGTCGTACGACGATCCAAACCTACGCTTGCACTCTGTGACAATACTTTATTCATCATTTCTAGTTGTTGTTAAATATTTGGGGCAAATTTTTGGGATCCAGGTTGCCGCCTTTTTTAGTAACGGCTGGTGTAATCTTCAAAAGGCGCCAATAAACAGCCCGCTCTCTGTACAGTGAATGACTTGAGTTCGGACCCAGACAACAATCTTTGAGTGGCTGAAAGATTGGATGTAATAATGAATCACACTTTTGGAGACCATGAAGTTTCTTCTGTATCATCAGCGAGCCGCTATGGAGAGAATGAGAATCCTTTCCGAATTCCGACTGACGAAGAGGTGTTCATGATGAGAGATGAAGAGAAACGAAGGAAAAAGGAAGAGAGAAGAAGATTAACTAACGTTCCGGTTCATGAGAAGTCAACATGGTCCACAAGGTTAAATGTCAAACGACACAATGACAGAGCTCTGGACAAGCGATTGAGAGACACAAACTCAATGATTCATACAAACCTCAATGGACGGAAACGTACATCTAAGTTACATAAGAATACACAATTTCCACCTATACAAAGAGAACAGAGAGAGAAAGAGAACATGTCTCAATTCATTGAGAAGAAGAGACAAATGTTCCTAATCCAGATGAGTCTGGACACCAAGAAACAAGAGATTAAAAAATTAGAGAAGAAGGCTGAGGAGAGAGAGAAAAAGTTACGACTTGAAGAAGAAGCTCTGAAAAGAGATGCTCAACGATTCGATAATTTTTTGACAAACAATGACATTCAAGCTGTTCAAGCGATACAAAGAGCAGAGGAAGAAACAAAATCGAAACAAGGGAAACAAAATGAAATTAAGAAGCTTAATGCTAGGAAAGCTGCTATTAAGAATGACATCAGCAAGTTAAAGGACCAACTGAGTAAATGCATGACTTACAAAAACTTCCTCGAATCTCTAACCCCAAGTTCTTGGTTCAAGGAGGAGGCGAAGTCGACCGAAGAAAAAGTTGATGCTCGAAAATTGACAAATCCTTCGATAAAGAAGGAAAAGAATTCGTCCCAACCTTCTTCTGCACGGACCGCGCTTCATTCGAATCTGATTATGGATAGAAGAGATGATGATTCAGTTGAATCTGATGAGCAAGAGCATACTGATATGTTTTTTCAAAGACCAGAACAATTACTAGCAAAGTTTACTGCATTAGAGGAAGAGAATCTGTTTCTGATCCAAAGTACTCAGGAAATAGATGAACAACTAGATGAGCTAAAGAAACAGGAAAGGGAATCAAGAGAGAAAATGGACAAACAAGCTGAGAACTTAAGAAAACAGATTGAAAGTTTAGATCTCCAAATTCAAGAAGAAACCGAACAACGGCAAATAATACAGAAGAGATTAACGAGCAGTAATGATAGAGACAGTGGAGAGAAATTAAAAACTTTGAATCGAAGAATAGCTGAGATTTTCGAAGCCTGTTGCGATGCCTCAACGATGACAGATGATCCAGATCCAATATTTATGTTAACCCAGATTGAATCGAAATTGGAGTCTCTCCTTTCTGAAATGGGTGATCTTAAGGACGATTTTGTAATGAAACATGAAAGAATTAGAGATAAGGAGAGAAGGAAGCAGAGTCGTGATGCAAAGAACAACATGGTGCAACATGCTCCAACAAGAAAACCAAAGGAACCAAAAGAACCAATCAAGCAACGACAAGGAAAGCCTCTCATGAAACGTTCTCAACCCGTGGACAAGAAAAAGTTGCAAGATGAGAGCAAAAAGGCTGAACAGGAAGATCAGATGAAGAGAGATGAGTTTAAGGAGTTGTTCGACGGACGATAGGTCACATGAATTTTTCCACCTGTCACATGACAACAAGCTACCTCAAAACAACTAACAAGTTCAGGCAATACAATAACAATTATTAAAGTGAAGATAAAACATGTCTTAAAATACAATGATCATGTATCATATATACATAGGGATGATGAACACTCATTCATTCATTCATTCACTCCACACACACACACAAGCACCCACAAATTAAAATCCATACGAGTCATCTTCACCAATCTTGAGTCCATCACCAAATATCCTTCCAAAAAAGACACACATGGCACTCAGAATAATGAGCATGGGGTGGAAGAGAGTGACCATTGCGCCCCAGACAAACTTTTTGTGATGCTTACCCAGATCCACAATCAACAGACTACAGCCCGTGATTCCAGCAGAGAACAAGACAAAAATAGAAACAAACACCCAGGCACGAGCAAAGTAGGCCACTCGAATATCGCGCTCATCATCCGTCTCCAGTGTCAAGTGACTCACAGGTACAACACTCAACAACAACCATCCCACAAAAGCAATCATACATGGTATCCAATTGACCCATGTCATGTCAGTTGACGACAGCACATAGGTACAGTAGACTTGAGCATCAATGAGAACGAGCCATCCAATGGCAGCAATCACACCACCGAGATAGGACCATATGGTCGCAGGTATTTTGATCTGCATGATCTTTACAGTAGAACGTAGTAGGTTCGTTGGTTCTGATGTGATTGATGGTGGTGGTGGTTTGGTTTTTTTTTTCTCGATTGTTGTTGGATGAATTTGAAATTGGTTTGTGCAAGTCTTGGCTCCTCCATTTCCAAAAGAGACTGTCGATTTTCAAGGGTTTCTCCTATCCCTTTCGAATGCGCGAATAGAACATCAAGGTGTGTATGTGGAAATACAATGGTGCATTTATTGTATGATATAGGTGATGATATACCGACTAAAGCATTGCTACTTACTTTTGAGGTATTTTGGCTCCCACTTGACCCAGCTGTTTCAAAAAGTATTCACCCGTCAACACATCGGTGCAACCATAGAGGAAAGGTATTGGATTGTTGTTGTTGTTGTTGTACGGGTCACCACCGTTAAAGCCACCACCACTACCACCACCACCAGTCAACAACAAGTCACCACTGTCTCTCTGTTGTGCCGAGAGATCACCATTGAACATCTCATTCAAGTGATGGTACTCTAGATAGTGACCACCACCGACAACAAACACAATCACATGACTATATTTACAGTTGTTGTTTGTTGCGGATGCATCGAGTGAGGAGGACAATGATGCTGAAGAGGAGGATGACATGGAGTGATGATGATGAGAAGTTGGCTTCTCCAGTGTGAGCCTACCAGAATCACTCAAAGGATCAATCATCTCAAACGACTCATCCTTCATCAACGAGTTCAAATTGTTGTACACCAATGATTTCACAATTCTAGATGTGGGTAATGTGTGTTGCGCAGTTGATGTAAATGTGCTCTTGATTCGATTGTATGACTCACCGAAAATCTTGAACGACTTTCTCACGGAATCTGCAATATCACTGAATCCACTCTCTGAGGATGCATTGGAATCGAGATGATGATAGTTTTGTTGTTCAAAGTGATTGTGGAACTGGGAGGACATCATCCTGAAGAAGGCAAGCTCTGGTAGAGTCTTGTTATTATCGTCATTGGAGGAATTCTGTTGTTGATCATCATCAGCAGTAGCAGTAGCAGTAGTAGTAGTAGTAGATGCTCTCAATTGGGCCAATTTTTGTTCATACTGTTCAATCTCCTTCATACTCAATGAGTGATCAAACGATGGAGACTGAAGACCAGACGAAGAGTGAGCATACATTGAATCATAGGTGATGCGATGCAAATAGCAAATGCACAGCAATCGAACTCTATCTTCAATTGTACCACCACCACCCTCCAACAAATCAATCAAATCAGCCTTAATCAACGGCTCATTCTTAATCAACTGTTCCTCAATGCCATAAAACTTGTCCAACTGTCTCTGATCCACCTGTTTCAGTATCGAATGCGCAATATTCGTGTGCATCTCCACCTTTTTTCTATCGGATGCCAACTGGAACACTTGATCAATCATTTGCTTGGTCATGACAGAAGAAGAAGCAGCATTTGATGATGATGGTACAGTGTTGCCATTTTCATCAGTGCTGTCCTTGGACAACAACTCTTGTTCATCAATCTTGAGCCCTGTTCTCTGATTGAACTCTCTCAACTGTTTCTTGTGATGATCCAATTGTTCACTCACGTGTTCGGCCACATTGGGAAATGCAACATTTTTGTTGCGAGACCAAAACATATCGTCACTCTCAATCTCATACACCTTTTCCTTTTCTTGCTTGGTAGTATTGCTATTGTTTGTGCCCGTTGTAGTAGTAGAGTTGACATGAATTCGATTCAAATGAATAGAAAACAAGTCATGAATCAATGGTCTATAGAGCCATTGATGCTGTAAACAAACACTGTAATCAACACTTCTGTCCAACACAATGACCAATGGTCTCTTTTTTGCTGTTGTTTTTGTCTTGTTCAACAGCGATGATGAAGATGTTGTTGATGAGGATGATGATGATGCATCATAGTGTGACAATTCAATACGATTCATATTCTTGAGAGTCTTTGCTACAGTTTGACCCACAAGAGTAGCAGGTGTACCTCTATTGGGATAAACAATCAATGGACATGACTGATGACTACTATTACTACTACCACTACCACTACTACTACTACTATTACTACTACCCATACTACTATTGTTACTATTCATGTTATTGTTATCATAGAGACTAGTCATACAGACAGATGTGATTCCACTGGCAGTTTGATCAATCAATGGTCTAATATCACTCTCCTCCTTGTTGGATGGATCAAACAAGCGACTCAACACATTGTTCATGCCCAAGGTGAAAAAATTTTGTTCAATGCACTTAAAGTTGACAAATTGATCAAACAGGCGATCAATCTTGTGAGTGACATTGTGTTGCACGAGTTGATCAGCCATGTATTCCAACAGTTTTCGACTGATGCTCATGGCAAAATGGACTTGAATCGATTGATACAAATCATTGACACAGTCCTATTCGTTTGTTATGTGTTGTGCATTGAATGGGAGTGGAGATACATATGTGTCAGTTCACAATCTATAGCAGAGATGATCCTATACAATAATAATAATAACAATAATAACAATAACAATAATAACAATAATAATCATAAATAAGAATAATTAATAATAACAATAACATACTTGAACCAATCGTTGTATATTCTCTTCAGTTGGCATCATAAAGTACACTGCAGGTGCATCTGGTATCTGTTGTCTATTGTCATCCTTCATACTCAATAAAAGAGTGATGCCCAGTGCTCTCAGATCACCTACTTTTAAAATGGGGGCCAAAATGTCTCTACACGTCTCATCCAACACCAACACTCTCCATTGAGATATTTTTAGATCGGTGAGTGATTTGCCAAGGTCGTTGGTATTTTTGATTGATTTTTGATTCTTTTTCTTCTTGTTGGTGGAGCTGTTGTTGTGATGTGAATCAGTGCTGTCCATCAAAGATGAAGAAGACGCATATTGATTGGAGAGTTGGATCATTTGAATGATGGCATTGCGTTGCATGGATTGTAAATCACATGATGATGGTGATGATGATGATGGTACAATGGTACTCGTGTGGTTATTGTTCATCAGCGACATGTTGGTGGTAGGTGGTGTTGCTTGTTGTTGATGAAGATTGATTGTCTGTCAAATACTCTGCTGTTTTGTGTTCCCGAACACAAAACCAATACGTCACTAAAAACCAAATACAAAAGATGCTGTTTTGTGATTGTCATTAAAAAAAGAACAAGTGTTCGTATCATTTCACCGATGAGCAATTTTTTGTGACGGAGTATTAACACGCCCGGAGTATTAACACGTGAGTAAATTATTGAACATTGTTCAATTCGTATGCATATTCCGGATCTTGTGATTGTAAATCGGAACGGCGTCATGCAAATTTTGTGGCATTCAAGTTCATGATGAAGGTGGTGATGTTCGACATCCACTCTTTTTAAATTCACAACACGTGACCACACACAAAAACCAACAACGACAACAAAACAACCACAACGACAAATCATAATAACTCAACTCATTACCCATTCATACAATGACATTCTCAACTACTTTTACTGCTGGTTCCACTTCCCACTCTTCTCCTCAATTCAACAAGCACAATATCAATAATAACAACAATAACAATCTTACAAATACTCTCAAATTCATTTCCTCTACTCACAATTATCATCACATTCAAATCAATGATCGAGTGTTCATCAACGTTCCAGAAGAGTTTGAGATTATGGCTGAGATTGATCCATCCTTGCATGGAAAGATTGCTCATGTCATTCAATTGTCAATGGATGATGACTATGCTCTCGTCTCTCTCATTTCATCATCATCATCTTCCTCCAAGACTACTACTAACAATCTTAAAAATAACAAGAAGAGTAACAACAGCAACACTCTATTGATTCCCAAATTCTGTCTCTGCTTGGAATATCACGTGTTGAAAGAGAGAATGATGACACAACAACAGAAAATTCAACAACAAGAATACAATGATAACAACAACAATAGTCATGATGATACTGATGAGGAGGAAGACAGTACAAAAACTGATGGTGATGAATATGCATATGATTCAATGAGTGACTATGATGATTAAGTGATTATTTGGCTTTTTAACAAAGCGCACGAGCGTGCTCTCACAAACAGCTACAGAAAAAAACAAAAAAATCAACAGCAACAACAAGGCCGCTCTCTGAGAGACAGAACATTACTCACCACCTTCTATGTGTGTTTGTGTGTGTGTATTATTCACTTTGTGTGAAATCATTCTATTCTTTGCATATTATTATTATAATTATTATGTTTATTTTATTCAAAGAATGAGAGAGAGAGATAATGGGAGTATATCATTGTATATGTCGGACATCAATCATGTATGTAATCCAGTTCATAACAACACACACATATACAACTGATGAAATAGAGAGTACATACATCTAAGTACCATGCACAATCCTTTGAGTGCCTCGATTGTACTCTAGGATCTACAAAAGCGTATGTTATGTCATCGTAATAGTAGGAGTAGTAGTAGCATTTGTAATGATGTGTATCAATGACACACATGCAACATGCATTCACACACGCACACACACAAGCACACACACATTCAATATGTGAATCTCCCATCAGATGCGAACTTCTTTTGCATCAACTTGTCCTCGTTTTCACATAATCAGTGATGCGACAACGATCGAGAGACTCAGAGTGTCTCCACAAATGAAATAAACTCACTTTCATTCATTTCCTTCTGTCCATGAAATTTTTTCTGTGAAAAATAGGTTGTTGGTTTCAAATGTTGTGTGTGCTTCTTTATTGATTGTCATTGTGTTTGGTTATTCGTTAAGTTACGGGGGTGTGGTGGGAAAAAGGAATGATGAAGTAGTAGGCAGATCACCTCTGCAAGTTTCAATCATCAGTGATCATCTTTGAGAACCATTCACCTACTTTACCACCGACATTTCCACTGACATCACTCAAGTAGGTAGTGTACTCTGATGTCTTTTGAGCAATTTTGCCACTGTAGTCCTTTGCAGTCTCTGACAAGTACCATGCCATATCAGATGCCTCCATATCAGTAATACTGACACCAGTACTGCCGAATGATGAAGCAGAGGATGATGATGGCATGCGACTCGTTGCATACGACGATCCAATTCCAACATAACGAGAGCCACTATTATTACTATTATTATTATTATTATTATTATTACTGCTGTAATGATCATGGTCATTGTTATTAGTGTTGTTGTTAGCCTGAGCAGTGGTGCTTGATGCGTAGCGTTCATTACCAAATGTACTTCGACCACTGATGCCAGCAGTTGGACTCGATTTGTAACTATTATTGGCACTCTTGTTACCAAGTTTGTTATTGTTGTTGTTATTGTGGTTGAATGATGATTGTTTCTTGTTCTTGGACCACTTGTCATCATCCTTGTCCCAGTCATTGCTGAAAAAGTCATCATCATCATCATCATCATTGTCATCTTTATCATTCTTTTGTGTTCTGCGCTTCGTTTTATCCATGGATGATGATGATATTGTTGATGATGATGATACAGGAGAAGGACTGTTGTTGTTGTTGTTGGACATGCGTTGTTTTTGAAGTCTAGAATCACTGAATAAGGTATCACCATTGTCATTGTTATTGCCGAGTGGACTAGGGCTATTGTTGTTGTTGTTGTGATGAGATTGAATAGAGATGGGCTTCTTTTTAGGCGCAGATGTTTTGACAACATGAGATGTTGTTGTTGCTGTTACTGATGCTGATGCGGTCACTTCTTGCTTACTCTTCTTTGCTGACAATTCACTTTCAATTTGTTTTTCAAAATCCCATTCACTGCTACTATTATTATTATTGACTTGTTGTTTGACAGTCACAGTAGTGGTGGTGGTGGTTGATTGTTTGATCATTGTATTGTTGTTGTTGTTGTTGTTGTGATTGTTTGGTGATGGTGATTTGGTGGAGAGACTATCAATAGAGAGAGAGAGAGACACAAACAAACAAAATGAGTGTTAGAGACATCCATTCACATTATCCAACAAGACAAAATTAAAGAGTACACACACACACACACACACACACATATATATATATATACACAGAAATATAAATACATACACTCTATCTACTTGTGTCCTCAATTGTTGCTTGTAGTGGAGAGCACTGTGATGACTGTATTTGGATTTGGCTGGTTGTCCATCCAATCCATTCTTCTTAAAGTAGTCACGTGCTTTTGCATTGCCACCCAGTATCATGAATTGCAGTTGTTCATCACTCCACTTGTCATACACTGGTGATCTATGAAATTTATATATCGTGTCAGAGATGAATGATGATTCAACAATGAAATGAGAGAGAACGTGTGTGTTCATGTATGGGACAATCATAATCATAGTAACAACAACAATAATAGTAGAGTGTTTCTTACCTAACAAATGACAAGTGAACACCAAGGTTCCGATGAATAGAAGAACAATTCATGCAAATGAATACTCCATAGGGAACAGAACACCAATCAGGATTCTTTGTACTGCAATCAATACACATGTTGTTCTCTTGTTTTGCCCTAATCTTTCTGATAATGGTCATGTTATCCTCTTTTTGATGGTCATTGTTCGAAGACATATTTTGGTGTTGTATGTTTGTGCGTATGGTTTTGTATGTGTTCGTGTGTTCCTTCGCGTGTTGTTATTTTGCGATTTGTTGTTGTTCCTTCTTGTTGTGTGTGATGGTGAAAATTCGGTCGTCCAAGTCGGAAGTCGGGCACATTTTTTATTCTTCGATTTGAAGAATTTCAAACCTTAAAAATAGAATATGACGTCGGACAAAAGAGATACAATGAAAAAAAACGATTTAATGATCCACTGCAGAAGTGTTGGTGGATATGGATGATGTTGCTGATGATGATGACGTACTAATGTTAGTGTTTGTTGTTGTTGTTGTTGTTGCCTTCTTTGCTGTTCTCTGCCATTTCATTTCACTTGATTTGACCATTTTTATTCTTTCCTTGTGAACTTCGGTCAATGGTCGCTTGTTTATGAATAGATGAGTAGTGCTGCTTGCATCACCACCACCACCAATCGAACTCGCATCATCCAACATAAATCCAGGTATCTTCATTCCCCATTGATTCTGCAAGTGCACTTGAAGATCTCTCACTTGCAATGAATCACTGTTTCTGTGCTTGGCCAGTGCACATGCAAACCCAGTGACACTGTCCATGAATTCATCCACTACTTCCAACAATATTTCTTCTACTTCTGGATCGAGCGTATGTCTCGGATCAATCTGATTGACAATCTCTTGAATCTTGTTACGATTCACAATGTTTCTATCATTTGAATTCATGTTCATCATTGTTTTGTAAATCTATCTATGTAGGTATGTACGTGCGTATGTGTCTGATGGAATCTCCTCGTCCCAGGTGATCTTCTTTTTTTTTTCTTCGTTGGTCGGTTGTTTGAATTTTTCTCATGATTCTCCGCAATGAAACTTCAGGTAAGATGTTGAACGCAACACCACCGTGCAATGTTCAATTCTTCATACAAAGATCCACCACCACCACCACCACAACAACAAAATCAAACAACAAAATCAATCAATCAATCCACCAACATGGGAAAGAACAACAAGAAGGCCAAGACTGAACAACCACCACCACCATCAGCAACAGAAGCAGCCAAAAACCTGAGTGACTTGCTCAAGAATGTCATTCAAGTTCAAAATCAAATCAATTCAGTCATTGGTCAAGAACATGCTGAAATGAGAAAGATTACACTTGATTATCAAGCAAAGAAACTACCATTGTATCAACAGAGAAAGGAAGCATTAAAGTCAGTGCCTAGTTTCTGGGCTCTCGTTCTCAGTTCACATGACTTGATTGGAGGAATGATGACTGATGAAGATGCTGAAATGCTCAAATTCTGTACCAACATTACAGCCAACATTTCATTTGATGAAGAAAAGAAGCATCAGACCACAAGAATTGAATTTGAATTTGATGCAGCAAAGAATCCATTCTTTAGTGATGCACAGCTGTGGAAGCAAGTCACTGCTTCTATGCCATCGGACAAGGGAGAAGAACAACAGGAGGAAGAATTCTTGGAGATTAAGCAATCTGGTGAAATTCATTGGAAGGATGAAAAGAAGAAGCAGAAGCAGCAAAAGAAGCAACAAAAGAATAGCAAGAAGAGAAAGCATGAAGAAGTGAGTGATGAGTCATTCTTTACCATGTTTGAGACTGAGGGTGAAATGGATGCTGATTTCTGTGATTTGATTCAACAGGACATTTTGGAAGATCCTGTTGCATTCTACTTGAGTGCCATTGCAGATGAAGATGTCGATGGTGATGATGAAGAAGAAGAATCGGACGATGAATAAATGTATCACTATGAATTCTCTCTCTCTCTCTCGCTCTCTCTCTCTATTCATACTTGTTATTCTTTTCCGGATTGCTCTATTTTGTTGATGAGTGTGTCATGTGGAGGAGGATGATGATGATGATGCTGGTTGTTGTTGTTGTTGTGGCTGTTGTTGTTGTTGTTGATCCTTCTTGGAAGGTCGTTGTTTCCATGTTTTGGAATAGAGATCCTGTTGTCTCTGATTCAGTGTGTGATGCTGCTTCAATCCTCCCTTTTGCAACAATTGTTGCAACAAGAGTGATTGCCCACCCTTCATTCGATGACCAATCATACCCACGGCACCAATGTTCATCATGGTCGATGTGAAGAATTGTTGTCGGAAACTGGCCTTCTTGGTCTTGTGTCTAAACTGGTTCATGGCCCAATAACCTCCAATCCACCCGCCCATGACTCCCAACAGACACAATGATTTCTCTGGTATTCTCCACTCGTTGTTCAATGCTCTCTGCTTATCATCATAGAATGCATATGCACATGCACCATTGATAGAGACGGCATATGCGGATAGAATCAGTGGCCATTTTGAACGGACAATTGATGAAGACATCTTGTTCTCTGTCGTGGAATGTTTTTGATTTGGTTTTTCACTCAAAATGCAGAAGCCTAATGATGGGATTTTACTGAAACAGATTTGGAACTCGATCAGTGTTTTGGCGGTTGCGAAACTACATCTCTTTCGTTATTCCACAAAACCAAACTAGAGTCAAACTCAACAAGGCCTTCACTCCTTGTATTTTTGCATTGAAGAGAGTTCCAGCATCAGCTGTTTCAGAAAGTGAAACAACAAGAAATTTTTGAGACACCGTAAAACACCCATCCAACAGCTAATTCGAAGATACTAACGTTTCAAGCACTCACAAAACACATTCGTACAACTAACATGGTGATATACTACGCTTATAAAATATTTTTAATTATAATCTTGTATTGTTAATTATTAGTTTTAGTTACGCGTTTGTATTAGTTCTACAAATAATAACTCGAATCTTAACGAATTAAAAATGAAACTTACAAAATTCAAATTTACGTTTTGAGTATTTTTCACAAATTTAGACCTATCATAACACTCTTTACTGTTTACTTCGCTGGGCGACGGAATGTAGTGGCTGAGCACTGTCAATTCTTGGAAGGCACTCACCCGCTCGAGATGCACTATTGTTCTCAAAACTCAATAGCACCCATTCTGGAGTGTCACAAAACTCAATACACAGTTGTTCCGATCTTAAAGCATTTCATACTTGGTCCCTTGGTTTTTGTTGTCAGAAGATGGTAAGGTTGGTTAACCCTTGTTCAAAAGAGAATGGACCCGAATTTGAAGGTTCAAAGATTACGTTGCACGATTTGGTTGTAGTTCATTCATTTTATGCTAGATTCAAGAGACAAATGAGCAGGAGAAGAGCAACAATAGGAAGACTTGAATAGTGAGTTCTGCCATGTGAAGCAGATGAAACTGACGTCTCTGGTTCGCTCACAAACATCTCGTCACATGGCAACTGAGCAACGAGTTGCGGTGCACCAGATGTGAGATTCCTCATGGGCACATCAATGCGAAGAATCGATGTTCTCTTTCGTGCCTCCTCAATCTTTACATTGCACACCTTGTACACGAGGTCAAAGTCATCTGTGAAGAAGGTGACATTGTAAGTTACTTCGGGTACGAGCATGCGATAGTAGACACCATCTGTCGTGGACACATTGTGGCCATTGACACCAGTGATGTGCACATTGATTCTCTGTTGATTGAGAATCTCAATCGTACCACTACCACTGCTACCACCACTGCTACTACTACTGGATGAATTGTAATAGACAACACCACCTAGAGTGCACTGATAGGATTGTTCCATATATTGCATCATACTCTCAAAATTGTCATTCCAGAACGTGCCCAGTTCACTCTTGTCCGGTGTTTTTGTCATGGACACCTCCAATGTAATCTCATTGCACGGTTGACCATGTATATAATTGTAATCTTGCATGCCACCATACAATGGATACCAGTAGGCACCATTGGTCACACCATAGAATGGTGCTCCACCAAATTCACTATTGTGTTCCTTGTAACTCATCTTCTTGTGAGCCTTGCTGTACAGTGTGGCCAAGTGAATATTGAGTGCATCGTCTGGACTGGCACTGTAGATGCGACTGGCAGAAGATCCTTGTGCATTGCCATCGTAGCCATAGCTAGCCACGAGACTACCACCGTGCATGACAGCAGCCAACACGAAATGATGATGAGATGACACTGATGACACATTTCCACCACCACCACCACCATTCAATATATAGTTCATCATGTTGTGAGTCTCTGGTTGAATGGCGTCAGTATTCACAATGAATTGATCTGGAAAGTTTCTATTGAGATCATATCCATTGGCATTGCCTCTCGTAGACTTTTCATATCCATCTGGATTGTAGCACGGTAGCATATAAATGTTGACATTGGACAGGAGACGATTGACTCGTTCATGCACTTGATCTGTTGAAGTAGTAGCAGTAGTTGACAACAACAGATAGTGAGTCATTCGCAAAATGAGTTCCTTGCCCACTGGTTCATCCCCGTGCATGTTACCAGTGAATCGAAAATTTGGTTTTCTCTTGCTTAAATAATCATTCAACAATGATGATAATTGTGCTGTAGAAGTAGTAGTAGTAGTAGTAGTAGTAGTAATAGTAGTAATAGGTGTTGTTGTAGTTGTTGTAGTTGTAGTTGTAGTTGTTGTTGTGGATGCACCATCATTGTTGAATAGTTGAATCATGTACATTTCTCTCTTCTCAACAGATTGTCCAATGGAGAACAAGTGAGTATGGGTGGGGTATTGAGATTCAAAGTATTGCAACATTTGAGTCAATTCAGCATAGTTGTGATACTGGGAGAAGGATGGAGTATATGATGATACAGGGATTAGTAGGAGATGAACCACAACGACTACTACTAGTGGTAGTAGCAGTAGTCGTAGGTGGGGAGGAATGGTGGTGGTGGTTGACTGCCTCATTGTTTGCTTGCTTGGTTTTTGACAATGTCTGTGATGCAAATATATTTATTATTGATAATATGGGACGATGATGACTATTATCATGAATGTCTGAATGTCTGATGGATCCAAGCTTTTTGTCAGTTTGTGTGTTTCTTTCTGAAATGTTTGGGAGAGCCGCCAGACAACACACGCAATGTCCCCCTCAGGTCTTGATGGAAGCATCAAATTGGACTAGCTCCGACAACCAAAAAACACCCAAGCAACAACAACAACAAAAAAGACATCAAAACACACTCCATTAGAGCGAGTACGAGCAGTCTCTCGAGAGAAGATCATGACATTGTTTGGTCTGGGTAAGAAATTGGGTTCCAAGAGAAGATTACTCTCTCCAAGCAACAACAACAACAACAATAATGATAACAACAACAGTTCTTCTTCATCATTCAATCGATTGGATGACATTGATGCCAGTGCTCCTCCACTCATGGCACAGTCATCATCATCATCATCGAATGTGAACAATTATTATTGTCAACAACAACAAGAGCCACAAGTGTATTATCCAATCATGTTATCCTCATCGTCGTCATCATCACAACAATTATCCAATTCTCCATCTAATTATTATCATCATCATCAATCAGCACTGCCCTCTCAGCAACTACAACAACAAACAACAAGTTACAATCAATATGATAAATCCAATCTCCAACATCAACAACCACAACCTCCACCACCACCACCATATTCTTCTCACCATCCACAACAACAACAACAACACCCACAATTTGTTGGCAATGGACAACAAAAGAATTCTCCTCTGTCACCACCATCATCATCAACCATATCATCCTCATGTTCATCATCATACACATTTGATACCAACAACAAGTACTCACATCTCATTCAATACAATTGGAATAAACCATTGGTTCAATTGTTGAATGAATTGAGAGATGCATGTCAAGTTCAAATCATTACCACTACTACTACTAATCGTACTTTTACTCATAGTACATTATCATCATCACAGCAACAGCAACAACAATTGTTGGAAGAGAATCAATATCGAAATATCAGTGTTCAATTGAATGGCAACATTGGATGTCACATATTCTTTCAATCATTTGTTGGCAATCGAATCATGACACGCTTAACCATGAGAGGCATTGGTCATCGAGTCGCAACAACAAGTAACAATTACAATAATAATAATAACAATAATAACAACAATAATAATAATAACAACAACAACAGTAGTAGTAGTAGTAGTAGTCTATGGTTGGTGGATGATGACAAGGATCATCACTTTATTGATTCTGATGCATGGTCACAGTGCATATCACCCATTCTGCTCAACAGTCAACAGTTGACTCATTTGACACTGTCGGGTCATCACATTACATTCCCCATTGCATCTCTCATCACATCCAGTGTACAGCACTTGAGTCAATTGCAAGTTTTGGACTTGTGGTGCAATCGTATACAAGGTGAAACTGCGGTGTACATTGTTCAAGAGTTGATACTGATGAGATCGTGTCAATTACCACACTTGCAATTGATTAATCTGGGTGAGAATGACTTGGATGGTCAGAGTAAGCTCACAATTAAGAAACTATTGGCAACAAACAGTGATCTCAAAGTGGATTACTTTTAACAGATCTGATTGATGATTGTTGTTAAGCAATGAATCAATAAAACAAAAATTGTAAATAGATCAAAAGTGAAGGACAGAGACGACAGAGTTTCCCCTCTCATTGCAATTTATTATTGTTGTAGTTGCTGTCTCAGTTGTAGCACCCGAACAACAATCAGTGTCCACAAGTAGTGAGCCAGAAAGAGTAGTAGAAAGGATAACAATGCACTCAGTACATAGTGCTTGATGAGTCGAGAACCTTGGGTCAGGTGACTTGGATGTTGAACACGAGTAATCAATTGTTTGACCATTGTTGCCTTGATTACTCGTGTTGTGTTTGTGATTCTGTGTTCTCTCTCTCTTGGTGGCTCTCTGTGGTTCCTATTGTGGGTGCTGGAGAATTTGAACAACAATTTTTGTGTGGCTATTTGGATGCCAATATTATCCCGTACCGTTTTCGATTGAATTTGTTCCCTTTCGTGGTTTCCAAGGAAGACGTATATCGGCAACCTCCTGGATATGATATGAGATTACACTTCAATTCAGTTGACTCCTCGCCCTTCTTTTGTCTTCCTTGTTTCTTCTGTTTAAGCATATCAACTAATTCCTTTGTGCCAATCTCCATACACCTGCACTTGAAATGAGACAAAGGAAGTAGTGCAAACGATTTCATATCATTGTTGATCAGAAATTGTTGAACATGCCAGTAAAACTTCAGCATGTTATTGGTGTTGTTCTTCACAAATGATTCATCAATTACTTCATCAGTTTTAGCATCAACAAGTGTTCGAACCTCTCGGATCAACACAGGAATCGTCTCTATCAACTCTTTTGGAGGCAATTTGATAAAATCGTGGACAGGAGTGCTAAATGTCAACCTTCTGATAATGTATTCAACAACCCTTCTTTGTTCTGACTTTGGAATAGATGAGTCACTGTGTAGTTGATTCATTCTGACCCTCAGATACTTCCTCAGTCTTGGTTCCAATGTGAACTTGAGCATGTTGGAGATGTTGACATTGAGAGACCTGGCAACATAATTGATGGACGTGGCAAAACTCTGATAAATCTTTCTGAGTTTGACTACTACATCGTCCATGTTGACAGACTCGTTGATGAGACTTAAGTTATTGTCTCTTGGTTTTGAATTGCGTCCAAACAACACAGAACCTAATCTTTGAAGAAACACTTGATCTAATAAAGGGATTTGATAGTCAGACTCCAAGTGCCTCAAAACGAATATGTTTATAAATCTTGTGAGTCGAAGAGCAATCCTTGTAATCTCCAGAGCTTGAGTCTGTATGATTGGTAACAGAGTTGGATGATGCAACAACAGAGACTTCAGACCGACCTTGACCACGTAATGTGATGAGTATTCATTCTTTTTGACAGTCTCTCTCTTTCTCTTTCTCTTGCCGTCCTTAGGCACGCCTCGTGGCATAATGTTTTTGTATTTGTTGTGTGGTGTATTTGTTGTGTGAGTTGAATCAAACAGCGAAAAAGACAGCGCTTTTTAAACCGAGGTAGATGGCCGTTGTCGTTGTAAAGACAGTCTCAACGGAAATTTTTACAACTGCACCAATTCCGCAGCTTAGAGGAAACTGATACAACATTTATTGTATTTTTTTATAATATATCCACCTATCTATCCAATCTTGAACCAAACGAAAGACAACGAAAAACTTTCTCTCTGACACGACAACAACAACAACGAAAAACACAAGTCGCACAACGAACATCAACAACAACAACAACAACAACCAAATCAATCAAAAAAGATGGAGAGTCGACAAGAGGTGTCTATTTGCAGTGTGCATTGTAGATTCTCTGAGCAAGTTTCAAGTAGGAGAATACAAGCGGTACCAATGTGTATTGAATTCTCTTGACACCACCCTGACCAAAG
Organism: Tetramitus jugosus; assembly: GCA_937625935.1. Classification (NCBI taxonomy): domain Eukaryota; phylum Heterolobosea; class Eutetramitea; order Acrasida; family Vahlkampfiidae; genus Tetramitus; species Tetramitus jugosus. Next base: position 184,496 of record OW569355.1, on the reverse strand, counting down.
TGCTTTCTGGCTGCGGCCAAAACTTTAAACAATTGATCAGTATCGCTATTATCAAACAAATGAACCAATCTGGCAATCAAGTTCTGTTCTTCTTCGAAATCTTCGAGCAATGTTGCAGCTATTGGTGAGTCGTCAGAAGGTGAGAATGTTGTTTGGTCTTCCTCATCCTTCAACAGTGGACGAATCAAATCAAACAGTTTGTTCACTTGTTCAAATGTTGAAATCTTGTGTCCATTGTCAAGTGCGCATCTCACAATGCTCAGTGCAATAAACTTTCTCTGTTCATATCCAAGAGAATGAATAATATCACCATACTTCTCCAACTTCAAAACTGTTAGCACATTGTTGTATGACTCGAGTGGCACCAACAACAATCGCTTCAACATCTCTACAATTTCATCTGAAGCAAGTGCAGTGCTATTCAATTGACTAGCAATGTTATTAATAATCTTGTTGACATAGTCAGTGTTATCAGGATATGTTTGAAGAGCAAGTGTCATCAATGAGATCTGAATACTCAAGTTATCGGACAATTCAACACCTCTCTAATGGTATCAATAGGACAGAATTTGACAAACGTCAGAAAACTCACACTCATCAGGTCACTCGCATTCACGATGTCCTTCAGAGTGTTTGTTTTCTGTTTTTTGCAAGTTTTTTTTGATGAAAAAAATCAATGAACAAATGGGAAAACAAGGAAAAGGCGCCAAAAGAAGACATAACCAACACCAACAATTGGTAAAGTTTGGAGTCAAAAGAAAAGTAAGAATAACCGATATACATATTGATTTATTTGTGTATCTAGTTGGTTCGTTCCTTGGTGTAGAAGATGTGTTGAATTTGGTATTGACGTGTCGGGATTTTCGATCTTCGATAGTCAATAATCTATCAACAATAAGGTCTTATATGGACAATTTGTACTCACACTGTTTGGCCGTTTGCAAGTCAGGCTTACCGTGCAAATTGCAAAGGAAATTTTTTGTGCCTGTTTTGATTGCTTGTTGAATCAACCAGTACTTGACCGCATCCTGGGCAGAACCATGAGGCAGTATTCATTATAATACTCTTGGCTGAGACGGAACCACAGCCGGAACAGAACCATTGATGAGATGTGGCAACCATGATCGTAAGCTTGTGTTTGTGATTCGGTGTCGTGCACCTGTTTTTTTGGGCAGTCTGGAAAATTTATAGGTAGAGTTCTATTTATACGTTGAGGTCCAACGAACTACATCCTTAAAACACAGTTTCAATCAATTGCTTAGAAGTTGCATGTTTGTGTTCCCACTCCTGGAAAGCTGTAGTTGAGTAAAATCGTTTCAGAGTATCATCCAAATTCATCAACAGATCTGAACGAACGACGTTGTACATTAAGTCAAACTCAATCTCTGTTCTCTGGTTTGCTTCCATATCTGTAATCAATTGCAAAAAGTTTCTTACCGTCTTACTTGGCAAATTGATTTGCAATGGACTTAATGGTTTCATGTACTTGTCTGCTATTTTGACCACCGTTTGGTGGTCAATGGGTAGACCTTTGAGATCTTGTGCGTACTTCCAGAACAGTAGGTTCTCCAGAGAAAACTCTCGACTGCAATACTCATACATGAGATCATAGCACTCTGGATCAGACATTAGTTCTTCGAATTTGAACTCATACTGTTTCTGATCCCCAGAGAACAGTTGAACCAGTTGCAATGGCCATATGAATGCACCAGCCATGATAATTCTGAGAATCAATCCAAACAACAAGTATACGATCACATAACCAAACACTCTTCCATATGTTAGACGAATACTGCGATAGTTTGGTTGTAAGAAGCCGAACAGACCTCCATAAGCAATACCCACTACAATCAGAAATACGATACCTAGCATTTGTAATCTAATGTACAGTGGGTCTCTCCTAAAATATGAAATCAATCCATACTTTTTGATGGACTTAAAATTCACCATGATTTCGAAAACGATAGAGATGAGTCCTGAGGCAATAGCGCCCACACAGGACACAATGGCAAGAACAGTGACTAAATAGGTTTGTACTTTCAAAGCCTTGATTCCAATGACACTTAACGTGATGACACAAATGACCAACATGATCGATGCAAACATCACGAGTAGCACAATGAACATTAGTTTGGAGGTCAAAATCTTGTGGTACTTTGACACTGTGTTTCCTTGCCTCACCAATCTATAAAAGTTTAACAGCAGCAGGTATCGGAGGCAATTCAACACATAGGACACACAGGCAACATAGATGAGCCACGACCTAACGTATCCACTAATAATCAGTAGTGAACTGCTTCTGACTCCATACTTGTATATCCAGAACACGTCCACACTGAACAGAATCAATACAACCACATCAGATGCATTCACAGCCAATCCACTAGGAATCTCAGACAGCAAACGACTTTTTACTAGTGAGTGCTTGCAAAGTACAATCTGAGCGATAAACAACCATATGCCGTGCAATACATGAATGCCTGCAACGATAATGGTAGAGACTGAGAATGCTATCTGAAAGTAATAGTTTGTTGTTTGAATTTCAGTGAAATCCTCACACACTCTCGTATTGGGCAACACTACATATTGATTTGTGCTGTTTGTATTCAATTGCACAAATTGAAAACTGGAGTTTGACAGTCGTACTCGAGAGAAATCCAGTGTGTAAAACTGCATTTTTCTCTCATAGTACAAATCAGTCTTGTACGTTGACTTGACTCTCAAATCAAAGTACTCTGTATGGATCACTTGTTCTTCTTCTGCTACAATCCATTGTTCCATGTTCATTGAACTTGAGCCATTACTGTCATTACCAAGTGGTGGAGGCACTTGGAGAGTGACATTGGTGTGTCCCAAACCAACTGCAATACTCGACAGTGTCTCATTTCTAGTCAGTTGCCGAACAACCAATTGTCCGTCCTTTGTCACGTCATTCAGGTAGTATACCATGGAAAATCGGTTTTCACGGAATACATTCTGAAAATGAAAGCAATTGTTTTTTTGCAGCAGATCGAGAAAATTGCAGAAAACAACAAAAAACCAGATGACGACAGAAACCAAGAGTCGAATTTGCATTGAACAAGTTCTAGGTGATGCAAATCAGCCATTTCTCATCCATGAACCAAATATCACTCCATTGACTCTTCAATCTATGATTGAAAGCTTACGAAATGAAGCCAAACAATTGTTGTTGACTGCAGGTGGACTATGCGGTTGTCTTGTCCTGACACACGAGGAACTACAATCCCAGATGAAGTCCAAAACTCAATCTTGTCATGAACAGACTGAAAGCAGTGACAACAATTGCCACCCAGATCTGTTGACATTTACCGAGAACCAAACAGAGGAACAATTTGTTCATATCATTTTGAACTTGAATCCTCTACGATTATTTCCTAACGCGTCAGACAATTTTTTTGGCGGGAGATTCATTGACAAGAAGAGCGAGATTGTTGTGTATGTGAAGGTGGATCTGGGAGGAGCAAACTATCTCAAGACAATAAACGATAGCTCTGTGCATGAACAAGTGTTTCAACCGTCAAGACTACACGATGTCAAGGGAAAGCAGAAGAAGCAGACGAAACAGCAGAGGAAGGCACTGAAGGAAGAACCAAAGAAGAACGAATTCGCAGAAGCTGACGCATTCAATTCACCTTTGAGGAGGGCAACTCGTATGAGTCAGCACAGAAATGACTTTGGCTTGTCCATGTTGCTCCAGAGTGCTCTCATTCGGCTCTTCGAAAGTTACTCTCGTTTCTGGGTACTGGTTGAAGAGATTGTACGTGGTGGACTGCTGTCTAGAATGGTTCAGTTGGTGTATTCAGAGATTCAAACATGCAACTCCAAGTGTTTGATATCTGGAAGAAAGGTTACTTTGGGATATAGACCTGGATTCGTGGATGCCATGGCGAATTTGAACCGTGCAAGAACGTCTGGGTTTGGATTTTCATTGCTGAGACATTATCTCAAGAATGAGGAACACCTTCTGCGATACATGTTGTCACTATTGAAAAAGGAAGCAAGCGGCTATTATAGCCCATTCCCCTGTATCTATCATGATAAGCAGATGCGATGGTCAGATTACGGCGGTAAACTTTCCAGTCAGATGTTAAATGACATTCCATCACTCAAAGGTCTGAAAAAACTATTAGCTGGTGGTTATCTCCAGGAAAACAGTGCACTACCAGTCGATGTTGTATGTACAAATATGTGCCATCACTTCATATCATCTCTTTGACAAGTTGGTTAGTAACTTATCATCTGCATCGTTTTTCCGTAGATTAATCAATTACTGTGGTTAGTTTTATCGAACAGAGTGTACTTGAGTCCAACGACAATACCCAACAGCGACGAAATCTTTGGAAGCAAAGCAAAGTTGTATGCGTGCCTCTCTGTGGATAAAAGCTTTGAGGACCAGTATGAACGTTCGTATCATTCATTTTGGTAGTATAGTATATGACACTTACTCACTGCTTTTTTATCAACAGAGGCAAAGATACAACCTCAGAAACAATTTAAAGGTGAGGACAAGATAGCTCTCCTCTACCCACAATACCAGGACAATCTGTTCTCGACACTCACACCACCCAGAATCAACGAGCGAGAATATTTTAGAGTGATCAAAATGCAGACTGACATTCCTCCAAAGGTGCCAGAGTATGCTCTTGTAGTTCAGTATTATGGAAAAGTGAAAGTTACACAATGGGAAGAAAACTATGGAGAGAGCGTGGGTTCACAATTGGTGGTTCCTAGATTGCTGATCTGGTACAAGAAGAAAGCACAAGGACCAGAAGTAGCCATCAATTCGAAGGATGTCATTTCCTGGTGTGATCAATTCAGAGACTCACAATACTAGTCACTGTGATCCCATAAGAACTCTATGTCTCTATTATCCGGTCGTGTTTGGTTTACAACGTCATACTTTATACACTATCAACACAGTAAATCTGTTACACACTTTATTCGTACTTGGCTTCAATATAATACAAATCACCACACACAACAACAATAAAGTCTCCATTGCCAACAGCTACAATCTCTAATCTCTCATCAGCAGCGCCCGTCAATGCATTCACAATTGGTAATTGACACTTGACATGATGCACTTCCTGTTCTTCCTGTTGTTCGGTAGCAACGGACTCAGCGTTGTTGTCGCCACCATGATGATGTGGCTGCACAACTTGAGCTGCATCCAGAATAATGTGAGTGCTGCTGGATGATGATGCATAGACACCAGTTAACCACACACCACTCAACGCAACATCAACCAACGATTGATCAAAAATGTATTCACTTGCTCTGTACTGATAGTTGCTACCAGTGATTGGATCTCTGTTGTTTGCATAGGACTGACTGTTCGTTGTTGTCACAATGCCTGACAACTCACCAGTCACCAATCGATTTCTACCTGCTCTCAACAGGACAGCCTTACCGAACAGTCGAACAATCTTTGGAAAGTGATTGTCCAATTTGCCATACATGGGCCACTGATTAGGAATAATGGTGTCTTGAACTGTGGTCGATGACTTGACTCTTCTCGTCTTGACTGATGCTGACGAGTGTGACGAGTGTGATGGTAGTGGTGATGACGGTGATGGCGATGACTCACCACTCGTCTCACTACTCGATGACTTTGTCAAATCTTCAATATTCAACATGCTATTGTTGTTGTTGCCACTGTGAGAAAATGCCTTGATGGTGGCATCCAACTGTACCAACGTATAATTCATGCTTGCTCTCGGTTGAGCAATCATAATGTAATCACCTACGCACTTGACATAACTAAACTCTAGTGATTGTTCACTCATGTGAGACAGACTCATGTGTACGCTTCGCTGCTTGGTTGTCATTTGAACTCTATTGGTTCGATAATCAATTTTTGCACTGGTGGTGGTGGTAGATGATGTTGTGGTGGTTGTTGCGCTCTCTGGTTTATGATACTCGTAGACTGATAGTCCCTGCGTGTTCAATGTAACAATCTTTTGATTCTTGTACAGTTCATCAATTGCAATTGCATAGTAGTTGCTGGTACCGAGAATGTTGGACGCAATCAATGATGTTGTTGTTGTTGAAGTAGTAGTAGTAGTAGTAGTAGTAGTCGTATTGTTGATGATGTTGTTATTGTTGAGAATGGCAGTGATATCATGGACGTGCAATCCTGATGATCTATAATTGATAAACAACCATTTCTTTAGTTTATCGACATGCATGTAGTTGATTGTGTTGTTGGATGATGGTTTGGATACGAGTGATTTGGATGGTGGTTGTCTAACGATGTGAATCAATTCAAATGAAGGTGATGATACAGTTGATGATGATGCATTGACCTTGTATACGAGAACCTCTTGTTGTTGTTGTTGATCCACAGTGAACAATAGTTGATAATTGGAATAGTAGACGGAATCTGCAACAACTCGAAATTCTTCCTTGTTGCTACTATTGTTATCATTGATATCGTTATTGTTGTTGTGATTGTTGTTGATGAGACTGAATTGAATGTCATATTCCTTGAGTGGAGGATGAGAAATGTTTGGCAATTCGACTGGTGCTGCTGATTTAGGCTTGCTGCTGCTTGAAGTCTTTGTTTTCTTCATTCTTGTTCTGTGATGATGATTATTATATGAATGTGAGTGTTTTTGTTTTTGAGATTGTTGTGGCTCTTGTGGTGCTTCTTCGGCTATGATTGACACTTGACATCACTTTACAAGGGAGAATCTCTCCGAGCGGAGTTGAGATGATCATTTCTCCAACAAAAAAAAGAAGAGTGTGAAAACAATTCATTCAACACCCAAAGAAGCACAAACAACTTGTCCTGTAGATTAGACAGAGAGAAATAATCATCATGTTTGAGAGTTGGTTAAAACCATTTCCAGATCCAATAGAAGATCGGCTATCACCCGAATTGAAATGTCGCTACTACTTTGATAAATTTGCACTGTGTCGCGGTGGAAAATCTCAAATGAACACCATGTATGAACACGGTGGTTACAGATCCTGTAGAGAAGATTGGGAAGAGTTCAGATGGTGTGTCAAGGCCAAATTGCTGCGTGATGAAATGTCAACCAAGAGATTGGCTGTTCGAAAGAGAAATGTCTACACAACCATGGATCAAATGCCATGGGTGTTCAAGAGAGAATATCTAGAATATTTGAGAGATGAACAACGATTACCCAAGCGATATCTCTATCTAGTGGATGATGATGATGCGATAGATGCTGTAGATGCTGTAGATGATGATTTGATTGATGAATCAATTGTTGCGATGGATCATGACAACAGCAGACGACTACAACAACAAGAGTCATCATTATCGCCATTGAAACCTCTGTCCATCATGGGTGATACCACTATGACAACTATGCCCTCTCCTGTTGTTTCTCAAACAATGACTTTAGAAGAACCAACCACCTCATCATTATCACCTGCAACAACGACTGTTGCTGCTGCTTCTACTACGACTACTACAGAAACTGTGAATCGAGATGAAAAGCGTCAATTTAGACTCGAGTGGCTCATGGGATACCGGTCTTGAACATGACTTTGTCTCAAATAGGAGAGAGAGAGCAATGCATATATAGTGTGTGTGTCCGTCACACACACAAATGGATCACATGATGTATCATAAAGGATTGCATCTTGTGGAGGTAAAAAAGGATGGCCCTCGCCTCATTCATTATTCCTCACGAAAGACAAGTGTCTCTGGTGCGGAAATCAAAAAGGTGACAGGAAATTCTCTTGTCGCTCATTCCTTTATGTTGGAATGATTTCTGCTCCGGCAATGGCGCAAGCGTTCTCTACCATCATTGTGTCTCTTGACCGATCCGACCAATAAAATGGGCAATGATCGCACCCATACAAAGAAAGCATCTCTTTCATATAACAATATCTCTATATGTGGGGTTATTGACATTCCGCTCGGATCAGAATTCCCCCAGTGCGGACGAACAAAAAGGGAATCGATTTCCACAACTGGCATGCTGAATTTTGAGACTCTTGAAGAGATCAGATCCTTTTCCGAGAAAATTCCTGCAACCGAGATCGCTTTAAAGCGATTGGCGAAGCGACACACGATCCTGCCTAAAACAAAAAGAATATCAGTTTTTGTATTCGATTGCTCGTGCGAGTAACTTTTAGGAAGATTGAGACCGGTCCATTGAGCGAATCAGAAAACATCAGTTTTCTTCGGCACGGCTTGCACGTACAATATTCTGAACCCCCAGAGAATACTTTGCAGAAAAACCGGCATTCAGAGAGAACCTGCCCAAACAACAACAACAACAACAGCAACAGATGGATCATAGCAGGAATACATCTACTACATCCAGTAGTTGTCATCTCAAGAACAACAACAACAATTATCATCACTCCCAGAATCATGATCGGACAAGTACAACCACAACATCAATCGTCGCTCTCTTGAACGACAATGATAATCACTCGTTCAGTGACAGTAGCAGCAGCTGCCATGATGACTCTATCACTTTGGCAAGAACATCGACAACAATAACGACATCGGACAACAACCTCCACAGGAACAACAACAGCAGGAGGAGTCAAGACGAATTGAACCAACAAGAACAACCAAATTTACCTCTTGATAAACGGCAGTCGTGTTGTCGGAGAACAAAATCCGCCATACTCTGCTGCTTCAATGTTCGAGTCGTTCTCATGATTCTGTTCTTGATGCACGGTGTGTTGACCATTGGTTGTTCGTGGCTACTGCTCTATAATGCAGGCCAATCATCGATTCAAGTAGCGAGAACCAGAGGTCAACACCAAGTTGTTCAGAACGTCTTCAGTTCAGTGTCACAATTCATGGCAAAGGGACCCACAATCATTAACATTATCAAGACCAATCTTGAACAAGGTCGATTAAACTGTTCGCGCCACATGGACATGGCACAGTTCTTCTATGGATTGAAACAGGTGTTTGATGGTAGTACTGATCTGGTGTACTATGGCACAGAAAAGGATGAGTTCATCATGGTCAACTCATTCAATCAGGTTTCTGTCCAGAATGAAACTGTTCCCAATGTTCTGTTCAGTTTCAATACAAATGACCTGGGTCAGCCGATCAACGTGTCCAGGAGAGATGTATCGTACTCTGTGGTCACAAGGCCGTGGTACATTAAGACGAAGCGTGTGGGACATATCACATGGAGCGACACGTTCATGAGTCTCGGTGCCCTGAATCAGACAGTGAGCTTATCAATTGCACTGACCTATCCAGTTTATCATCCCATCAATGGCACTCTCGAGGGTATATTTGCCACTCAAATGCCACTCAAGCGCATCTCTCAGTGCATGCAACGATCGGTCACCCAGATTCCATCGACCACTGCATTCCTCATGGACAGAAATGGCATATTGATTGCATCGTCCTTGGATCAGGACAAAGTACTCATCGGTCAGAATGTGACAATGAGTGAGCAGGATGGATTAACGAGGCGTGTGGTTAAGGCGATTATAGGTGCAGAGAGGCATCGTAGCAGTCAAACACGAATGACAAACAACAACAATGAACATACACCATATGGTGACAACAACAGGACTCGATCTGGTTCACTAGATTATAACTCCAATACCTATTACTATGAAACGTTAAACTATCGAGATGCGTATGGACTGGACTGGATACTGGTTGTCATTGTAGAACATAGGACATTTTGGAGTGTCATTTTCAAATCGTCTATTATTGTGATTATTGTATCGTTTGCGTCCATCTTACTGGGTACGATTGCTGTTCTTGTTGTGACACAAGCAATTACACAACCATTGTATAGCATGCAGCGACGACTATTGAAATTGTCGAATTTCGATGTCGATACATATGAGAAGGATAGATATTGTGGATTGAAGTCGAATCCCTTTCACGAAATACGCACGATTCAGGAGAGTATCGATGTACTGACTCACACACTCCGGTCGTTCAAGCACTATGTGCCAGATGTTGTGTTACAGAACATTTTGTCTGAGAGGACATCATCTCGACTCGGAATGAGACCCTATGACTCCATTTCGATCATGTTCGCTGATATTGTTGGATTCACATCACAGATGCACTCCCAGGAATTATCCAAATTGCTGGAAGTCGTCGGAGACTATTTTGAAGAGATTAGCTCAATTATTGAGGATGACAATGGACTAGTTGATAAGTATATCGGTGATTGCATTATGGCACTGTGGATCGATCGGCAGGCTCATGCGCTATCTGTATGCCAAGCTGCATGCAACTGCCAGAACAAAATGATTGAACTGCGTGAGATGTGGAGAGAACAGGGATTGCCAGAGCTTCAGATTCGTATTGGAATCAACAGTGGAAATGCACTCGTGGGCAACTGTGGAAGCTCTCGTCGATTGAACTTTACAGCACTTGGTGACTCAGTCAACTGCGCGCAGAGACTCGAGGCTCTAAACAAGGAATTTGGTACGAATATTTTGATTGGTGAAGAAACGTTTGAACTGGTGAAGCATGCATTCGTGTGTGAGTATGTGGCCTATGTGGCAGTCCGAGGTCGAAACAACAATCCGATTCGAGTATATCGCCCCATTTGCCCTAGAGAAGAAGCTGATCAAGACACGATTGCTATTGAAGATAAGTTGATGACTGCACGTGACGCATTCCTGAATTATTCCTTCTCGGAAGCAATTGACCATTACAAAGCTGTCAAGTCACTGCTACTGTCTGGTCAGAGAACCCACCAGAGTTATTTCTTTGTGGATCGTATGATATCTCTTGCGGAATCCAATATTGACAATGGTGTTTGTAGTCCTCAGCCACTACATGAAATTTTTGGAGAGTAAAAAGAGAGGATTTTGTTACTCTCAACCCCGTGGTGTACTTAATCTCCTGTATCCTATTCTCTTCTCCACACAAACAAACACACAACATGCTACTCGTCGGATCAAGAAAACTTGTGAGTCAGAAGTGTCGCAGCTGTTCTCACCAACAGCAACCCAAACTCTTCTCAAGCTTCACCCACACATGCACCAATATTCCATTGATGATTTCAAAACAATTTGATCAAAAACTGAAAAACATATCGACAACTGCCATCAACACCATGAGCCAACAACAAGAACAACAAGAAAACCACCTCGAGGAAGCAGAACAAACAAAGACTCTCAAGAAGAGCATGCTGTACACAAAGACTGGTGATCGTGGTGAATCAAGTCTCTACAATGGAAAGAGAAAACCAAAAGACGATGTGATTTTTGAAGCACTGGGCCACGTGGATGAAATGAATGCTCACATTGGACTTGCATGTGAATTTTGCAACCAGGCAAACAATCAGACTCTGACAGACAAGTTGGAAGTGATCCAGAGTCGATTGTTAGACATTGGATCGTGCATTGCTACACCAATCGATACTACAAGAAACGAAAACAAGTTGCGCCGCACACAATTCAGTGATCAGAATGTTACCGTCATTGAAAAGTGGATTGATGAATTGGATTCGGAGTTGCCTCCTCTCAAGAACTTTATTTTGCCGAGTGGTGGATTGAGTGCAAGTCAGCTGCATGTTGTGAGAACTGTGTGCAGAAGAGCAGAGAGAAGTGTGGTGCCTCTTGTGAGAGACGGTTGCACCGATGTGGTCGTTCAGATCTACTTGAATCGTTTGAGTGACTTTTTCTTTGCTGCTGCCAGATGGGCCGCACAGCACGACAATAAGACTGAAGTCATTTACAAAAAGGCAGACGTTGATGAATAATAATAACAATGACCAATGGTGGTGGGTGGATCAGGTGATACATTATTTTAGTGTTTATAGATATAAAATGTATTGTGTTACTGTACAGATCCTCAAGCACAAAACATACACAAGTAAACGTTGATTGTTGTTTAACGGAATAGTTTCCTTATACTCATGTTGCGCTCCTCTCCTCTCTTCATCACCTTGGCCACAGCCATCTCCAAGTCTTCTTGATTGACATGGACACGTCGCTCTCTCAGAGCAAACATACCGGCTTCTGTGCACGTGGCCTTAATTTCGGCACCTGATGCACCAGACAACTTATCGGCCACCTTCTTCAAGTTGATACCTCTGGTAAGATTCATTCTTCTGCTGTGAATCTTCAAAATGTCCAATCTGGCCTCCTCGGTCGGATGAGGGAACTCAATCTTTCTATCGATACGTCCAGGTCTCAACAGTGCAGGGTCCAAAATATCGAGACGATTCGTTGCCATGATAACCTTGATGCTCGATGTTGCTTCGAAACCGTCCAACTGATTCAACAACTCCAACATGGTACGTTGCACCTCAGAGTCACCACCACCGCTGCCAGCTTCGATACGAGAACTGCCAATACTATCAATCTCATCCATGAAGATAATGGAAGGTGCGTGTTCACGTGCCATGACGAACAATTCTCTCACCATTCTCGATCCCTCACCAATATACTTTTGAACCAGTTCGGATCCAGAGACACGAATAAATGTACAATCAGTGTGATGTGCCACTGCTCTGGCCAACAAGGTCTATTATGTGTGAGTGTTCATGAATGGTGTGCGTGTGCATGCAGCATGTATGTGTGTATAAAGCGTGAGTCAAAGGTACATTCAATGCAAGGACAAAAAGTACATGACGAAAAAAAACAAACCTTTCCAGTGCCCGGTGGACCGTACATGATCACTCCCTTTGGCTGTGCGATACCCAAGCTGTCAAACAACTCTGGATGCTTGATTGGCAATTCGATAACTTCCTTGACTTCCTTAATCTGCTTGTCCAGACCACCAACCATCTCATATGTTGCATCAGGCACTTTTTCGACCTTCATGAGACTGATAAGTGGATCAACCTTGTTTGGTAGCACCTTGTGCAGCATGTAGGAATCATTTCGCAGAGCCACACGAGTGTTTGGTGTCAGTTTTGTAATGTCGATTGCCTTGTCGATATCAACAACGTATTTGCCCTCGGGGTTCACCTTGACCAACACCTTCTTCTTGCCCATGACTTTGACAACTTCACCAACATAGCTGCCAGGTTCCTGAAGCATGTGCAATTCTTCCTTGAGGAGACGCACTGTGTTGTTGACATGAAGCAACAGAATAGCATAGAGGTAGTAATGAACGCATACATATATTCGAATAATATCATATCAGGCATGTATGCAAATAAGACACATATAGAAAAAAGAGAGAGAATGAGAGTCAGTATTGTGTTGGTTCTTGTTTTTGTGCGAGTCAGCCCAAACTACAGTTGTGATGTCTGTGGATGGCTGTGTGTGCTCACACTTGAAAAAGTTGCTGTGAATATGCGATCGTACCTCTAGAGTTCAATTCATTTCTCTGAGCTTGCAAACGTCTCAAATTTTCCTTCTTGTCTCTGAGCAAAATTTCCTTCTCGTCAATCTTGCTGATATAGTAAGATCGGATACCCTCGTGTTCTGATTTTTCTATTGTTGTTGCAGACGCCATTGTTGAATCAAGTGAGTTGTTGTTTCTTGCTTCTTTTTTGCTCTCTTGTGTTTTCTTTCCTGAAGCTTGTGTTCATGTATGATCACAAATCGATCTATTTTTACCTAGAATTGCGTCACTTTACAAATTCAATTTTCGATTCAGTTTTGAATTTCTGCGTCAATAGTCCGAAAAACCAGGGTCAGAGTTATGGTACGTACCATAACTTCTATCATTCTCTGATTTACTCCAAGGAATGGTCCAATCTTTGCCTTTCTCATTCCACAACACCCTTCACCCTTCCCAATGATTCTGTCCTTCATTCCGTCAACATCTTCGGACTATCGCCCGACAGTTGACAGATTTCACCGATTGTCACAAACAAAAAAACCAAGACAGAAAAAAAAGACGTATCAAATGACATCCACTGCCGTATCCAATGGTGGCGATGACTTGCCAACCAACAGCAACCCTAAAATGATCATCAAACAAAAACTCGTTTCCATCAAAGTCTGTCACGAACAGAGTAAATTCCGAAAGACTTTTGTCACCATTCGTCTCGGCAACATGAACAATGTGAGTGCAGTGGTCAATGAGTTTTGCAAGATGAGAGGTATCGAGAATCCAGAACAGTACAGATTAGTCATTCATGATCACGTTCTAGTCATGAACAAGAGTCTTCAGGAGAATCAGATTGATACGACGAGTCAGTTGTTCCCTGTCATGCTGTTGCACGAGAGTGAATTGGCACAGTATGGATACACGGAGCAGAGACTGGTCAAGAGAAAGGAGAGAATGGTGCCTGCCAAGGTGTACATTCCACCACCAACCACTGCTGTGACCAATAACAACAACAACAACAACAACAACAGTAGCAGTCATAATAACACCAATAATGATGCATCATCATCAGTGTCATCACCAGTCTCACCGTTGGCATCAACAACCTCACAATCCAATGTGAATGTCGATTCAACTTCACCAGTGTCCGCATCATCATCCCCATCCGCACAGCAACAACAACAATCAAAGGATGTTGATCAACAGTCATCAATCACTGCTGAATCCCCATCATCTTCATCCAATGCATCTACTGCTACTGCTACTGCTTCTGCTACTACTTCTGCGTCCTCACCGGCAGCAGCAGCAACAACAACAACAGATGCACCATCTTCCTCAGAGTCTGGTGGCACTGAAGCATCCTCTGAAGAGAAGAAGAAGAAGAAGAATGTTGATGTAAAATTAAGAATTCAAGAAAAGGTGAATCAACAAGTCATTGGTTGTGATATCACTGCAAAGAGTGGAATGAAGTTTGAGAAGATTCAAGCCATGTACTGTAATCATAGAAAATATAATCCAAAGGACTATGTGTTCGCATCGTACGGTGTTCTGATGGAACCAACAAAGACATTGAATCAACTGGGATTGAATCAATTGGGCAAGGTGTACACGATTCAAGTGTACAACAAGGACAGAGTCAATATTGCTGATTCTGGAGCTCAATAAGTGAATGAGTATTGATCGGGCAGAGTTCAATAAATAATTTATGTGATTTTTCTTTACGTGCTCATTAAGGTGTGTTTTTTAGTACGGAGTTGTAATGCTCATTACAACAGGCATTATACAGGATTTTGCATCATGATTGCCAATTTCGCGTCAACATAGTATTGAGCTTTTTGAATCGATCGTAGAGGCAGAGCAACGTACAGATTTGTGAGATGATTGTAAATCTCGAGTTGGTTTGGATCGAGTTCGAGAGCCCTTAAAAAGTCTGATTCTGCTTCCTTTGCTCTCTGTAAGTTGTAGTAGCACTCTCCTCTGGCAATGTACGCCTTCACATTGTTTTGCTTAACTTTGATATACTGGTCCATATCTGACAAAGCATTGCCATACTGTAAGAAGGCATTCTTGTACAGCATACCTCGTTGGAAGTAGGCCTGGAACATACTCGGACATAATTCGATGACTTTTGTGAAATCAGTAACGGCATTCTTCGCACTCTTCCTGAGACATCCCCGATTGAAATAGGCTTGATAGAATGAGGGATTGATCTCAATCGCACAGTTGTAAGACTTCATGGCATCAATCATGTTGTTATGCTGTTCGTACAGTTTTCCCAGTTCGAAGTAAATCAGATCCTTGGTTTTCGGTGATGCATCAAGTGCCTTCTTAAGTTCTGAGATTGCTTTTTCTTTCTCGTTCAAGTCATTGTACAAGAGTCCCTTTTGAACATAGGCATTGAATGGTGTCAGACCAAATCTTGTCATAATTTTTGAGAACTCGTATGGATCAATAAGTTGTGGATTGATCTCCAGATTCTTTGAATAATCTCTCTCTGCTAGCGTGTATTGTTTCAGACCTTTGTGATAGACGAGACCACGCAATAAATAGGGGTCTGGACAGTAGGGATTCATCTCAATCACCTTTGTGAAATCCTTGATTGCAGGGTCGTACTCTCCTTGCTCATGCAGCAACATTCCTCTCCATAGATAACAGAGAACATTTGAGAATGATGGATTCATCTTGATTGACTTATGCAAGTCTTGCATGGCATTCCATTTGTTATCCAGTTGTGTGTAATACAGTATCGCTCGATAAAAAAGAGCCATTGAGTCATGAGTGTTTGCTCTGACTGCCATATTATAGTATTCTTCTGCTTCGTCTAATCTTTCAAACGAGGCTTGACTTCCCAGTTTAAAGCTGTCCAATGATATCTCAGAGCACAGAATTTTGATAAAGGATTCAAATCGTCGTGCATACTTTAGAGGATTGGCCACGGACACCTTTTCACTCCGATCCATTGCCTTGATTTTCGATTTGACCTTTTCCATACCGGACTTTACTACCTTCTCCATCAGCTTTCGGCTGTTATACTTTTGCAAAATGTCAATGATGCCAAAAAAGTAGATGGACTGTTCGTCCCTCGATGCAACACAATTGTGGAACTCTCCCGTCCATTTCTTGTTATTCTTGTGAATGACATTCTGATACACATCCGCGAACTCTTCATCTGTGCCCACATCATGCACACCCAGTAACAAGCTGTAGTCCATAATATCATTCTCTCTCAAAAATTTACAATCGCTCCGCAGTCTCTGATAGAGCTCCAATTTGGATTCTCTGGTCAATTTGATCGAACCAACTTCAATATCCTTGTCCTTGAGTATGGGGCTCTTCTTTTTCTTCTCTAAGTCACTTGCAGCACGTCCGGCAGTGGATCCCTTGAGGTCATACCTCCTGTGCATTGGCAAATTTGTAAAGAATACATTGTTCATGACAACGAATCGAAACTTTTGATTCGTTGTGGTTGTCACTTCGAAAAAGGACAGAAAATTGGACAGGAGAGTGTGCGAGTTGCAACTCACATGCCTCGTATAATTTGGCAACATGTCCAACAAGAATGCACACTCCTCATCACTCACACTCTTCAACAAATATTGCATAGAGGGACAATAGAAGAAGAAGGCTCCACTCTTGCCTGGTGTGCCCATCCGAGTGAACGCACCTGCCATACCACCCAACTGCTTCTCAAAATTCACGGGATCAATGTTGAACTTGCTTCGAATTTTCATAAAGACAATGGGACACAGAAATTTGACTTCACAGTGCGTGTCTCTGAACTGAAACGTCGTATCATCTTGAAAATCATCCCATATCAATCCCTGAATTCTCTCTCCATTGTAATAATTGTGATTACTGTTATGATGATGAGTGTTTGCATTACCATTCAACCCTATACTACTACCAGAAG
This sequence comes from Tetramitus jugosus, assembly GCA_937625935.1. Classification (NCBI taxonomy): domain Eukaryota; phylum Heterolobosea; class Eutetramitea; order Acrasida; family Vahlkampfiidae; genus Tetramitus; species Tetramitus jugosus. Next base: position 167,349 of record OW569355.1, on the reverse strand, counting down.
CAGTAGTATTAGTATTAGTAGTGGAGCGTGAAGAAGAAGCAGCAGCGTATTCTAGTTTGGGTATGGTGGGAAAGGAACAGTCCAATCGAAACAATCTTCGAATACCTCTCTGAATGGTTCGCATGAGATCATAGTCACGATCTGATTCGACAACAACTTGACCAATTCGATGAATGGATGAATTTTCTTCCATATTATTATTATTACTATTATTACTATTACTATTACTATTACTATTACTATTACTATTACTATTACTGTTATTATTACTATTACTGTTATTATTACTGTTATGATTATTGAAAGTACTACTAGTAGTGCTGCTCTCCTTGTGATCCATACTTTGATAATTACTGTGATTTGTAGTAGTGGTAGTAGGAGACATGGGTGACGAAGGACAAGTGTTACTATTACTACTACTACTACTAGTACTACTACTACTAGTACTACTACTACTATTACTACTAGTACCAATGGACGATAGAGAAGTAGGAGTAATAGAAGCAGTGTTGGGTGACATGGAATGGGATTGACCATAGATACCCATGGCTCTCTTTCGTTTGGGTATCATTGTTGTCGGTGTATGATAACCACCACCATCAGTTGATATACTATGATTATTTTCACTCTCATCATTATACATGAGATGTTGTGGTAAAAGTGGTGGTGGTGGAGGAGGTGATGTTGTTTGAGTATTATCATCTTCAGACAGTGTTGTTATTGTTATTGTTGTTGTGATTCCATCATCATTATCTGCAACCGTATTGCTCTGGTGTGACATCTTTTGTGGTAGTCAGTTTTCTTTTGGTCGTCAATTCGGTGAATTTTATCCTTCCGATTTCGCGATGTCGGTGAAAAGGCATTCGAATTTTTCATTTCAACAACCAAAACGCATTCATTGTCCAAATCAAACAACAATAGTACCAAAATAACAAGAATGACAACGTACAAGGACTTGAACACCATTCTCAATTGGCCCGATCTCTTTGCACCTGAACACTTTTTCTTTTTCATTCGTGATTCATTGACTGCTGATGGCAGTTTTCTGTTGCCTCACTTTCTCAATTCATATCTCTCCAGTGTCAATCCTCATCATCCTCATCATCATCAGGAGAGTACTCCCAAACATGTTCGATTCATCAATCTCAATCAAAGCTTCTTCCATTATTCAACCATTGAATTGAAATTGAACATGAATTTACAAAAGGAGGGTCAAAATGGAAAATTGTTGTTTGTCGATGCTCAGAACGGTCTTGTTCAATCCGTATTGCAACCAACAATCAATAATAATGATAGTGATAACAATAATAACAGTCGTCATGTTCATCCATTGAGTTACACATCTCCGATCCATGTCAGAAGCAAGTTCAATGCAAGTACAGTCAAGGAAGAGAGTCACGTTCCCACTGGATTCATTCAATGGAACTACAATAGTAGTCATAGCAGTAGTAGTAATAATAGTGATAATAATGATTCAACAACTCTGTTGGATTCTCTGTTTCAAATGATTACGGGTAATCAACAAACAACAGTCGAGTTGAAGGGTGGCGATTGCAAGTGCATCATTTTGGATCATGTCGATGTGTTGGCACTGTACACCAAGAATGGTTTCAGAGACGTGTTCATGTTTGTTCAACGGTTGCTCTCCTGGGCTCAAACAAACTCTACGGCAATTGTCTTGTTGATGCACGGCGATGGAGAAGCCAATTTAACTGCCAATTTGATTGAACAGTACGCAAATGTTGTGTTCAGAGTGGGAGGATTGCCCACTGGCTATTCAAAGGATGTTCACGGTTTGGTCGAAGTGGTGTATGAGAAGTTGGCAGGATCATCCTCTGATGCTAACGCACATTCGATGCGCTTGTTGACAAGACAAACATTGCACTACAAATGCTTTGAGCATAATGTGACCCTCTTTTCACCTGGTAGTCACTCTGATATTATATAATAATATAGATCACTTTATTGTTGCTCCTCTGGATAATTCTCTTCTTCGTCTTCACCTAACTCTTCTCTAAAGTATTGTTCTACATCTTGCAATTGCTTCTCATCTATAAGGAGAACATCATTAGATGATTTCTTCTTTGCATTTGTTCCATCTGCGAGTCTTCGATTCTGAGCAGTGACTTCTCGCTTTTGTTCTTCAAGCATCTTCTCTCTCTTCACTTCTCTGTCAAACATGTCTTGGATGGCCGCTTTTTCATCATTCGCTGGAGATCTCTCTTCACCCCTAAAACCACTGAGTCCATGGCTCAGCTCAACAAGACTAGTCGAGCCATCTACACCACCCACAGCTAGATATTTTCCATTGTACATCCGAATTGTTTGGAGTGCTTCGTTGGACACGCTTACTGTCAGCAGAGGATGACTTTGTTTGTACAACAAATCCCAAATATCTAGAGTTCCGTCCATCTTTGTGGTAAAGAACACACCAGGTCTGGAGTTACTCCAGCATCCATCAGTTAAGTAAGAAGAATGATACTTGGTTGTGATTATAGGACTAGCCAAGTCATCCATCCAAATCTTAGCAGTCCAATCTCCAATACTCATAAAGTATTTGTTCAAAAATGGATTTCGCTGTACAGAATAGATTGGACCATAATGTGCAAAATAAGCACGATCGATTTGATATCCTTTGTTCTTTCTTCTACTGCACGCTACAATGTATCCTTGTTCAGATCCCAAGAGGAACTTTGTTGGACTGTAACTAATATCATAATCCATTACTTCTCCTCCCACGATACCCTTAACCACCTTGTCATCTGCTATCTTTTCCCCTGCAAGAGAAACCTCGTAGGTTTCAACAGGTTGACTCATGTTCTTGGAATCCCAAAGTAATACTTGGCCGTCCGTGGAGCAACTCATGAACATACTTGGACTTTTGCTCTGAAACCATTTTATATCATAAACTGGATCCTTATGACTCTCTTTGATATCAGATTCGATTACAGGTTTTCCAGCAGGTTTCCTAGCATCAAACAATGATACAACTCCATTGTAACACCCACCAACAAGTGTATAAGATTCTTTCGGATTATACTCGACACAACATAAAGGAGAGGTAGGTGACATTTTAGTCTCGGGTACATTGGGGTTCGTTATATCCCATATATATGAATCAGTTGGCATTCCCTCCGGAGTACTCTGAAAGCGAAGAACAGAATAAGCTACAGCCAGTTTCTTTCCATCGGTAGGTATCCATGATATATGAGTTGCAGTTCTACCGAATTCCTTATGTGGATCCTTGAACACTGCAGTAATCTTTGCAGCAGGGACTTCAGAATAGTAATCATTTGACCCACTCTCAAAGTAATCGTTATAGATATCGAGAGCACAATTCTGTTTGACAAATTTCTCAAGTGGTTCAGACAATGTAACAACGGCTTTAAGATAACGAGCATCGTTTTCCATCTTGAGGATTTGACGCTTTTTGGAGGTTTCTTTTGCGGGGTTGACATCTTGAGGCCAACCTCCTTCCAAGTGGTTCATTCCCATCTCCTGTATCTCTATCAGTTGAGTATTGGTCTTTTTCATCCAAAACATGTATCTTGTTTAGTTTCTGTTGATGTTCAAACAAGTCACCTAAACTACATACGAAGTGTTCAGAGCACTCGGGAGCACATTGAACTCCTACATGAACGGGATTACGAGTGACGTGCCGAGCTTGGAGATTAAGGTCTGGTTTGATATCTAAAAGGAGGGTAGGATCAGTTGTTTCAAAATGACAAGCTCTTCCAAAGTCTCTTCTCTTTCGTTGGTACACATGGACAATCTCCATCTTGCTTGAAATTGATCAGTGCTTCTTTTCGCTCGTAACGCACCGCCTGTAAAAAGTTTTTGAGCGCCAATGAAATGAACCAGAGAGACACGGAGCAAAAACCTTTATTTTCTATGATTTGAATATAAGTGACTCACTGAAAGTGAGAAAAATCCCCACTGTAGCGTATGTGAGGAGAAGATAAGGTGCTGAATTGTTGATTCAGATCTACAGTTCTCTGGTAGTTGGAATCAGATGGATAATTTTGAGTCCAATCAATATTATTAAAGTTACCGCTGTTGCGCTGTTGCTGCTGTTGTTGCTGCTGCTGTTGCTGTTGTTGCAGTTGTTGAAATTGGTTATGAGCAACCATCGCGTCATACCCACCCCGGAATTCTAAACTTCCTCTGGATATGGTTGTTGGCGCTGGCATCGAATTGAATGCTCCCATGTAATCATTTGTGCTGAGAGGATTTGAACCTAACAGGTTTGGATGAAAATCACCACTGCGTCTGTACAAATGTTGCTGCATCAAGTCCATTGAGTTTGTGTTATGTCTTGGCGAGCCTAATCTGGGGGAACCCATCGCAGCAGATTGCATTGGCATATGGGAAAAGTCACCACTTGCTCTGTTGGAAAAAGCAGTTGAGAAATCCATGCTTCCACGTGAAAATACCTGAGAAAAATCCCCACTTCCACGATGAGAGTTGTTCATGACATTGCCATCTCTAAAGTCGGTGCTTAATCGTTGTGATGGTGGGAAGAAAGAATTGTATTCCCTGCCTGTCACTTGTTGAGAAAAATCTCCACTGTTACGCATGTTAGAACCCATTGCCAGTTGTTGCTGTTGTGCATACATAGAATTGACCATGGATGCGTCAGTGAAAAATGAGGGATTAGAGCCAAGATTCACTGTTGTTGGTCTGCGTCTTGCCATTACTTCATTTTCACTGGTCTCGTAACCCTGTGGTTGTGCATAGGTATTGTTTGATGGATTGTCGCCTTGGTATTTGATCTGAGTCTTTACCATCTCTCTCGACAAATGCACATAGTACTTTGGATTATTGTAAGCAAATTGAACAAGGCCAACTTCATCAATTCGCATATCTGGGAAAACTTTTCTCAGAGTATTAATGACGTTTCCAATAAAGTAATGCCCTCTAAACTTTGGATTTTCTGCCTTGAGTAAATGATTTTTGAAAAGTACTTCAAGTCTGGCATCGAGGAGAGCAGGGTCTATTTGATTTTGCAATCTCATGTGCGCAGTGAACCAATTCGGAAGATTTGCCTGATTTGCTGATGATGTGAGTGATTGCGTAACACTCACAGAGTTTCGTTTGTTAGTCTTGCTGGCCAACAATTGTTGCTGGAGAGCAGGATTGGCATTCAGATTAGCAGGCAATGAACTTCTGCTTCCTGGAATGTTTTTAATCACTCCATTTGAACTACCTCTTGACAATTTAGCTGATGAATTGTTGTTGCTATTATTGTTATTGCCGTTGCTGTACTGGGACTGGGATTGACCTCCACCATTCAAAATTTGTGGAATTGAAATAAATCTGAATTGATTGGTAGACTCGTAGCTCGTGATCAATGTAGATGCGGAATCCAACTCGGAACTAGCGTTCTCATTAGAAGAATTTTCACTAACTGACTCCCAGTGACGCTTATTCTCTGAGACAATCGAGTCAATCACTCTTCGGATTGTTGAATCAATACGATTAGCACTAACACCTTGTCCACCATATGAGAAGTTTCTTAGAGTATAATTCGTTTGTAATCCAGTAGCCAAAGCCTCTCCACCTTCATGATAAATTTGATTATCAGTCAAACATAAGCGAGTTAAACTCTTGTTGGTCTTTAGCACATCAGCCCAAGCAATAGCACCATGATTCTTTGCATAGTTGGCACCAAGATCCAAATGTCTTAGGGTACTGTTGACGCGAGCCATATCTGCCAATGCCAAAATACCCTTCAAGTGAATCTCACAAGATCTCAAGTCGAGTGATGTTAAAATAACGTTGGATTTGAGAGCCTTTGCCAACGCAACGGCACCACTGTTTCCAATCTCGTTACTTCCAAGATCGAGACCAGTAATTGCAGTTCGAGGGCATTCCAGTGCACGAGCTAATGAAGAGGCTCCCTTCTTTCTGATTCTGTTGTTTGCCAGTCCAAGAGTGGTAATGGAAGGATTTTCTTCAAGGAGCAATGCAACGGACTCGGACCCATCATCTGAGAGATCATTGTCATTGAAGTTTAGTGCATGAACACCAGTGTTCTCCTTGAGTGCTGCACAGACGGCCTTAACACCAAGCGGACCAATGTTGTTGCTTTGTAGCTCTAATACTTTGAGGCTCTTATTTTTGTGAAGAGCCGAAGCCAAGTAGGCAGCACCCTGAGGACCAATTGCATTTCCCTTCAGTTGAATATCGCTCAATGCACATGAGTCCAGTGCGAGCGTATCTGCGAGATACTTGATTCCTTCTGGTCCCACATTGTTATCTCTCAATCCAAGAGAAGTGAGTGCAACATTACCCATCAGAGCCTCAGAAATAGCCTTCAAACCTTCAACTTCAATGGTGTTTCCTCCCAAGTGCAACTGCGTCAAGGTATGGTTCTTCTTTAGTCCCTCTGCCAACACAGAGGCACCAACAGGTCCAATCTTGTTGTCCCCGAGCTTCAATCGTTTCAAATTCAAGTTTGATTGCAACATTTGAGACAAAGCCTCGCAACTGCTATCACCCAACTTGTTTCCAAACAGTTCTACGCTGGTAATCTTTGCATTCCAAATTTCATTGTTCAGGACATTGTCGCACAACAAGATACATCCTTCATCTGTGATCTCATTGTGATTCAACAAAATTTCATTGACATCAAATGGCTCTGCACTAGGCGAATCAGTTCCAACAGCATCGTTGCCAACGCGTTGATTGTGAGTAGAACTGATACCAAGCAATGTGTTCACCAATGCTTTCACATGTCCATCATCGATTCCAGCGTGACAAATGCTCAATCTCTGGAATGGAGTCTGAGAACGGATAGTGTTCTTCAAATTTCTCACCAATTCTGGAGTTGGACTACAATTCATTTGATCACACCACTGAAGGTACAAGCTCCTAAACTTGAATGACTTTTTGCTATTGGGATTGCTGTTGGCATACTTTTGCAAATACTGTTCAGATGAAGTGTTGTTGTTACTGTTATTGCTATTATTTCCATTATTGATACTGTTGCGATTGCGTGGAGAGGAAGGAGATGTACCAGTTGTGGTGGCTGCTGCTGCTACTACTGATTGGAGAAGAGAACGGGATGATGACTGCTGTGATTGTTGAGCAATCATGATAGGTGCAGAGGACGTTGGAGCACCACCGTTATTATTTCGAGTGCCACTATTGTTGTTATTGTTGTTGTTGACACTGGCGCTGCCATTCATGGGCATGGAGGTTGTAGCAATTGGAGGTGATCTTCCAAAGTCAAACGAGAAGCGTTGTTGTGGTTGTTGTTTTGACTGAGGTTGTTGTTGCTGTTGAACCAAATGAATGTGTTGTGTAGTTGAAGGAGACGATGACAGTGCGTTATGGATAGAGGATAAATAGTGTTGTTGTTGCTGCTGCTGCTGCTGTATTCGACTGACTTGTTGTTGTTGGTTCATGGTTGATAGTGATGGAGAAGATGACATGATACCTGCTGTGGATGTTGATGCATTACTCGCAATAGGATTGTCTTCTAATCCCAGAGTATCAATCAAATCTTGCTCTCTCTCCTGTATGGTTTCTGATGACAATCTAAAAAAAGTAAAATGGATAATTGGATAATAAGGAGAGTAGATGACGGCAAAGGAATGAGCAAACAAGTGAAATCAACGTGTTAGTTCAATGTTACTGGGGGCAGCTCTCGAATGGCGAGTGGTTGTGTGTGTGTGTGGACAATAGAAAACAAAATCAAAAAACAAGTGCACTCTAGAGCTATGTCCATCGAGTTACAGAGTTCCGCATCATCGAGGGGGACTCTGACACCGTCGAACAGTAGAGCTACGCCGGATAAATTGCATCATCGCGCTGCTTCAACATCAAAAAAGAACAAACGAGCTATTGAAGCTTTTTTTGTATCTACGAGCACATGTGTGTTTGTGGTGAGTGTTGACTTACCCTTCATCATAGCTAGTAGAAGATGGCAATGTGGTGGATAATCCAATGGAACCAGACCACATCATTGATGACTGACCTCCATTCTTTACATTTCCATAACTACTACTGGCCATGTCATTGTTGTTAGTATTGTTATTGTTGTTGTTGTCAGTATTATTATCCATCCAATATCCATTGTTACTGTGATGGTTGCCATGATAATTCCCTTGCATGGGATAATTAGGGTTTGTGCTTGTGCTCAAATTGTCTGCAATCTGTTGTTGTTGTTGTTGTTGTTGAAGAATCAGTTGGTGCAACATATCTTGACCACTTGTGCCATAACTACCACTATAATCATTATTACTATTGTAATTGTTGTTGTTGTATTGGTTGCTATTGTTGTTGTTATTGCCTTTGCCACTTTGGTGAAACGCCTCAAATGGCAGTGACTTTGGTCTCTTGCTGTTCAAATTGTTGCCGTTGCTTGGATGATTGCTCATTTGTCGTCAAATTGTTCTTGTTTTGATGTGAGTTGTAGCGTTTTCTTGCAGTGAGTCAAATTGTGGAACCAAGGGACACAAATGAAATATTGAAGTTTGTGATTATGTGATATGTTGTTTCGCTCTCTGAGAGTTGTTTCTCCCTCTTTCACTCTCCTTGTCTGTGTGGGGAGTGGTGATGGATGTTTGTTTTGCTTGTTTGTTGTTTTTTCGGATGTAAGTGCCAGATGTTTTTTGTGGAGAGATTCGGGTTATGTTCTCTCTGTGCGGTACTGGTACCAAAATTCCTTGTGTTGTGGTTTCTCTTTTCTTCTGAAAAAAAGGGCGAATTTTGAGGGATCTTGCTTGTGTTTGTGTGAAAGGTGTACTCAACGAGGTGTAGACAAGGTGAGTTGATTCGTTCGTGACTTTCAGAAGAGGGGACAACGAAGGATGTTTGGGACGATTGTTTAGTTTTGAATAGCGACAAGTGACAGCCCATGTCCTGATAAATATTCCCCGATGATGACAAGTGACAGAGAAAGTTGAACTTTCACGACTGCTTCCAGCACAGGAGCTATTTATCCACAGGTCATAAGAGTCGATCCGATAAATCTGGCCAACAACGTGCCAATGAGAAACTGGAAGCAGATACTTGTTTCCTTTCCATTTTTTCATCGGTTTCGTCGGGCTTTCGGGAGCAAAGAGTTTACGATGTGTTTGGCGGCTTTTTGTTTTTTCGCAACGAAAGAGAGCTTTTGTTGTCTGATAAGAACAATGCCAACAAATGCCACAGTAACAACTCAAAAGAATAAAACAACAATTGTTCAAGATTATCATGTTCTAGATCTCATTGGAGAAGGTTCCTTTGGCAAAGTGTACAAAGGTAGACGAAAGTACACTGGACAGACAGTTGCTATGAAATTTATTCCAAAGAAGGGAAAGAACGAGAAGGAATTGGTGAATTTGCGACAAGAAATTAACATTCTAAAAAAACTGAACCATGAGAACATTGTCATGTTACTTGACTCATTTGAAACAGAGAACGAGTTCTGTGTAATCATGGAGTACGCTCAGGGAGAGTTATTTGAGATATTAGAGGACGATAGAAAATTACCTGAGAAACAAGTGATGAGAATTGCTAAACAATTAGTTCGAGCTCTGAACTATCTGCATTCCAATAGAATAATTCATAGAGGTATGATATGGTCCATGTACAAGCTAGAGCATGAAACATTTACTCACTAGTTAATTTTGCTAGATATGAAACCACAAAACATTCTCGTGGGATGTGATGGTACAATCAAGTTGTGTGACTTTGGTTTTGCCCGAGTCATGTCTTGTAACACAATGGTACTTACATCTATAAAGGGTACTCCTCTCTACATGGCGCCCGAACTTGTTCAAGAGCAACCCTACAATCACACTGTCGATCTATGGTCTCTTGGAGTCATCTTATATGAACTATATGTGGGCAAACCTCCTTTCTATACTAACAACTTTTATTCCCTGATTCAGTTTATTGTTAAGGATCCTGTAAAATACCCGGAGAAAATATCGCCTCAATTCAAAAGTTTCTTGCGAGGATTACTCAACAAAAACCCTTCTCAGAGGTTAGATTGGCCTAAATTGGCGGAACATCCTTTTGTACGAGAAACTGAAGAAGAGAGGATGACACGAGAGAAATTTCTGATAGAGGATCTAGGGAGACAAAGATTAGCACTCTTTGGAGAACTCATCAGGAGTACCAAGTTGAAACCTTCTCCAGATAAAACGGTGGGATTTTCTGTAGTCGAAGAGATTGTCAAGCAAGACGATGGTGTTTCGAAACTAGCGAGCGACAATACTTCTATCGCCACAATTGCTAGCGTAATCAGGAATATATCAACAGAACATCAGAAAACACCGGATAGGGATGTAGTATCTGCCCTCGACATCGCTAAGTCGCTATTTCAGAATTCCAGCAAGTATCCCTCCGATAGATATGATTTTATCCTCTCTAAAATATATCCCACTCTCCTTCCCATGATTGAGAGCAAGTTGGACCCATCATCTGGAGTACAATCAGCTGCTCTCGATATTGTACTTATTATTATTGGACACTGCTCAAAGAATACTAGCTTTGTCATAAAGGATAACGAGCTACTCAAGACAATATTTTCACTGATAAGGGGAGAAACTCTCGACTTCTTGTCCCAGATTGTTCCATCATCCATTCAAAATGTAATTGTGAGTACTACTACATTACTTCAAGTCATTCTAACGAGTCCTTTACCCGAAAGTGTATTGCAATCAATCCACAATACAGTGTACAAACAAAAGGTAGTGAAACACTGTATCTACTGTTTAAGATATCTGTCAAAAGAGAATTACTCTCAACCAGTTGATATTCTCTCGAGACTCGTATTAGGATCGATGCATTTTGCTACTCAATTTTTAACATTCGGAGGTTTGGAGTCCTCTCTGGTTCGAAGTTTGTTGGATTCTACTAATAATACTAGGATTATTATTAACATCATTATGATAATATCACAGTTAGCGAGATTGAAACAAGATAACTACGCTATAATTGAACAGGCAAAGATATCTCAGGAGTTAAAGATCTTGTTACGACACAAGGATGCAGATATTCGAGCGAAGGTATGCAATCTCCTAGGAAATATGTGCAGACATTCTGATTTCTTCTATGAGTCATTGAACAAGCATGATATTCTACAAGAACTCATAGACAGATGCCAAGACCCAGATTCCAACACGAGAAAATTTGCATGTTTTGCAATTGGAAATGCTAGCTTTCACAATGGTGATTTGTACATTAATTTGAAGGGATGTATTCCTCATTTGATCAATCTCCTTCAGGATTCAGAAGAGAAAACCCGAGCGAATGCAGCTGGTGCCCTTGGAAACTTAGCTAGGAATTCTGACTCTTTGCTGGACGAGTTAATAAAGAAAGATGCTATGGGTTCTCTTCTCTCAACACTGAGGGATGACAATGGCACAAGTGCAAGGAAAATTGCCTTGTTTTCGCTTGGAAACTTTTGCATGTATGAACAGTGCAGGTCCATACTAACCAAGAAGGGATTCGAAGAACTCATGATTCACATTGGCAAACAATATGCAGACGACAAAGAAATGATGAAGTATCTGAAACGGGCATCCAAACACTACTGATCACCGACCTGTCACCTAAATTGTCCACTTGGGACAAGATCAATAAAAAACAAAAAACTGAAACGATCATGCAAACACCATCCGTCGTTTCAAACTATTATGATGAGAGCAGTGATGATGACACTGCAGAGAAAAATCTAGTGGACTTTCCACAACGAAAGAGGATCAAACTCGATCATGACAAAAAGGCTCACAGTCATGACGAAGAGAGTGACGATGATGAGAGTGATGAGGAAGCGGATCAGATCCATATCCAAACAGAAAGCAACACAAACGATGATTATGGCGGCAAAGATGAGAGAGATGAGGAAACAACGAGTTCTGGTACGATTGTTGCAACACATACGCAGCAGCGTTGGGAGGTCATTGAGAACTTTAAGCCTGATTTGAGACCAAAGCTGCCAAAAAGTTTTCAGAGCAGTCAAAGGACCTCTATCGATCAATCTGACTCAAGTATAGGACAGTGGCCAACATACATTCACTTGCCTGTGCGCTTGGGCAGTGAAGATCAAAGTTTAACTGCGAGCAATCATCACATGGAGAAAAAGATTACACTACTTTCTGAAAATCAGATCCATGTGTCCATAACACCAACGAAACTGTTTTCGTATCCAATTTGTCTGGAGATTGCTCGTATCTTGTACGAGGTAAGTAGAGAGCTCCAACGTGCTCGTAACAGTAACAGGGCCAAATCGATGCAAAAGTTCAATACATCGGGTGTAGGTGTTTTGAGGAACATTCAAGGTGCAAACAATATTCTATATTTTGTTCACTATGTCGAAGAAAAATCTCCTGTCGTGAGTTTGGTCCATGAAATACAGAGAAAGCTTGTGAGTCCCGAGAATCAGAAACCATATTTTGAACTATTAGATGATTGGAATGTTCACATTACAGTAGGAAAGTATGATACGATGGGAAATGTTTCAGAAAAGCAAATTATCGAGTGGACAAACGAGGCAACAGCGTCACTGGAACCTCCAGTTCGATGGATCTGGGATCGATCCATTGTGATGTACTGTGGAAACAAGAAATTTGTCTGGAATTGTTAGAGTGGTGGGAATCGAGAAGGATTATCATCAAAGGAAGGGATTTGCCTTCTCCTCGCAAGTTTAGAGACTGAATTTGATGATACTCGATATGAGGAGTCATTTGGTCCTCGGAGCGTTTCACTATCACTATTGTTTCTCCTCGTATAGTCTCCGGACGATGCGGATCGTTTCATCCGACCCGAAGAAGGTGCTGATTTCGGTGGAGTTGGGGCTATTGTATTTTCTTTCTCATGCAACTTGGACAAATTCAGTTTAAGAATCTGAGACTTCTGAATGCTATTAATTTCTTCGTCTTCATTGCCAGTCCATGAGTTGATCAAGGTTTCTGGTTGTCCCTCATTGTTACTTGATACTTCTAGTCTTGAGCTTTTTCGTGGAGATCGGTGTGTTAGATCCTTCGGTGGAGATCTCTGCCTTGGTGAAAGAGGGCGATTGCAACTTAAACATTTGTAAGATTTTGACTCGGCCACATCATTAAATATATCACTTCTATTCAACAAGAGAGGAGGTTCTGATACGATGTTAGTGCCTTGACCATATCCTATTGTTTGATATTGAGATTTTTCTATCTCAATCAAATCAGATAGATTAGCTTTCTGATGAAGTTGACTCTCGAGTGTCTGAATAGCATCTAATAGCTTATCGCTTGACTCAGTATCCCCAGTCATTGCGTTTATCTTTTCATTCAAGTAGTCAAACAAGCCATTCACAAACTTCCTGTCGGCCTTCAAATCTAAGTTTTTCTCATCTGCCTTGAGTCGAAGGGCATCCCATACTTGTTCTTTGGACCAGTAATTTGAATAAATATGGTCAAGGTTTCTCTCATGCTTTCGAATCAGATCTGAATAGTTGTTCTAATTAGTATTTTACCACTTCTAAACAAGACTGATGAATACCTACCCTTCATATCATTTATACTAGATTCATATTGGAACACCTTTGCCAGATCATTCTTCGTTGCAAACTTATGGAACAACTCCTTGTTGTCTCTTGCACTCTTTTGGAACTCTGATTCGATACGATTTTGGAATACGTCTTGATCCACGCGGAGTTGCATTATCTGACCGTCTATTTGACGCTTCAGTTCAACAAATGTTGGAGTATTCAACATCATCTTGACGGTGTTATTGGTTTCCAAAGGATGTTGATTTGTTTTGGGTGTTAATCCGATGAGTGATCCATGACTTAGGTTAGGTCGAGGTTCGGTTGATTCTCTTGAAAGTTCCTCTATTACAATGTGTTTTGAGATTACTTGGTGTTCTATAGAAGGATTTGTTTTTAACTCCATCTCTTGGTCTTCATTTCGCTTCTCTATCAATGGGGAGAGTATTGTATCTTTTGTAACAGGTTTAGGTTCTGCTCGTAGAATTGTTTTTTCCAAAGGAGCGATGAAATCCTGTACTTTAGTTCCTGGAAGTGTATCATCCTGGCTAGTGGTAGATATTGACTGTGACGTTAAATCTGTTTTGATATCAATGTTCTGAACGACAGTCTCTCCATTCTTTTCTTTGGTAAGCCTGTTCATGTTCACTGGAATATTTTTCTGGGGCAAGGGAGAGTTCAGATGATTATTGACTGGTTTCTCGACTTCAGCTGCTGTATGAGAATGTATATACTGAGTCTGAAACAAGGTCGTTTGAGATAACATGTGAGAGTTCACGGTTCTCTCTTCATTCAAAGCCTCCACATCAAGTTGCATAATATCATACATTTTTCTTATCTTGGATAGATTAGAATCGTTTTCTCTCTTTATCTCACGATGTTGAATACTCATTTCCTGTCGAATATCATCCAACTCAGCTGATATCTCTTTACTGATCAATGGGAGATCATATCTTACTTGTTCAATATCTTCTTCTAAATTAACAATCTTCTTCGATGTTGATCGTACCATATCTCTCACCGCTTCTATCCCATGCTTCAACTCTGCGCTTGCGGTTCCTATGTGTGACCGAACCTCCCGAGATATAGCTACTTCAAGTTCTCGTTGCGTCGTCCTAAGTTTAACATCAAAGTCTGTAGTTTGTGTTTCTATTGTCGCCTCTACCTCCTGTTTCGTTTGTTGAACGATAGTGTTCATATTCTCTCTCTCTATTCGAATTTTTGTGTACATTTCTCTTATCTCCTCATGATGTCGCTCGGCTCTCACTTTGGAATCAGTTGACATCTCCTCCACTCTCCGTTCGAGGTCATGAACTCTCTCCTTGTATAGAATATTCTCGGATTGCAATCCTTGAATCTCTTGTTTTAGCTCTTCAAGTTCTTCCTTCGTTCCACTGATTTGATTGCTCGCTTCTTTTCTCTTCAATAGAGAAAGAAAGGTCTCTTGGTCATTCACCTTGGTGAGTATTTCTTGAAGAGTTTGTAGAAGTGCAGAGGCATTGACACTGACTTGAATCAATTCACTCCCGTTGTTCACCTGAAGGGTACTTGCCATTCTTGACTGTAGTTAGTTTGGGAGAAAGAAGATCTTTTGTCCGCCATGTACTTTTGTTGAACGAAAACCTCATCCTTTTGAGTCTAGTTTTATTAAGCTAGAAACTCTTGGTCTCTAATTCACACGAGGAATGAGATCCCATTCCAAGAGAGAAAATTATATCAGTTATCGCCTGCGACTGTAGCCAGACATCTGCATTCTGTGAATCGAGACGGGGTCAAGTCGCAACTTAAATTGTGAAACCATTCTCTCCAATGTGGCACCAGAGCAAATGCATCAATGTTGGTGTTCTGTAGAGAAACCAAAATCAAAATTGTACTGACTCTTGTATTCATCCAACTCATTCTCCAAATGTCCTCTTTTTTGTTCGCGGTCCGACAAGTTCAAAACAGAGTTCATTCCCCGCCATAGCTCGTCATCACTGTAGTCGTCAAGAAAACTGCTATCGGATAAAAAACTGATTGAGCGGTCGGATGAAAAATGAAAGATGTCGTCAACGTCTTGATTGAAATGGAGGTCTCTTCGTTTGGCGACAAACCACACTCTAATCTAAATGAAAGTGAGTTGTATTGCAATGGTAGATCCGGGTTGACTGGGTGAGACTCATTGAAGTGTTCTATGTACGACTTCTCCTCTTGGAATACGTCCCATGTTGTTGGTTCGTTGCAGTCGTGAGTTTCTTTGAAACTCTTCTTACCGTCGGCATTCTTACTCTGATGCCAAAGCTTTTCTCTCTTGGAGCGATTATCGCTGGGACCAAAGGAAAAGCTTTTTGCATCTCCATCACGTGCTGCAGAAATTGTCCTTGAAGAACAACGACTGCCTCTGATAACCTTCAGGTCTGCATTCTGAGGTCGCTCTCGTGTAGAAATCTTGGATGATGGTACACGACGAGAGTTTCTCCAGAACAAAAATTCGTCCAAAACAAGGGTCATGTTGTTTTGTGATGATTCGATTTTGTATTTGAATGACGTCTTCGCAGTTCGAGAGAACTCTCATCCGAACAAAATCTTTTTTGTAATATTTTTTTTGTAAAGTTGGGTTGGAATTGTCGGTCACGAACTCTATTCACACCAACCTCCATTAAATTGTAGCAAAAGAGAAAAAATCACAAAACACACCAACACACAGAACAAAAATCACAAGAATGGCAGACGACAAGGAAACCGTGCAAGTTGAACTCCTATCCAAGGACGGACAAAAATTCAAAGTTGACAAGGAAGTCATTCAAATGTCTCACTTGGTCAAGGACATGCTTGAAGAAGGAGACGAAGAAGATGATGAGACACAAACTATTCCAGTCCCAAACGTTGACTCCAAGCCATTGCAAAAGGTGATTGAATACTGTCAATACCACCACAAGAACCCAGCTGAAGAAATCGAAAAGCCACTCAAGGGAAAGATTGAGGATGTGATTTGTGATTGGGACAAGAAGTTTTTGGAGATTGATCAATCCCTATTGATTGAACTCATCATGGCTGCCAACTACCTGAACATTAAGGACTTGTTGGACTTGACATGCGCCAAGGTTGCTTCCATGATCAAGGGTAAGTCACCAGAACAAATTAGAGAAATGTTTGGTATTGAGAATGACTTTACTCCTGAAGAAGAAGCAAAGATTCGCGAGGAGAATAAATGGTGCGAGGAGGCATGAATTCGTGAATAAATGAATGTATTACTATCATTTTGGTGTTTGCATTGTTGTCTTGTTGTTTGAACGGTACTTGTTTTTTGATGTTGGAAGAGTTGTTGGAGTAAAAATATGTTGACAATCAAAATTGGCGCACCGCACCAGTTTCCGAAAGAACAAATGGTGTGAGGAAGCATGAAAATGATGAAAGTCATCATTCAGTTAAGAGATTTTTTATTCAACAGAAGTGTCATGTATTTTCATCTTCTTTGGTGACCAGTTCACACCACTCCAGTTATTATCCAACAGCTGGCAAATATATGTGCACAGTTGAGACTACGTTTTGGCTAGAGACACGTATGTGGAATGGTTTTCTCAAAGCAACAATCGATACACTCATCTACAGGCATTCCCTAATCCTGCGGAGTGTCAGAAGAGGCGAATTCTTCCATTCCCTTTCTTCCTTGCTTTCTTTTTCTTCCCGTCATCGTCTTCTTCAAGCAACAAGTTGGGATTGTTGGTGAGATTCCTTAGCTTTAGCTTTAGCTCCTTGGAGATCCACATTGTCCTTCAAGAGAGCCTCTACCATGGCAACCAGATGTGAAACTTGAAAGTCGATCGACATTGCACAATTATTGTATTCTCGTATTGGCACTTTTTTGGTCTTATGGAAACCTAGTTCTTGTATTTAGCGAAAAAAAAGCCCCAAAACAAAACCTGAACCCATTCAAATAGCCTAAGTTGACCACTCAGGGAATTCAAGCCTGATTAGTCCTACCGACATCCGCGAATGGAAAAAACCAGATCTTCACATCATCCCTACATATTCGTGTTTTAGAAGACAATCATGAATTCCTTTTCATAATTTTGGTACCCCACCACGGGAAGTTCATTAAGCAATACGCGAGTTGCTTTAGGTTTCCTTGTTGGCAGCGATTAAACAACAGAAACAACTAACGAGAATGAAACACGTACCAAGAATAACTCAACCTACTCGACGAGCAAAGATTTTGCTCGTCACTTTGACAGTGGTTTTGATACTTCACTTATTTGGGTACTATCCTCGCCTACTCTTGACTCAAGAATCTTCTCGGTTTGATATCTATGATCTACCACTAGAAGATTTGTGGGCAATTCTGAAGACAGAAGCAAACTCCACTTGCAGTTTTGAGCACTATGACATATTGTATCAGAAGCGAACTAGCGATAAGTATCAAGGAGAATGTACACCCACCCATACATGGTTTGATTCCCAGTTACAAGTCATTCGTATGAAATGTTTCAAGAATTCTCATGTTCCCTTTGTTTACAACAGCACAACCTTTATCCCTGAATTGGTTGATGATCGACTCTGGGTTCTGTTTCCTGAAGACCTATACACAGATAACAAGCCATTGTCAGTGAAAGGAATGGAAGTGATCCAGACCGCATGTGTTGACTTAGAGAACAGAGTGAGCTATCATTCTTTCTTCACTCAGGTGGTTCGAGATGAACAATTGGTTTCGAGACAAAGGGAGGCACTAAGGAGCTACACGAACTCATTCAGTAACGATTCAAATTCAATAAGGAGTAAACCACTCGACATTCATGTCATCGTACTGGATTCCACAGGTAGAGACTTTTTTCATAGACATTTTGCCCATACGAAACAGTACTTGGATGAACTGAGAAAAACAAAGGATGTCAGCGTGGTAGAAATGGAGCAGTATCAAGTTCTTGCAAAAAATTCTCCTCCTAACATGTTTCAGTTCTCCACGGGGATGGACATTGAACTGAATCTCACAGACGGTGGCTCTTACGAACAATTTCTATGGAAGACAGAAGGAAGACTACTAGGAGGACCTGTCACTGTCCCACTGCTTTGGGATCATTTGAAACATATGGGTTATGTTTCATCGGTTGGGGAGGATGTTGCTGACTCGCCCAAAACAGCAGGAAAAATTTACGGATATCGTAATCTAAACTTAACTTATGATGTGTATCCTCATTTTCACCGAGTATTGGATTGGGTTGGTAGGAAATTAGGTAATACATTTGAGTACGACCCAGATAAATGCCCATGCGTAGGAAACAAGTTCATGAGTACGCATATATTTGAGTTTGCGAGATCGTTCGTTCGGCAATATCATGATGTCCCCAAGTTCTTGATGACAGTTCACGATGAGTCGCATGACTCCCGTGGTAATCAAGTATTGATGCTTGATCCGGATCTCAAAGGATACCTCAAGTGGCTACATAAATCAAAGAGATTGCAACACACGGCTGTTCTTTTAATGGCTGATCATGGACTGCACTACGGACCTCTTTTTAAGGTGAATGAGACGCAAGCTCAGCGGGAGCACAACCGACCATTTGCAGCACTAATTCTTCCCCGTTATGCAGCAACAGATCAACTGAAGAAAAATGCAAAACGATTGGTCAATATTAGAGACTTTCATACGACTATTCGGGATTTGGCTTCTTTTCCTCAAAGGAGCACAGAAACCAACGCAAGTCCAATCGCTAAATCTCTCTTGTTTGACAATATTGAAGACAGTAGAACTTGCGAAGAAATGAAAGTTGGACATGCCTATCGTTTATCATGTGCGAGTTAGAACTGCTGGAACTCTCACAAAAATTGGGTGAAGTACATACATGAAGATCTTACCAATTAACCAATTGTAGTATTTATTTCTTCTGCCGATGGTCGATCATCAGGGTTCAGTTGAAGACACCGAACACAAACTAGTGCTAACTTGTGTAATACATGATCGGGATTCATTAGAGCTGTCTTGAGATGCTTACTGTTTTCTAGCACCTTTGGCTTCTCCTGTAACAACCGCTCAAAGTCCGGTAAATTCATCTCATTTCCAATCCTGCCGACTAACTGATACACCAAAACGCCAAAACTCCAAACATCACACTTGTTTGTGTACTTTCTCCTAGTGCCCTGCATAGAGCTGGTATTGTTATTAAAGAGTTGATTATAATTGTGTTGTGAATTGTTGTTCTTTCTCGACACTTCTGGTGCAATAAAGCACGCAGACCCCACATTTGTCTTTGCATCCGATTGAACGATATTCTTACTCAAACCGAAATCACACAACTTCAGTACAAGTTTCTTTCGAGTCGGATTGCTTGGATCCGGCATTCTCTTGAACAAAATATTTGCAGGTTTAATGTCTCGGTGAATGTAGCCTTGTTCGTGCACATAGACCAACACTCTTGCAATCGTACGGCACCAATCTAACAATATAAGATCCGATATGCGATCCATTTGTGTTTCTATACAAGTCTTTAGATTCATATCGCACAGCTCTTGAAAAATAAACACGACTCCCTTCTCATGATCAATATACGAGTCAAAATACGTGACAACATTCTCATGTTGAGACAAGTGTTGAAACACTTTAATTTCCTCCTGGACTCGCTCGGTCAATGTCATTTGAATCTCGTTTCGAACAGGGTGATTCCTTGTCGCCTTTTGGTCGCCTTTATTGTTATTACTGCTCCCATTAATGGCACTGTCGCTCTTATTATTATTATTATTATTGTCATTTTCACTGTCATTGCTACTGTTATTCAGTAACAAGAGTTCCTTGACTGCCATTCGACCAGTGATTGGACTACCTGTCAAACATTCGACTTCATAGACACGAGAGAATCCACCATTGGCAATCAACCGAACAATATCAAACTGATACTGTTGCTTCTTTAGTGAATCGTTGAGCATGCTGACTGATTGACTATTATTACTATTACTACTATTGTTATGATTATTACTACTGTTATTATTTGGATTATTATGATTATTGTGAGGTTTTTGAATTCGATTCGTAACATCATCAGACAAGGATCGATTCCTTCCATGATGATTCATCGGCACAGAAAGCAACGAACGTGTTGACGATGTCATAATGTGTTGATCATCCACTGCACCATAATTCCGATGCTGTTGTTGATGTTGTGACTGAGCACTTGACACGTACAACAGTGGCGATGAAGAGAGAGGTGAGTCCGATGATGCTGTACTCGTCGATGGAGATGCTGTTTGATTCGGTGAAGTCACATTCGATGGATCGAGCAGTGAAGATGATTTTTGAGTTTCGTTTTTGAGCATGTTCTTCACATGATCCTTCATTCGATTCTTTGTTGTGTTTGTCTGTAGAGTACTCGTACCGTTATTTCGATAAAAGTGAGAGGAAAAGAAGGAAAAGGAGTGTGTTCGGTGATTTCGTTGTTGTTGTTGTTGAGTGTTGGGAGATGGATCAGATAAGGTGTCTGTTCCGATGCTACTCGTGTCATCGTCAATTCTTTCGTGATGATGATGGATATGCGTCGTCTTTTGCTGTTGTTGTTGTTGTGACAGCTGTGTGACAAATTCTTGAGTGTCTCTCTCGGCATCCTTTCGGGTGTTCAGGCTGGGAAAGAAACTCATTCTAGAAAACATGTGAATCGATGACGATGATGATGATAAATGTGTGTGTTGGTGCTCTCTATCCTGTGTTGTTAGTGGGATGCTCAAGGAGATAAACCCATGCCGACCGAATGTTTTTGATAACGAGCTTCAAGTGTCTCGGGGAAATAGTCAAAACAATTGATGGATGAGTTGGAGAACTCTCCGAAGTCTCGGTCTCGGACAAAATGGCATGAGATACAATGGGCAGAAGAAGAGTTTGATTGTTTGGTATATTTTACAGGGACAGTTGTTAGAGGTTCGCTTTTACAGGTGGAGCATAGCTGCAGAAACAAATAAATATTAGCTAAGAGTCTGACGGCAATCCTATTTGTCCATCTACGTAGCAAAGTCATCTCATCGTTGTCGTGTGCCAATCAGACTTACGATCCAGTTACATCCTTCGTGCTTGATCGATCAGTACCGAATTTCGTGTTTGATATAGTTGCATTCTTTTGACTCAGGTACTGTTGATTGGTTGGAGAGGTGACTGTGTTGACCGAGGACTGTGAACTATTACTTGTGGCAGTCTTTGGGCCCATGCTCTCGGTGGACGAGTTGCTCACAACTCCCGTTTGCACGGATGCAGATGATGATGGTTTTCCAACAGATGTCTGACTACTGAGTAGTGGGGGAGACTGTTGAGAACCATTCAAGGGTATTTGATGCTGATGTTGGTGTGTCTGCAAAACTGGATTCGAGGTTTTCAATGACAAGGATGTCAAATTTTTGCTTATCAACGAAGAGAGATCATCGCATCCAGTGACCTTGCTTTCAAAATTTGTCTTGTTTTCAGAAGCAGGAGCATTCTGCAATAACAAATTAATGTTCACATCTAACTGACCAGTGCTTTTGCTTGACAGATTACCCTTGTTCTGGAAGGGATGAACAAGCGAGGAGGCCGTGGTTGGTGTTTGTACTGAGCTTGGTAGTCCATTTAGTTTTCGGAGTTGCGCGAGAGTAAGATTCTGGATACCAGGACCAGCAGAGGAGGTAGTCTGCATAGATGTTGTCATAATCTTGTACACACTTGTTCCTGTGTCGCTAACCTTCTTGTTTAGATTGTTCACAATGGTTGTTGTCGTTATCAAATTGTTATTGTCTTTAGCAGCACTGTTATTCGAGAGGTCATTGGATATACTTGCTGCAATATCAGAAATAACCTTATTTGTCAGATTCGAAAATTTCTTTGTTGGAATGACTGTTACTCGATTTTCAGAATCACCTGGACTACTTGGAGTTGGGGCTTCAAAGTGTGAAGGACTGGCAGGAATTACAAAAGTGGGAAACTTTTTCTTAAACTCCTCTCTTTGATGTCTGTGTCGCTCCTCTAATGCAGCCCTCTCCTCTTTGTGCTGCCTGGCCAATTTTTGCCATGTTTCAAAGGCTTCGTTCGATACTATTTCACTCTCCTTTGTTGGTATGTCAATTTTAAGTGGTTGTGAAGTGCCAGATTGCTTGATACCTTCACCACCCTTTGCCGGATTAGTCACAGGCTCAGCGATCTCCTCATTCTTAACATATGGTTTTTCTTGTTGAACTGCACCAGTTTTTTGAGGGGATGACGGAGACTGTGTGTGTGAACCTGATGAGTGACCCTTTGTCGAAGCAACATCATTCCTCATTTTGTCTACTAAACTTTCCAAAATACTATTTGGGTTTGTCGGATTAGGATTTGGTACAACAGTAACTGTGGTTGTAGTATTGAGCGTAGTGGTTGGAATAGCCTGCTTATTGTCGTTCATCTCTAGGTGAATAGACGTATTGTGATGAGAGATCGAACTAGGTAATTCATGTTCCATCAACTGCTGCGTAGTTGGACTTGTATCAATCAGCATCATATCAACAGCTTTGCTTATGTCATTGTCCTGACTAACCGTTGATGTAGTATCTGTGCTTGCATGGGGATCGACTGTAGTTTGAGTGAAAATAATCTGAGAATTATTCTCTTCGATTGCCTGTGTGATAGTTGTAATCCTTCCATTGTGTGCCGATACCAAGTTAGCCTGTGTTAACGTATCAGCAATACCATTTGCAATCATGGTAAAATGAAGATCCGACAAGTTCAAAGCCATCACCATCTCTTTGGCAACTGCTTGAGGAGTATCAAGACTGAGATGGAATGGGAATTTAACCTCTTTATATCCATGTCCCAACTTGAGGTATAACTTTAATAAGACTTCATCATCTTGCAACGAATTCTCTACGAGTACGACACGGGTAACCGATTCACTGGCATCATCTGTAAATGGATTTGATGGCTCAGACATATCAACATCTTCGTCTGAAGTAATTCTCCTTGCGCTGAGAGGAGTAGACTCACCATCAAATGCAGAAGTTTCTCCCTCTTCTGGTTCGTTGTCCAAGATACTTGCCACAGGTTGCTGTGGAGGGTGATGAACTGTACTATGATTCATGGCAATAAACTCGGAAATACGCTCCTGCGTATCGGATTCTATATTGTGAATCAGCAAAAATGAAATCGTCTTAGTCATTATTGATACTCGTCCATATGGTGAACTACACAACACTCAAACAAAAAATAAAAACATTGCATTCACGTACCACTGCTCAAATTAAAAACGAGATCATCCAAAGTATCATCAACCATCAATTGGTGAGACATTAGCTCTTTGGCAGAAGGTCTAACATCCTTATGACTCAAACACAAATAAATAAAGTCCTTCACGGTGTCGTTTGGTATTTTCTTAATGCCCTCAGGTTTCGTCCCCTGAGTCACTTTTCGGTACACTTGTGCAGCGGTCACACATTCACTATAAGGGTAATCCCCCGTTACCATCTCCAAAAAGCACATTCCAAACGCATAAATATCCACTTTTTCATCGTACAACTCCTCATACAACTCGGGAGCCATAAACTCTGGAGTTCCAATCACAGAAACTGCAAACTTTTTATCCTTCATGCATATGGACAATCCCAAATCACCAATTTTGACTTCACCCCGATTCGTATTCATAAAAACATTGTCACACTTCAAATCTCGATGAATAATAGGTGGATCATGACTGTGTAAGTAATCTAATCCCTGCAGAATTTGTAATGCCCATTTTTTCACATTCTTAAGCCTCACTTTTTTCGCCTTTCTCACAAAGCTTTGTTGGATCGGTTTGAATAAGAGTGTTTTTTTTCGTCACATGTTTTTTTTCGAATGAATCATTTGAAACTTTAGCTCTCATAGTTCTCTCAATCATCCATTATAATAACAATCAAGAATAACACATCAAGTGCATAAAAAACACATACTCTTTCAATGTCATTGACATAATCTCAGTGATGAACACGACGTAATGTCCATCAACAGTCTCCCAAGAGTCATAAATCTCCATAATGTGTGCGTGCTTCACTTGCTCCAATATCGTAATTTCACCCAGAATCTTTGCTTTTTGTTGTGGTTGCACCTTGTGCAATCGAACTTGATTCCATGCCACTTCAATTCCCTCTTCACTGTCATAAGCTTTGAACACTGATTTGAATGCACCAGTACCAATCAATTCTCTCTGCTTATCGTTGTTGTTGTTATCGTTGTTAGTGTCTCTTCCTTTGAATCACACATGTGTGAAATATCTTGAAGAAAAACGGGTGAGGACATACTCTTAAATAGCGACCATGTGGATCTTCCACATTGTCCTCTGCCATTTTTTATTTTTGTTGTTGTTGTTGTTGCTGTCAATAGTTATTGATGATGGTTTGCTGCGAATCAAATGATTGCTGATGATGATTGTTATTTTCTATCGCCGAATTCACTCCTGAAAAAACCGGTTCGTGATGTTTTTTGCTGCTTTTTTACTGCAGTTTGAGAGTCTTCTTTTTCACTGACTGTTGTTTTGCGTGGTTCAGAAACCAAGGAGCAGAAAATATGGGAATTAGCTCGTTTTTTTATGTTGTTGTGAGTTATTGTGAGGACGTGAAGAAGAAGAAACGAAGGAGAACAAAGAACTTGCAATTGTTCGTCCTTGGAAGATTGGGCATCTGGTTGAGCCCAAAAGTCACAAACAGTAAAAAATCTTTTTGGAAGTAGGAGAAAAATAGATTGTGGCACAAGTCAAATTTAGATTTTGTCAATTTATGTGGCTCGAGGGAATGGTATGTTTCAACATCTTTTCCATCATCTATTATATCATTACCATCAACAAAAGGGTAGTGTCTTGTAGTTGTGGCAGTTGTTGTCGCATTTCTCAATCACAGTGTGTCGCGCATGTTGTGAAAATAAAAAAATCATGTCATGACAACAAAACACAGCACCACCAACTGCCATCACAAGATTCAAACACCATCTCTCTCTCTCATATGTGAACAACAACAATTAAAAGTAGTCAAGAGAGTAAGGATGCTCCTCAGTGTGAGATACGTTCCATCGGAAGCATCTTCTCTCTCCCGTTTGAACCTTTGAGAGCAAATTGGTTTTGTTTAGAAACCGTGAATCTTGATAGATCCCTTGGTGGAGATTCCTTCTTCAATCAAGAACTTTGAAACGCTCTCTCTTTGATCACCAGTCAACTGAATAATCTTACCCAATTCATCATCATCGACAATGGTTCCATTGCAACAGAATTCCTTCTTGAATGCCTTTACAATTTTCTTAAAGTCAAGCTCCTCTGGCAAGCCTTGAATAGTGGTCAGTGTCTTCTTACCTGTTCTCTTTTGAACTCTAATGTGGATGTGTTGTTGTTGCAATCCCTTGATGGCGTTACTGGCGAATGAGTCGTCGGTGTCCTTGAATGGGTCGTAGGTTTGCAAATTTTGAACTGACATGAAAGTATTAAGATGTATGTGTGGTCTTGTTTCTGTTTGTTTTTTCTTTGATTCTTGTTTTGTGTGTGATATGGAGCGAAGTTTCCTCCTGATTTTGAACCTCCAATGAAAATATCGGAGAATCTATTACAATTATCGATTCAGCTCTAAAATTAAGCTTATTTTCACGTCCAAGTCGGTCTTGAAAACTGGGTTGCCTGAAGTCACTTCAAACAATAACACGCACGGAGAAAAAAAAGACACAGCAAAAAAACTTTCATCCCACTTGTTCGCACGTGTAACTTGCAGAGAGTCCAACAAACAAAAAGACCGAGGACAAACCACCAACAATAATAATATCAATAACAACAATATTCACTTTTACAACAGAAAAAAAACCTCCTAACGACCGCCAGTTTTACCATCTGACACGACAAGCATCATGACCTCATTTCTTTCTACTTTGGCCAATACGCTGACCGGTCATCATCCACCGCAACCACAACCACAACCACAACAACAGCCCAACAATACAACTCCACAGACTCCAACAAGCTCCACCACTACTACCAACACCAATACCAACAACAATACGAATACTTCTTCATCGTCATCATCGGCACAAGCATCACAACAATCCATTGATTTATCTGATTTGGACACGAGTGACTTTAAGGGATTGATGAACGCTGCTGCCTTTGAGAAAAAAGTGGTGAGTGAAATGGCCAGAAGTGGATCCACTAACAATCTCGAAGAGTTTGAACAGGCGATTGACTACCGAAACCTTCAACCGTCCAATTTTGAAAAGTTGAAGTTATTGGGCAGAGGTGATGTCGGTAAGGTGTATCTCGTTCGATTGAAGAACACTGGAAAATTGTTTGCCATGAAGGTTTTGAAGAAGAAGGACATGATTCAGCGAAATAAGGTCAAGCGAGTGTTGACCGAGAGAGAAATTTTGGCAACGACCGATCACCCATTTATTGTTTCACTCTACGCGTCTTTTCCCAGCAAGGACCGCTTGTATTTTGTGATGGAGTACTGTGCCGGTGGAGAGTTCTTTAGAATGTTGGAGAGACAGCCTGGAAAGTGCTTGCCAGAGGCTGCTGTTCGTTTCTATGCCGCAGAAGTGTTGTTGGCACTCGAGTACTTGCACATGATGGGGTTCATTTACAGAGATTTGAAACCAGAGAACATTTTGGTGCATCACACTGGTCATATTCGATTGACTGATTTTGATTTGTCCAAATCGACCGTTACCCAAGCAAACCCAAAGTTTATCAAGAGCATGTTCTCCTCTAGAAAGTCTGGCAAGGTCGATACCAAGGTCTTGGAGCAATTCAATTCATTCGTAGGAACAGAAGAGTACATTGCACCAGAGGTGATTACTGGATATGGTCACTCGTCTTCTGTCGACTGGTGGACCTTTGGTATTTTAATGTATGAGATGCTGTTTGGAACGACACCGTTCAAGGGCCGAAGTCAAAATGAAACCTTTTCTCACATTTTGCACAAGAAGTTGGAATTTCCAACCAATATCCCCGTATCCAAGCCATGCAAAGATTTGATCAAGAAATTGCTCGTCTCGGATCAAAACAAGAGATTGGGTCACAAGTATGGTGCTGCTGACATCAAGGAGCATCCATTCTTCAAGGGTATTACTTGGGCACTGATTCGGAATGAGAAGCCTCCTATTGTCCCTAAGATCAAGGACAAGTACGATACTTCCAACTTTAAGAACATTGTGGACAGTGATGACGAAGAAGATCAACCAGCGTCCGAAGTAGAAGAGAAGTCACAAACGAATCCATTCAAGGACTTTAGGTATAGTGGTGCTCACAAGGATCTCTATGGATTAGAGGACTTGGAGCAACAGAGAGGGGCTGCA
Source organism: Tetramitus jugosus (assembly GCA_937625935.1). NCBI lineage: Eukaryota > Heterolobosea > Eutetramitea > Acrasida > Vahlkampfiidae > Tetramitus > Tetramitus jugosus. The sequence goes on along the minus strand of OW569355.1, from coordinate 139,627 downwards.
TCAAGTAGCAGTAGTGGCTCAGCTGCTTCGACTACCAAATCTGCTATGTAATACTTGCCAATAATTTCAGCCGTAAATGCACTGATTGATGGTTCCCGCCTATTTTCTTCTGTTACGCTCGATTCTTCACAAAAATTTCAGCAGAAATTTGCACAGCAATTATCGATCCTTTTTTGGACCCATCGATAGTATTTATGAATAGTTTGTTTAAGAAACTACAGAGTAAGTAGAACTATGATTCAATCTCGAGAAGAAATTGGGAGCTAATCTTGCTTGGTTTCAGAAAAAAAGAAACACAAGGAACAACAAGGAGCACCTCAGGTCGACTCGGCTGTGGGTTTGTACAGTAGCTCTTATGTAGATGATTTTATGGTTGCTGAAACGATCGAGGATGACCCAGAAGAAATAAAAACTCCTCCAAGTTTAGATGATAAACCATATTACACAGAGAGGTCGTTCTTGAATTCTAATCTGATACCGAAAGAAGTCGTAGACACTTCGATTCCTACTTCCGAAGAAAGAAGAGACCAGGTTAAGGAAGAAGAATATTCAAACACATGTATCAGAGAGACCGGTAGTTGCCTTACAGACCAGATGGAGGAGTTGATCCAGGAGTCAGAGGTCAATATACCCACAAATCAGATTGAAAAAGATGAGTTAACAGCAACAAATTTGCGAATAGACGGAATAGATTGTGACACATATGATCCTTCTAATCAGAGGGAGAAAGGGGAACTAGAATCAAGAGATGATGATATTGAGAATCTGGAGTGTTTTGACGAGATGTTGCAAGATGAGGAATCAGACGATAAAAACAATGAAGATGTTCGAACGGAAGAAAAGGACCAGAAAGAGTCTCGGTCCAAAAAAGTTCCTAATGAAGTAGCTCAAATCAAGGACAACTCTACAGCAAAGAGTGTTCCGTCAAAAAAGAAAGAACCACCTGAGCGACCAGGGGGTACTAGCAAGAAGAAAGCCATTGAAACTGCAAAGAATGTTAGGGCAAGAACACCAAACTTGAGTGCATCCACAAAGACTAGAACTGTAAGTATAAGGAAGATGAGTAGTAATGAGAAATCAAAGAAAATTACCATAAGTGAAGATAAGATTGATGTTTGCACAATTAATTTAGTGACTGATGACGAAGAGAGTACAAGTATTTCTGAGGTAGATCTTGTCGAGCGACAGAAAGCACAGTTATTAGAGGAGCAGATAAGAGCCATGAAAATGAACAAGAGGAAGTATGAAAGGGAATTGGAACTTCTAGATGAAGTGATACGACATGATGGATGGCTCATTACCTTGTTGATCATTTCATTGGTTTCCATTTGAGTACTCAATCTGTGAAGGTTGGAACTGATATATGGTCAAAACCACCTACTATACCTGTGAGATCTGCAATTGACGAGAGAGGATACAGTGAAAGATTAAAGTCAAAGTTGGATCAAATTGAAAAGAGTTCAAGAAATGAACATAGTCCTAGCAAAGAGACTATATCGAGGAAAGTTGATGAAGAGAGTATGAAAGAAAATATCCATTTATCGGATCCTCAGACATTGCGCAGTCAATTAGCAAGACAGAAACTCGAGAGACACCGAGAAATCATGAGACAAGTGATGGGAAATCACGCCGTATCGGATCCTCCAAGAGGTGTAAGACAAAGTAATTGGAGAACACAAGCTTCTCAATCTGTTCAAACACCTAGAAGATCTTCTTCAACTACCAGATTAGAAAATAGAACTACTAGCATGGATTGGTCCTCAAGTCGAAACATTAGTCGTCCATCGACACCTCAATTCTCGATTGGGTCTAGTCAACAAAAAGAAAAGAGAAGGGCGAGCACTAATCAATGTTGGGACAGACTTTATTCAGAGGGTAAGCACCACAAAGAAAGAATCGAAGCTTGGGCAGATCAGGAGAGAAGGAAAAAGTATGAAATCGAGATCAACCATCTGAGAGATGGCCCTGAAATTAGTGATATGTCAAAACGTCTTGCGATCGAAAAACGAAGGGAGAGTTCGAAAGAATCTCGAATATGGGAGAGACTATCAATGCTTCCCGTACAAAGTCAAGCGTCTGAGGAGAGCGAAGATAAAGGAACTCTGACAAAAGGAACACATGTCAAGGTTGCTGATGATTCAATGTTAACTTACACCCGTCAAACAATTCGGAAAGAATTAGACCGAGAAAAGTACGAAAGAGAGAAGTTTAAAGATTGTACGTTCGCACCACAGATCAATAGAGTTAGTCAGGAATTAGCAGCCAAGAGAATGGGGCAACGAGATTCACAGATATACGAACAGTTGTACAAACATGCAAAAGAACGGAAGATAGAGCGGGAGGCAGAAGATGACACACAGAGCGAAGTTTCTGTTCCTTCGTCAAGCACATACATTTCGAAGCAGCAGGAGAGCGAATTCGTGAAAAGGATGATATCATCTACTAAAAACAAGGACATACACATGGAAACCATTAGAGATCAATTGCTCAAAGAGGAGAATGCCACATTTAAACCTGCGATTAACCCCTCATCCAACATTTTGCGGACAAGCGTAGACAGAGGCGAGCTTTTGTACGAAAGAAGTAAAGAGGAACGAGATAGGAAACGTTTTGTTGGGGAGCAATACGAAAACTACATACGGGACAAACACCAATCTGTTTTCACAAACCAGAAGAGTGATCAAATTATGAAGGAGATGAAGAGAAAGAGACTTTTCTCTCTCTATAAGTATTTTCTCCTCGAAGATAGTTTCAGGGATGCAAAAATACATCCCAATACTCTCAAACAAATGGTTAGAAAGCTCAACTTACCTGAGGGAGGAGCACTGGAGAATGTTGTTGATGTACTTAGTAGCCTGGGTGACATTTCGTTGTCCTTTTCTCAATTTGAAAGAATATTGTACAGTAATGAGTCGATCAATGTAGAGGCAGTATCACAAGAAATCAAGCTGCTTCAAAATCAATTTCAGTTTGGTATGATCGAGAATGAAGTTCGAAAAGAATTGCGTTTCCAACCAAGGATAAACGCACGCTCAAAAGAACTAGACAAACAAAGGTTAGAAAGGAAGGATGGACAGCTCCACCGGTATGAGGAGTTGCATGCCGCTGAACAACAAAAGAGACAGCGTATTGAGCTTGCTAAACAAGTGAAGGAACAAGACGAACTGGATCAATGCACCTTCGAACCTGAATTGCTGAGCAGAAATCGGAGGATGAAAGAGATAACTCCCAAAGGTGGAATTTGGAACTACAAATCGCAAAGCCTTGAAGGAGGATAAATTTCTAAGTTTATTCAAGTCGTATTGGCAGAGTATTCTCGATGGTGGACCAGTTGGGAGATTTTGTTGACCCCAACCAATTAAAGTCCTTCACTTCGTTCCACATATCGTTCGTTGAGTAATCAAAATTAGCCATGGTAAATTGGTTTTCTACTCCTTTATAGTGGAGATTGTAAGCGCCAAATCGAACATTCTTACAGTGTTCGATGATTGGATTACTCCTAGCAAAAACATAAAAGTCACAGTTCTCGGATGTGTGGATTCGAATTTGCTTCGATGCGAGAGCAAACACACAATTTGTACAATTTTGAATAAAGATAGAGCTTTTGATCGGGCCAAGCAATATCTTGCAATTCGTTAGGTTCTTCAAATATGCAGCACCAAGGACACAACACATCGTAATCGTAGCATTCTCGCAATCAGACAAAACAATGTCATCATCAGGCTTAATTTCTAACTTTTCTTCGTCGTTGCCATACACGGGAGCCGTAATAACAAAGTGCTTATCATTAATCGCGCAAAACGATTTGGCTCTGTCGGGAATGACAAACTGTTGTGAAGACGATATCTGTGTTCGACTCGACGACACATTCGAAGTGACTTCTGGTTTCATTGCACTCGAAGACACTGGAGCAGACTTTCTCGAAGAAAAGGAAAACTTTGTCTTCTTCATTTTGGCATTCCGCGACTCTTGAATCTGATTCTCAAACATCTTAATCTTCTCATCCGCTTGACGAATATCATACGGCATCAACAAGTGCATATGAGCATTCAAAAGATTTTGCATTGCCTCCTTTATACACACATTGCGATCCACATTGTCAATCGTAAAACTTACATCTTTGTTCATTCATTGTAAACTTTTTTGTAAGCGAGTATTTTCCTTGACAAAACAACAAAAACAAACATACTTTGACTCAGGTGATTAAAATCATTCCAGAATTTTGTAATCGCAGAGTTTTCATCTTCCTTATCATTATTGTGTTCATTTTCTTCGTCAGTGATTGAGCTCTTATATTTTTCGTGACGTTGAGCCAATCGCGCAAACACTTGTTGTTTCTTTTGTTCAAACAAATCTTCTTCACTCATTGCCACATTGTTGCTCTTCTCGTAATGCCTGATCGGGTCGTTGTTTTGCATTTTCGCTGTTTGTTTGGCGCCAAAATTAATTGAAAATATTCCTCTTTGAACCATGCATAAATCAAAACGACGAACAAACAATTCGCAAAAGAAAAACAACCCATAACCAATAACAACAAAAAATGGCAGACTACATTGGACCATCCAACAACAAAATCAAACAATTGGAAAAGGAACGTTCTCGTCAACAACAAAAATACCATGAAGAAATTCAAAAGCTACAGAATGAAACACAAAAGGTGGCAGGAATGACCTCAAAATTTGCAAAAAATTCTGCAACTGCAGCAGAGGAGAGACTCAAAAAGGACACGATCGGACTGGTCACATTGGAAGATTTTCAAAAGAGACAAATTGAACTCGAACAAAAACAGCAACAGCTCATTGATGAACAGAAACTGCAGCAAGGGACGACGATGGCATCAAGAGGTGAGAATGGAAGTGGTGGTGCTGGTGCTAAAAAATCAAAAAAGCGTAAACGTGAACTCAAAAAACACGTCTTGTCCTTTCAAGAAGATTTAGAACAAGAGGAACAACAATTGTTGTTGTTGTCATCGTCGTCGTCGTCTTCGGCTGAAAAGACAACTGTGGATGCTACTCAACAACAAGAAGAAACAAAGAGGCAAAAACTGGAGCATGATCCCTCGGTTAGTTCTTCCATTTTGTTGCCCGATAGAGAGAGAGATGAAGAAGAGCAGAGACAACGAGAGATCCTCAAGAGACAATGGTTGGAACAACAAGAACAAATTAAGCAAGAGGAGATTGATGTGACGTATTCTTATTGGGACGGTACGGGACACCGAAAGAGTCACAAGTGCAAGAAGGGAACTACGATTGAGAGCTTCTTGTACATGATACAACCTGAATGGAAGGAATTGAAACGAGTGGCAGCCAGTGATCTCATGTTTATTAAGGAGGATGTGATTATACCGCATCATTATTCATTTTATGATTTGATTATCAGTAAGGCAAGAGGTGTTTCTGGTCCATTGTTCTTGTTTGATGTGAGAGATGATATTCGTCTCGTGTCTGACGCTTCAGTCGAGACAGAAGAGTCTCACGCAGCCAAGGTTGTCGAGAGAAGATGGTACGAGCAGAACAAGAACAAGTTCCCAGTGTGTCGTTGGGAGTTTTACACTCCAGAAAAGAAGGACTATTCCAGAAAATACACCATCAAGGGTTCCGTCAATAACTCTTCGTAAAAAAAATCCATATCTGAGGGTAGCTTTTGATAACAAGATCAATGTCCATATGGCTGGATGTACAACTGCTTGCACAAGAACCGGTATCATTCACAGCTGATTCCAGAGTTGTTGTATCAAGCTGGATCATTCTCAGTGATACTCGATTGAGAGGCTCGATCTAATTTCAATCATCAAGGAGCAGCGTTGATGATCAGTTTAACCCACGAAACTTATCTCGCCGGCATCTGTTGTAGACTGTTTGTCAGACAAAGGTCCGTCGGCTTGAAAGAGCAACCCTAAAGATGAAGACATTTTGTGCAAATGGAGTGGTGGATACTAGAAACCATTTCTTCGTGAGTCCAGAACGATGGAACGAGAAGCACTTAATACCTGTTCTGCAAAAAGGCAATTATGTTGGATTTCACGTTTGCATCGATGACAGACCTTTCTTGCAGGAGATGACCTTTGAAGGAGTTGTTCAACCGGAACTTATGGAAGTTTCGAACTAAGAATAAAAGAAAATTCCGCAGGTGGTTGTATAAAAGTGGCAAGGACTTCAAAATTTTGGAGATTGAACAAAAATCTGGAAAAGAAAATGGAGACAAAAACACAACAATTTCAGACTGATGCATCCACTGTTCGGACATCAACAAAAGAAGTTCCTCCTGGTAGCAATACTGGAACACTGTCACAACAGATTGCTGATCTAATCAACATAGAGCCATTAGACAACCAAAAGAAGCTCGTTGACGAATTCAATCGAGCAATCAAGCTAAATCCATGGGAATCCGTCATTCCTTGGGGCGAAGTGAAAAAGGTGAGAGGTAAGAAGCAATTGTCTTGGCGTGATTACTACTATAGTTCGAAGGAAGCTGTAAGTAAACTGTCGAAAGTTTACTATTGCAACAAGAACAAGAGTCATCAGTGCAGAGCTCGAATTCGCTATTATCCCAAATACAATGTTTATGTCCATGCAGGAGAGCATGTGGATCACTCAGCGACTCCAGTCAAAGCTCAACAGAGCACACCATCTCTTGACCTATCGAGACTGGCAATTCTGGATGACTTTGTGGAAGCGAACACACATATCAGATCAAGCCGAACTATTGCTGAAATGTTAAATGCCGGGTTGACCGCCGAACAACAAAAAAATCCGAGGTTCAAAATTACAATGAAAGATGTTCAATCAGCTCAATTAAGGTACGAGAGAGAAAGAAGGTATAGGATTCAAGATGTGCACTATCTCTCGGAATTAGCGATGACCAAATCGAGAGGAACTCGAGAACGATTTGTTCGTTGGGTCTCTACTTATCCCCACACTCTGATGATATGGGCATCAGACTATCAGATGAACATATTAAGAACTGCAACTCGTGATGATGAATTCTTTATTGATGGAACGTTTGATCGACGTGCAGAAGGGTTCGGGCAAATGCTCACGATCATGTTGCGTAAGAAGGAACAAGAGAGAGCCATACCTTGTCTCTTCTCCTTCTTGAACAGAGAAAATGCAGAAAAGGACTGTTGGTTCCTGTGGTGGACAATCAAATATTTGGTACCGGAGCTAGGTAATATACAGAAGATTCAAATGACAGTCCATTATGATAAGGAGATGCACAATGCCATTAAGACACATTGGCCAGATGCACAGATTGTTGGTTGTTTGTTTCATCAACAACAAGCCATTGATGAATGGATTAAGCAAGGAGTCTATAAGGAGCATGTTTTGAAGAGTAACAGCAGCGTTAGCTTGTCATTGAAGCAGGACATCAAGATTCTAGCATGTTCCAACTTCACGAGTGATGATCAGTTTCAACGGGTTGTGAATCAATTTGTGACCAAGTGGAGACCTATTGCAGGGGAGAAGTTTATGAATTACATGATTAAAACATGGTTAGGAAATGCACAAATCACACCTAGATTCGGACCAGAGATATGGGCACAATACAAAACACCTCGAACAGGCCCAGCCAATCTTCAGCAGACGAACAACACTCAAATTGAGATGTTTCACCAACAAGTGACCTCATTGTTCTCAACCAGGCCTCCTCTGAAAAAAGGAGTCCAATTGTGGCAACAATTAGAGAGGGAATATAGTGAAAGAGAAGTCAATGAGAGGTCTCGCCCATCGACGACGACAACAGCCACAGCACCGCCAACAACAAATTCGAATGTTCTCAACAACGCAATGAAACGTCCCAGACCATCTTTCATCCTCATCGAGGACGTGGAAGAGGATGATGCTTCCAGTCGTAAAAAACAAAAACTTGGAGAAGTTCAACAATAAAGTTGCCTTTCTTTTTCCACTTATTTTTAGAACATGTTCCTAAAAGCTGTTGTAAGCATGATCAACAAAAAGCCAAAAAGCAAAACACCCCACAACATCAACACAAACTTGTATAAATAACAATCACCACCATAATGACAATCAACCTGACTCTCTTTGATGAATCCACTGGTAAAATGTACAATGTACAAGTGGCTGACTCCTCTGCTACCGTAGCTCAACTCAAACAACTCGTTCATCAACAGACCAATCATGCTGTCAAGAATCAGAGACTCACATTCGAAGGTAACATTCTTCAAGACCACGCCACACTTGAATCATGCAACATCAAGGATCATGATGTTCTGCTGTACAATGTCGTTGCTGCTCAACAACAACAACCATCCTATCAACAACCACAACAACAACGACTTCCACAACAACCATCGGCCAATGCGTTTGGTGGATGGGGTGGACTTGAATTCCAAAATGCTGCTGCTGCTGCTGCTGCTCAACAACAACAACAACAACAGTTGCAGCAACAAAGACAAGCCAATCCGTTGGCACAAATGGACTTTACTGCACTGAGTACGGAACAAGTGATTCAAATGTTTCGTTCCAATGCTGCCACCATGCAATCACTCAATCAAATGAATCCAAGGTTTGCTCAAGCCATTCTCGACAATAACACTGCACTTGTCAACCAGTTTCTGGAACCGTTGAGAGAACGACAGAGAGAGGACCAATTGATTCGTCGATTGGAGGACAATCCTTTTGATATCGAAGCTCAAAAGCTCTTGGAAGAGATGATCCAAAAGAGGAACATTGAAGAGAATTTGGAGTATGCGTACGAGCACAATCCAGAGAGCTTTGCCAGTATTTTCATGCTGTACATTAATTCAGAGGTGAACAATATTCCGTTGAAGGCGTTTGTGGACTCTGGTGCTCAAATGACTGTCATGGGCAAGTCATGTGCAGAAAAGTGTAATTTGATGCGATTGTTGGACACGAGATATCACGGTGTGGCCACTGGTGTTGGATCAGCCAAGATTCTCGGTAGAATTCATCAGACTCAACTCAAGATTGGCAACAGTTTCTTCAATTTGACCATTACGGTGTTGGATCAGGATGATATGGAGTTTTTGATTGGTTTGGACATGTTGCGCAGATGGCAGGCATGCATCGACTTGAAGAACAATTATCTTGTGGTGGGTGATGAGCGTGTTCCGTTCCTGGGCGAGCACGAATTGCCAAGCAAGAAGAGAATGGAGAGTGATTTGGCCATGGGCAGTTCTCCTTTGCCTACACCAGCTGATCAATTACCTGGGTCGTTTATCAGCTCACCTACACCTAGAAGTCCATCTCCTGCTGTGCCCAGGAGTCCAATTGTCAATACTGCTCCACAAACAGCCACAACAAATGTTCCAAGCTCACCAATCCTCAATCCTGCTCCAACATCCACAGCAACCATTCCAAGTTCACAGGGCACTGATGCACAGAGACAACAGCTTGATATTCTGAATCAATTCCTCAGAACAAGGAATCCTCAGCCGCAAGCACAAGTACAAACACAAGCACCACGAATAAGTGAAGATGCTATCCAAAACTTGATGAACATGGGCTTTAATAGAGAGGTGTGTGTGCAAGCTCTGACAAAGACAGGAGGAAATATCGAGGCAGCTCTTAATCTACTTTTGAGATAAATAAATTTATAAATTTTTGAGCATCTGAAGAGCGTGATCCGATTTCCACCATTGTTTGATTGTTCGGTCATAGCCACAACTTACTATCTGAGCAGCAGAATATGTCGTCGACGGTATCATGTCCGTGTACATTACTTTTCCATCATGACCCTTGCACGTCGTTATCATCTTGTAGTCCAAACTATTCCAAACCTTGATCATACCATCATAGCCAGCAGATGACAAGAATCTTCCATGCACAGGCTCATATTGCACGCGAGAAATGAGTTTTGAGTGAGCAGGTATGACAAACATGCTCTTTGACACTTGTTCCACGTTTGCAAATTTTCGTAAGTCCCAAACCTTCACTGTGTTATCGTCTCCTGATGTTGCAATATGATATCCATTTGGCGAAAAGTCGAGAGAAAGACACTGTTGCACATGAGCACGCCATGGCATGATCGTACGACCAATTCTCAAATCCCAAACACGCACAATACCTCCTAGATCAGATGTACCACATAAAGATCCATCTGGATGCATTGCAATGCCGTACACTGGATATTTGTGTCCATCTTGTTCGTACAAGCACGTCTCTGTCTCTAAATCCCAGAATCTCCACGTTTTATCAAAGCTCGTACTGAATAAATAGGATCCAGATTGATGGTAACAGAGTCTACTTAATCTATTTGTATGTCCCTTCAATGTTACACACTTCACTACTGTCGTACTCGCGTTGTCAAGATCAGATGTTGCAGTGTCTTCTGTGTGATGATGTCCAACTTCGCCACCATTCTCATCATCCTCCATTGCGTTCTGATCTTCATTCTTGTTCACTTGTTCGCTCAATCGCTTCCGTTCTGCTTCTATTTGTTTCATGGATCGCGCGGCATCTTCTTCAATCTTACCCGTTACTTTAATCTGCCAAATTTTGATTGTTTTGTCTGCACTGGCTGTTGCAAAAGATAGCGTGTCCTGTTTCTTCGCAACAGGATTACTCACAACATGCACAATTCGTTCATTGTGAGCCTTATAAGACTGAACACACGTGCATTCCTGAGCATTCATATTCCACAGTTTCACATGACCAGACCACGAAGAACTCAATATCAATTGCGTTCCATTGAATGCTTCTCGAGGCACCACGGACACTGAAGACAATGGCCGATGATCACCAATCTGACTCGACAAACAATCAAAATCGCTCAATTCACTCATCAATCGCTTATATTCCACTACTTTTGTATCCAATGATTGATTCGGCATCTTCTTTGCTTGATTACAAATCTGCTCATACATGACTTGTTGTCTTTTTGTTCTCACTTGAGCTCTTCTCAACGAGAATTGTGCAATGTCCATGCGCACAAACGGCAATCGATCTGGTCCCTCTGTAAAAGTCAACTCTTGTGTCATTGATTCATCTTCCATGGCACCTCCTTCTTCTTCCTCCTCAGCTTTTAGTGATCCTTCACCTTGTTGTTGTTTGTCTCTTGATTCCACATGGATTCTAGCGAGTAATACTCGAAGACGATCTCTTCTGTCTCCTGGTCCCTCTCCAAAATAACAAATGGGTTCACCTAGAGATCTCAATTGAAGCTTTACTTCAGTGTCATCAGTGGGAGCTAAGATGGTTTTTGAGAGGCTTTGAATCTCAAGTTCTTTGATGAGTAGTTCACGTCTTTGAATATCGGTGAGCACTTGATCTGTGTGGTTGTTATTCGTCGACGTGCGAGTGTGTATCATCTTTTCGTTTTGTTGTTTCTCAGTGATCGCGGTTCAATGAAGGATGCATGAAAAAATGCGGGAAAATGAAATTCTTGGCGAGTGACGTTACGAAACGGGCGAACGACTATTGGTGTCATTACTGTGTCTCTCGAGAACTCGAATCTATATTCTCGACTCTTGTGAACTAACGCGACATAGAGTTTTTCATCATCGACCATGGCAATTCGACAACCTCTGACAATAGTGGACAAGAATAAGATGATAGCGGATCGAGTGAAGAAGCCTTTTCATGTCACGAAAGAGAGCAACAAAGGAACACCAAACCCTAAAAATCGAACTATCAAGAAACCAAACACAATATTCTCGAATTATGATAAAGAGAATCGAATGAAACAAATGAGTTCGGGATCACTCTCACCATTATCTCAATTTGGAGTTCGAGATTTGTCACCGAAGAATGAGAATGACCCAACCTCGAAAGAACATCATAAACGAAAGAGTTCAATACCTGGTGACACAACCCGTTCCATACCCATGTGTGAAGTCAAGGAGGAGATCGAAGAAGATGAAATGCAATTTGAATCTAGCAGTAGTGACGAGTTTATCAAAAGAATGCCTCTCACAAAGAGTTTCTATGATGAGACGTGCTTAAGTGAAGATTTTTGTTCAGCTAGAGAAACATCACCCGGGAAGAGTGGACCGGACGCTGCTGTTAAAGAACCGCAGATTGAAGTGACAGTCGTGAAGTCAACCATGTTTTCCAACGCTTGGGAAACAAGCCAGAAGAAGGATATAATGACATACTTTACCGAGCAAAACATAACGCATCTTCTGAAACAGAGAGACTTGCTCTGGCAACAACTCAGCGAGATAAGGAGGCGGGAAGAACAGCTCTATTCCGAGTTAAAGCAGGTCGAAAACAAAATAAGCGATGCCATGACAATTCAGATGGGTACTAGAATGAAAAAATAGTGCTCATTCACCAATATCGTACAATACATTAATTTATCATTGCATTCTCTTGGAGGGTCTGTGATGTCATATGAATAAATAATTACTTACTCAAATGAATCAAGAGCTCTTGATACTGGTGAATACCTCTAATGAAAATATCTTCTGTAATATATTCGTTATGATCATGCAATAACATTGGTACACCACTGAGCAAACTGATACCAAGACATGGAATACCAGCCAATCTCACAAATCGAGCATCAGTTGCTGCTGGGAAATATTTCAATCTGATATTGTCGTATTTGCCCTTAAAGTACTCAATAGTGCTCTGGATGATTGGGGATTTCAGGTCACTGATCGGATTCTCCATTCCTTGTTGCATCCAGTGCACAGTGCAGTTAGTACCTTCTGTCCACACCTTAGAATACAGCTTCTCCATTTCTGGCAGGTTGTAGCTAGGTGGAATACGTGAGTCAAAATATCCATGCACCTGACGAGGCACCACATTAATAGATGTGGTGATACCACCTTCCATTGCATTCATATTGATGGTCACGACATCACTCTCATCACTTGCAGCATCCGATACAGTAATCAATTGCTCTTGTTGGTCACGGAAATCGAAAGCCTTCTTCATATACTTGTTCAATTGAGACGATGCAGTGTTCTTGATGAATTGAGATCCGTGCCCGACATTGCCCTCACATGTCACCTTGAACCACCAAGCAATGTTCTCTCCATAATAAATGGACAGACTGTTGGAGTCTGCAATTGGAATGCCTTCGTCAAACGAGAAGACAACATTCATGTTCTTGAATTCCTTTGTCTTCAAAAAGGCAACCATACCCTTATTGCCACCGACTTCCTCCTCTGGCACAAACACAATTCGAACGGTGTACCTCAGTTTGACATCTCTCATCTTCAATCGATACACAGCTTCAACGTACTGCATACCCACTGATTTCATGTCCTGTGAACCTCTAGCAAAAATTCTACCATCTGGTGTCGTGTGTGGCTTGAATGGATCACTGTTCCACTTTGCAGGATCAGCAGGCACAATATCCGTATGAGAATTCATCATGATGGACTCTGTGCTATCCTTGTATTGATCCAACAAATTCTTGTACGTGAACACAACAGCCTCCAATCCACTGTCCAACGAAACGACTTGATGCTCAAAGTCCAAGTCCTTTGCAAGCTTAACCAAGAATTGAACAGCCTTTTCATATGGAGGATTCGGGTGAGAAGTGTTCACAGAGAGATATGCTCTGAATCGATCGAGAGCTAAACGGTCCAATTCATCATGTTGCTTGGCAGAAGCAGAAGCAGCAGAAACATCGACAACAGGGTCACTTGAAACAACAACTTGAGCCAATGTGTTGCTCACAAGGGCAATCACAAGGAGGACTGCCAGACAATAAAAAACCAGGGATGACTTTGAAGAGATCATGACCTTTTTTGTTTTTTTTCTTGGATTGTTGTTGCTGGGAGAGAATTCCCTTCTTGTTTGGGCGGAGAAGAATTCTGAATCTGGAACCTTTTGCCCGCTATGGTAATGCCTATCGCAAATTAAGTGTTATCCAAACAAATATTGATTGTCATTGAGTTATATTTATGAAAGTAAAGCAAGTAATGAGTGGTACCATTCGCGACAGTTACTCTTGATTAAAGGGAGCTGGATCAATCCGCAGATGATTGGTGAGACACTTGTAAAGCCTTCGCCACAGGTATGTCTCACACACGTTGACATAGGGCAAACTGTGCTTTGTTCCCTGAACTTGGTTCCACTTGTACGAGGAGAAGAACGACTTGAGTGATTGATCAGCATGACCATTTGTCGACATGAGCTTCAAACACGTTTCATACCAGTCATACTCTTGTTTGCACTTCCACTCATGAACACACAATAAGCCCACCACTTGATTAAATCGACTGTACACACAATCACCATACTGTTTGCTCTGTTTTGCACACCATTTTTCACGCTTCAAACATGTCGATTTCTTTGACGGCTTGACTTCTTCTTGATCTTCTTCCAACTGAAGAGCAGCAGACTCTAATGAAGAGCGAGTTTTCTCACGAACCAAAGGAGCTAAGCTTGTCGTTCCTGACAATGATGGCAACGCTTTTTGTTCTTGATCTCCTTGTTGGAAACAGTCAACCAACTGATTGTACTCTAACGAGCACACGACGCTTGAAAACTTGAAGACAAAGCTGTCCATGATATTTTCTTGTAGGCGACTGAGAATAATGGGATTAATTGCCTTCTCACGCGTGTCCTTGTGCTCAATCTGTTCTTGTGCAAAGTATGTTTCTTCTGTGATGAATCGAAAGCTTTTTGGTCGTGTTTGATCGTCATTGGTGGTGGGAGAAGCGGATGGAGTGATTCTTGGAGGTGAATTGTAGGATCTCTTTGGGTGAGTGGTGGCGCCACTACCTTGATGATGATGTGGTTGTTGTTGTGGATGTTGATCTTGCATTTACATGATTTTTTTTAGTGGAGCACGAAAAGATCAACATGATCAAAAACTAGAATTACTCCTGGGAATTCGAAGGAAACAAACTGTTTCTTAGGGTCAGCAAATACAACCATTTCGGTTGCTCACTGCATTGTCTTTTGTTTTCTTCAACCATCGATGAAGGAGGGTCGTGAGACACCTCCGTTTCACAATTCCCATCATACCCATGAGGAATTCCCTACTCGTCAACCTCAGTGGTCGCTTTTCAATCTTACCTCGATTGTCGAACCAAATATCGATACAGCTATCGGAGGCTACTCCCATAGCTGTTAACTCCCTGACCGTCTGGCATAAACAGCCCTCGGGCATCTGCTCAGTGCAGCACACTTTCTGGTTCTTTTCACTGGGATTATACAGCCCACGAACAACCTCTTTTGTGTGCAGGGTGCCTCTCTTTACGTGGAGTTTGAAACTGAGTGGGCTTTTTTGTTTTAAATACAACCAATTGGTTGCACTTTTATTTCTTTGTTGCTCTCTGTACTTGCAGTACTTGTTTGCTTCGTGACGGCAGAATGCATTAACAACCGTCAAGTTCTTTGGAGCTAGTGAAGAGGTGATGCATCACCTCAAGACACCTTGGTGTTGTGTACAATTAGTTTGGCTTTTCTCTCTGCTACGTCCTTCGTCATTCCATTCTTCGTTAATCCTCTCGTTATTTGCTTCGTAGCTCGTGTTTCTACTCTCAACATACCTAGTCTGTACTCCTTACTTGTTTTCCTCGCACTATTCATCTTAAGCCAACCATTACTTCTGATTGTCGAACCAAAGGTCCACAGATTTAGCTCTGTGTATACCTAACCTTCCTAGTTTCTCCGAAACTTCTTTGACTAGCAGGCGCCTAGCTTTTTTTTTTTCCATACAACATGAGTTGCCTCTTTATTCATTTCACCTTGTTACTGGGAGTGATGCTGCTCTGCACCGGCACGGTGCAGAGCGCTTGTTCACTTCCTTACCCTGTCAAGTCCATGATGACTAGTAGTTGTTGTGTTGCTCTGCACCGGCACGGAGCAGAGCATCGTTTCTCTCCACCTCTCCTTAGACGTGATGAACAACTTGTGCAGCTCTTTAACACACTCCCTCTTGGTGCAGTCAACTACACTCGCAGCCCTTTTTTCTGCGACCTTCTTTTTGCATCCTGTCTTTATGAGAGCATTGAGGATATCCTCCCTTGTCTCTCCCTCCTTCCCCATCAGACCAGCCAAAATATCATGTGAGGTCATGGCAGCATTTCTTTTGATCAAGCTACCATTACAGTACAAGTAACTGTCGAACCAGAGTTCCACCTTTGTGTCTTTAGGCAACCTTAATCTGTTGAGTTTATCAACCACGGACACACATATTCTCTTTCTTACTTCTTGTGCAAATGAACACTCAACCAAAAGATGAGTGATTGTATCATCATCCTCTCCACAACAAGGACACGTCGTGCCATGAGTGCCTCCATATAAACTCTGCATCACTGAAAGAGTATGCAAGGTGCCACTCCTCACCTGATGATAAAACCAAAGGTCTCTTCTGTCGAGACCAAAAGGACACTTCAGAAAAGTATTCCACTTATTCCACCTCGTGAGTTCTCCATCAAGCCACCACTTACTGTTACTCAAGATCTCCTTTTCTCTTTTTCGTTGGTGGAAATTTGCCAGATGTGTCTTGGCATGGATATCCACGGTTCGGACTCCATCAGTGAAGAGTTCGTTAATGTTTTCGGTCATTGGAGCACTCACTCGGAGTGCCCGACAGTTCCATATAGAACTGTACATGTCGGTACTTCCTGGGTCCTAAGCCCTTTAGACCGTAGAAACTCTTTGCCTTCTCATAAGACATGATACTACCTTCGTGATATAGTTGTTCGTTTCTGTGCACTCCGTTTGCCTTGAGAATGCTTCACTTAAGGGGAGATGAAAAGCCACATTGCAACCTTGACATTCGTGTAGAGAAGCATCTCCGATGGTGATGTTGGATTCATGTAGGAGCTTTGCACACCAAACCAAGTATGTATTCTTAACTTGATCCAGCCTGTTGCAGGATTGGAAAATACTCAATTGGGTGAGTAGGTGATTTTGCTTGACATCATCAAGCGTGTCCAACAACAGTGTACGTGCTTCCGCATCTCTCTTCCCTTGTAGCATGCCGAATATGAAAGCGGCAATTGGACTCCTTGAACTCACACAGTCCAATTCCACCACTGTCCCTACCGATAGAGAGAAGTACCGACGGGTACCTCTTCAAGGCTCTTGATCCGTGCTTCACAGCTTTACGTCCCATGCAATTTACCTCGTTAAGCCACCTTTTTGGCCAGTTGGTAAACTCTGATGCATAGAGAAAAATTGGGTGAATACAAGTGTTCACGATCCTAGCAACCTGAGCTGGCCCCAGTCTCAACACCTTCAACCTGTTGAGAACTCGAGCGGCCTTCAGTTTGCTCTGTTTCTTTTGAGCATCAGAGTCCCCATGCAAATTGGTGAACAGACCCAAGGCACGGAAGATCTTTCGAAGCAATTTCCTTGCCAGCAACCCTAATTGATATCTTGTCACTGTCCTTTCGGGCAAACAACTCCAACTTATCGAGGTGCATACTCATGCAGGCGCCTAGCTATCATATACCGGACATATTATCAGACAATGCAACTCTGTCTGTGGGCCATTTAGGGCCAAAATACGGCGAAAAATTCAAAAATGTAAGCGGTTGTAGATCAGTTGGTTAGATCGTGAGCTTAACACGCTCAAGGTCGCCGGTTCGATCCCGGTCAATCGTAATAGTTTTCATATTTTTGTTGGGAACCATGATCATCTGTCCAGCTGGAATGCATTACTTTTTTGACACTCAATTGGTATAATAGTAATGCTTTTATCAAAAAGGTGGTTGACTCTTGTCAGTCCAATTCAATCATGTTATATCTCGGAGTCTTTGGCGAATCTCGCTACTCTCCTTTGCAATTTCCTCCAAGCGCCGTTCAAGGTTCATTTTCCTCTTCCTCAGCTCGATGTTCGTGATCCTCGTGCTGAGTAGTTTCTGAAGTTCTCCATCCAATTGTGTCCGCTCTAAGTTCAATTTGGTGATTTTCTGTTCCAGTGTCTCAATGTTTTTCAGTTCTCTATTATCAATTTGGTGTAAGCGAATTGAGAAGTTATTCTTGAAAAGAAATTACTTACTTGCTCGTTTCTTCTGTAGCGAAGGGAGTTGCAGAATTCTGGGCTCGGGTGACTCGAACGCTCGATGTTATGTACTCTTTCGGTGAGGAATCAGGCTTCAATACATCATGTTGATGAGATTGAAAGTGCTTTCCTCTGGCGAATATCTTAGGAGGAGAAGTGTTGTAGGCATTACTCTGAGTTGGTTCGAAAGAAGTTGGTTCGCTAATACGTTTTGGTGGCTCACTTAGTTGTATTGTAGAGTCAGAGTGATACTTTTGATGTAAACTCTCGAAGTGTCTGTCATAATGAGAAAAATTCGATGATACTGGGTTTGTTGAGAGCGTACTATACGTCGAATTGTGAACTGCTCTCATTTTCGTGTTCTCAACCAGTAGATCGTCCTTTTGCTTTTTATAAAAGTCACTTTCTCTCTTGACAATTGATAACGCACTTTGAAGTTCATTGATTGTGATCGAATTGCTCTTCACTTCTTGTTTTAGGCTTTCATTTTCGAGATGCAACATATGGGCATCTTGTTTCAATTGTTCTCTGGCATTATGCAGTTGAATCTCGCTCTGTGACTGTAATTCCAAGTCCGCTTTCATTTTTCGGAATGTCTCATCATAATCTAAGCTCATTGCTTTCATTCTTTTCTCCATCTCGTCTATGATTGTATTCTTCTCTATTATCGACCTCTCCAATGTTTCTATCTGCAGATTACTCTCGTCTCGTATCGATTTACTGAAAATTCTCTCCTTGTCGAGCTCTAATTTCATTTGTCCTAACTGCTGGAACAATTCATTTTCCCGTGTGGACACTTGTTCTTCTTTCAATGCTTGATCTTTCAAAGAGGCGCTACTCTCCCGCATCTTTTCCTGCAACTTTTCACATTCACATCGCCAATGATTCATTTGACCTTGTAGGCCACTAATTTGTTCCTCTTTACTCTCCAACTCCTTTACTTTGATATTGAGTAGTTTTTTCTGCTTTTCTATCTTTTTCTTGTACTTGAGCAGCTTGGTTTCAATGCCTGACGTATTGGCTTGTGCAGAGGAGGATATAGGCGATTGAGTTTTTGGTGTTTGATTGCTCTGATAACTCGTTGATGAACTTTTCTGGGGAGCCGTACTCTCCATTGAAATGTTAGTTCTTATCGGTGGAGGAGATGAAAACACTCTGGGCCGGGGAGGTTCTTTGATACTCACCATCACTGAATCAGCCGATGGAGGAGATTGAACAACGGAAGATCTTGCTGCATTATTAGTTCCACTGGTTGTCTGAGCTCTGGCAGGTTGTGGAGGTGAGACTGTTATGTTTTTCTCTATGAGATCCATGTTCAGCATTCTTGAACTCAATAATGTTCTCCTAGGCTTTATTATCTTTACATTGTGAGAAGGAGGAGATTCTGGCGAGTTCTGAACGTTCGAAGTGTGCTCTTCGTACATGTAAATGGTTTGAGATTCTTCATCATCATTCCGTAGCTGTTGTCTTTGTTTGCTCTGCGCAGATCGTCTTCCCACACGAGGTCCTGCTGTTAACATGATAGCAACTTAGCTAATTAATTGTTCAGTGAGAAACAAGAACGGAGAAGAGATCAAATTTGTGTCTAAATAGTTCGAGCGGGAGAAGCAGCCGTTACAGCGACAGAAAATCGTCCAAGCTCATGGAATCGTATTGTGTGTGTTCGCCTCGCTTTGGTTTTTGTCCAGCAGAAGATGATGGGACGTTCTCAGAAGCTCTCACCTCTGAATTGTTCTGAGCTTGTGTTGGGGCAGGTACAGGTGTGGTCGATTCAATGAGTCGCATTTGTGAGGCTCGATGTTTTTTCGAGCGTCCAAAACGGAACCACTTTCTCTTGGCCTTCTTCTCTGTTGTTTCGCTTGCTTCTATCATTCTCCTGTTCATACCAGAATCGTACTTTGCAAACAAAGAGAAGGAAGCGATATCACGATCTGCATATCGTTCAAAGTGATTGAACACAACATCTGTCATATTCTTGTATTCACTCTTGTTGATGTCGCTCCTTAACTTCAACAATCGAATCACAACACTGGCACTAATGTCAGGGTAATTTTGAGTCAGATCTGTCAATGCTAGGGTGACATCATCTGCGTCGTCACACAATATAAGTTTACAGGTTAGCTCAAGCGGTTTGAAAACGTTCTTCAGCTGAGTTTCGCTGAGTCTGTTTCTCTTAATGGCTC
The DNA here is from genome assembly GCA_937625935.1 of Tetramitus jugosus. NCBI lineage: Eukaryota > Heterolobosea > Eutetramitea > Acrasida > Vahlkampfiidae > Tetramitus > Tetramitus jugosus. Next base: position 119,543 of record OW569355.1, on the reverse strand, counting down.
GAGGCTCAGGATCAACGAGCGACTCATCCAACTCCTCCTTCCCTTTTCCATCACTCGATCCACTCTTGGATGAATTTGTATCAGAGTCACTATCGCTTCCACTTTCGCTGTCACTTTCACTCTCATCCTCGCTGCCACTCTGACTTGCTTCGTCTCCATGTCCTTCTATAATCTCAACTGGATCAGAGAAGAACTGCTTCAACGTTCGAATATCGAACTTCATTTGTCTCATAGCTAGTGATGGATTGTCAAACTTTGGTGATTTGTAGTTAGGATTCAGCAACTGGTCCAAGTATTGATTCACACAATATGTTGCAATCTTTTCTGTCAACATTGGCAACCATTCATCTTCCAGCAGATTTTGCTCAAGATTCTCTGTAAAGTACTTTGTTAGTAATTTCACTACCTTTACCATTAGCGCCTGTTTTAGTGATTCTTCGTGCACGTTCTGTTTCTTTCCATCATCATCAGAGTCAGAATCTGATTTGTCTCCGTTTTGTACTTGAGCAGGTTCGAGATACCGCACCCAATCCTTTTGGAAAAGCTGCTGATAGAGCGGACCCAAATCTTTAGTAATAACATCACATGCATATCCCACACATTTCTCGCCTAAGAGATTAAATTCTTCCACAACTTGGTCATAAGTGACAAAAACTTGGTCAATGTGCCTCTCTTCGAACAAATGAAGGATACGAGAACTTAAATTCCTCGTATAGTACTTAATTCTTGTGCAGTTATTTGCTAGAGCACACAGTGTGACTAAATTCAATTCTGATAATCTTGACTGGATTTGATTCACTGTTTCTGAGGCAAACAATCGAAGCGTAGCTCTGCAATTCTCTCCCAATAGCGGAATCAGTTGATCAATCTCATTACGATAAATTTCATCGACTTGACTGTTCAACATTGTAAACACTTCTGTTGGAGTAGGAGTACAGGGATAACCACGCTTATTGGCACTTAGAGAGATAGACTTCTTCAAATCATCACCAAAATCTTGTTGCACAGTATTTACAGCACATTGGATCATAAATGTCTATGTATTGAGAATAGTGTTAATAAGAAACAAGAGAAAGCAAATTCAACAAAACATCACTGAAATACTTACAGATCTGTTCGTGATGAAATCACTGACTAAAATCTCGGCCTCCTTTGTAAAGTTTCTTGGAGTGTCAATCGTGTCTTGAACCAGCTCATGATATGAAGATAAAAATCGCACCATTTTCAACTTCTCACCCATTGGAGTTTCATTGTATCTCTTGTTTGACTTTACAATCATTCGGTTCACCATTTCGACCAGTTCGTTCTCATATGTGTCCACAAAGAACTTCCAAATATCAAAAGTAGCAGGGAAGCACGGCACAATATCTCTCACTGTGACACGACATAAATCATCTTCGAAATAAGACTTGATAAGCTCAATCTTTTCGTCCATTGATTTACAATCCTCCAATCCTTCTTCAAATTTAAATCGAATTGTATTCTTCAGGACCTCATACATTTTTTGTTTGAAATTACTGTATCGTATCGTTTGCGCCTGTTCTCCATTCCTTTGTGATTTCTTGGTGCTCAGTGACCTGGATCGAACAGATGATGTTGTCTTCTTGGTAGATAATCTTGCTGAATACATGCCAGAAGATGCTTCATCATCATCGTCATCATTATATGTCATCTCGTCCATATCGAGATCATCCTCTGCCTTCAAAATTCTCACCTCTTCGCGACTTCTCTTCTCTGCATCTCTCTCCTCCTCTGCCACGACAATTGCGATCACTCTCACAATAGTACCAGGATCCTCTTGAGCCCTCGACTCAACATCTTCCAAAATGTGCCACAACACATTTTGAAATCTCTCCACCACGTCATCAATCCTCTTAAAGTACTCTTCAAATACTTCAAAGTGCGTATCGAACGATGAATCTCTATTGTACACCTCCATCATAATATCATCTCTCGTCTTCTCCATCTCCAATATGGAATCATGTGCCATTTGCAGCATAGAGTCCTCATCATCCATCAAATACTCATCCACCTGCTCGATATCATCCTTTAATCCCAACAGTCCCTTGAGTGTCTCACTCGTCTTTACAATATTCTGCACCGTGTTCGACACATCTCTAATCATTCCATAACTCGAAATCAACTTGTAATTACTCTCTCCAATCTGATTAATCGACTTGAAACATGTTTTTAGACCAGTAATCAACCCATCTGACTGTTCAATCAATCTCAGTGCATTACTCGCTTCTTCAATCTGCGTCGACGACAATGTCAACAATTTTAGCTTTTCGTTTGCTACTTGCTTCTCTGTCATCTCAATCAAATAATTGACTTTTTTCAAATCATTCTCATTGTCCAAGTACTCTTGAGCTCTCTGCAGTGCCGCACTGTGTGCCTTGTCCACAATTTCTTGCATGGCACTCGATGACATGAGGAATCGATAGTGCTCTTCACCTCCATCCTGTTCACTATCACTCTCCATCAATGCAGAATCTCCAAACATGTTGTTGTCTCCATGAGAAGACGAGGGAGATAGAACCGCAGCTGCTGCACTACTACTACTCTTATTTTTGTTGTTGTTTTTGTTGTTCTTGTCAACAGTTTGGACGGACAAGGGTTTCTTTGTAGAGTTATTGTTGTTTTTGATTGCAGGTGAGAGTGGTGCTGTTGATGATGATGATGATACATTGGTATCGACTGTCAATGTGCTATTGTTACTGTTACTATTGTTGTTGTTGTTGTTGTTGGAGACATTTTGGAGGATTTGAGAAGAATCAGAGTAAATGTTGGCAATGGTTTGCCTGTTTCGTAGCCTTCTCCTGTTGATGTTGGGAGTTGCTGGAGAATCACTCATTCTGTGGATTGTTGTCTTGTTTCGGTGGATGGGTTTTGATGTTGTGATTCTTTGTTTTTGCCACAGAAGATTTTTGACTGTTGACTTGTAAAACTCCGAAGAGCGAACGGAAAAATTTACTGAAAAAAGATGGTCGTTCTCAGCACAGCTGCAAGCGAGCAGCTGACATGGTCACACCATGTCACAATGTCGCGCCTCTGTCATCCCATACTCAATTTATAAGAATACGGAGTGGGGCTATCTGCTCGCTTCTGGGATACTCTGACCGAGATGATGACCGAGATGACAATTGAATACCCGTGACCCAGGAACGATGCATCCATTCTACTAGAATAGATCACCATCCATCACAGTACACTCAGCTTATTTCACAGATTCAGACTCTGCCTTCTCCAAAATCTCAATCACCTTGTCCACATTCACAAACTTGTACTGTGAAAATTGATGATAAATGTTCGTGAGCTCATCCACACTCTTCATATAATCCACCTGTTCAATCAATTGACTCTTACTGTCCAATTCTTTCTGAAACATGATAAAAATATCTTGACACTCACTCAAATAGCTCGAAATGGTATAGAATGGATGCTGCTCCACATCATCATCACTTGTCGCACCCCTGTTCACACTCTCATACAACTTGGCAAACTTTTGTGTACTCTTGTGTAAATTTGTCCGATTCAAGTCCATCCACGTGTTCAAATCAAGCCTATGTTGCTCAAAATACTGGAATGCATCATTCTGTAATTGATTCAACCGATCACACACTTGTTTCTGCACTCGGAGATATTTATAAATCTCCGATTGACCCTTCTCCAGTTGTTGCATGTAACTGAATTGAGTGAGGCGAGTGGTGTGTGGAAAATGTGAAAAGAGTCCACCTATTCCACCATTCCTTGATGAATTGGTAGTACTGCTACGGCTGCTACTGGCACATGCACGATTCATCACTGAAAAATGCTTCATGTTTCCAATCAAGTCTGATAAGAGATCCATGGTGGCTTGATGTTGGTCTTGCCATATCTCAACTTCATCTAGCATCTTCATGAACAATTTTTTGAACTTTGTGTTTGCTTCATTCATGTTTTTCGTTTGTTGATGTTGTGTTTTCGTTGTTTTTGTGTTATTTTCCCCGATAGTTTTTGGCGCAATGTACGAAACGGTGGGCAACAATGAACGAGCAGAGTGTTGTGAGATGGGACGAGTATCAAACAGTAAAAGATACAATTCAATCAAAACAACCTCAATTGAGGTTGATGGTCATTTGTTTTGCTGAACAGTGGAACAGAACTTCGACTCATGTAGCTCAAAGCTTCGAAAGAATAAGAATGAGTGGAGATATGCCATTCGCTCAAATTTTCATTCTTGATGCCTTCTCTGATCAAGAAGCTTCATTTGATTATCAAATAGAAGTGACACCAGCTGTGGTTTTCTTGTGGGATGGATCTGTGTTGAATGTACAGAGACCCAACTGGGATGATGATTGTAAATGTAAGTCTGATGAACATGATGTGATATCGAGTAGTTCCCTTGTCTAATATTTCTCTATATAGTCGTAGGAGCTACATCCGAAGAAAAATACATTTCTCTGATTCGATATGCAAGAGAAACCGGCGAGAAAGGAAGCAAGGATCTCATTGCCGATCTGCTTTAGGATGGTTCAATAAACATTCTCGATTGTACCGGTTGTAGGACCGAAAGAACTAGTAAGTTCCACCCTTTCTGCCATTTCGAACTGGAACTCCACTTTCTACATCGGGTAATTAATCGTAACTACGATGAATCTTTCATGGGTCCGGGTGATCACCGTTGTCTTTTCACTTTGGAAGAAACAACGATTACATTCTCTATGACCTCGCCTTACACAACATCCAATGCAAATAAAGCACTCGCCAACCAGTATGAAAGGTTACTAAAGGAGTACAACTTTAGACCTTCGGAAACGACGATACGGACATTGAGGCAACAATTGACGCATCATGGATTTGCGAAAAGCACCGAGGAATCGGCGGTCTATGCTGTCGTGCGACAAGTCTCTCAACAAAGTTCGATGCAAATCAATGACTTAAAGGTGTTGACTGATATGTTCAAGCAATATTCTAATACGAAGAGTGTCGATGGTTCCATGGACAAGAAGAATTTTGAAGTTTGTTGTCACAAGTTGTTAAATGCGAATAGTTTCTTAACTGATCAGTTGTTTCGGGTGATGGATACTCGGGAAGAGAATAGTGTTGACTTCAATGACTTTGTAGTCGTACTAGCAGTATTCATATCAGGTACCAATCAGAGCAAAGTAGAGCTGTTGTTCAAGATTATCGATTCTGACAAGAATGGTAGTGTAGAGTTTGGTGAATTGAAAAGAATTTACAAGATTGTTCTGCCACAACAATCTGAGGAGTACATTGACACAACCATCAAACAAATATTCAAGGCAGTTCAGAAAAATTATTTCGACAAGCCGATAACAGCCATCACGTTGAAGGAGTGGAGGAAGATATACGACGCGAGTCCACATCTCATTCAAGTGTTCAACCATTTTATGCTCCAAAGCTTTCCACGGGAAATGGGTCAATTGGGCATCAACTAGTTTTATCTCAGCAGTTAATTATCATCCAGAGAATACAGCTCCGCGTCATCACCAATGAGCGTAATAGCATCCTTGGCCATCCTAGTAACCGGAACAAGAAGGAACACACAAATAGGCAGTATAGAGAAGCCGATGAGACAGGCGAGGACATTACCAATATCGTTGCGCACAAGCCCAAATGTCCACGAAACAAAAGGCAGCCATCCGAAATGGAACTGGTCAGGAGCCATCAAAACTGCACAAAACATATTCATATGTTTGATTTGCTTGCATGCAATATGCAATAAAGGTATACCCATTAGCAATAAAGGAAATCCAACCAAGAATATACTGACAACAAATGTGAGCATACTGATTGGAAGCTTCACAACAACATATAACAGAGAAAACCCTACATGAGAATCGAAAACATAGTTCGACAACTGAGTGCCGATCGATCTCAATGAAGACTTTTTCTTTGGTGTTGCCACTGTCGACTGAGGCCCTGGAGTAGCTGCACGTGCAATTGCTCCATAATTTTGTGGTAATGGTGTTGATGAACCATCAGTGTTGGATCTCGATCGTTGTGGTTGATTTGTTATGTCTTTGACTGAACTCTTTCGTTTCGACTTGCTGCGACTCTTGCTCTTTTTTGGGCGTCTAGATGGAGGTCGTTTGATTGGTGATCTGGCAATACTGTCATTGCTGAACATTAGAGAATCAACCATGGATGATGGATGGGCATAGGAATGCGGACTACCCGTATCCAAAGACCGACTCATCATCGTACCATACTGTTGATAGTAGTAGTGATTTGTTTCATCTGGGCTCCCAAAACTCCTTCGCGCATAGGAATCAGAATGAAAAACGAAATCCTCTGTTTCGCTTTCACTCGAATAATCATCACTATCGTCACTGTCTTCATAAGGTATCAAATTCACTGAGATGGCGATTGAATCTTCGTTACTGTTGACAGACGCTAATTTCTTAACTGTAGCCGTACTGTTTGTCGTGCGTCTACTTCTGGAACCCTGAACACTTTCGTTTTGATGGTGAGGTATATTGCTCTGGTATGAGTGATATACTTTGGGTGAAGTAATATAGGATGCATGAGAGGTCTCATCTGCAACAGCTTCATACCCTAAAGAACGATAGTTCTTTTCTGCAGATGATGATGACATGTGATGATTGGTGGTCGCATGTTTGGGCGGTCGCGAGTGCACAGACATGTTCGCCGATGACACGTATTCTTCGGATCCATCCGTATTGTTCGAACTATTATTTGGTTGGTGATGCTCGTTGGAAACGTGTTGTTGTTTTTTTCGCTGCTTCTTTTTCTTGTTTCGTTTTTTCTTCAGTCTACCCAGGCAGTCCAAAGTGTAAATGGTGCCCACTACCCAATCGACCGTCGGTTGGATAATGACCGGATAAGACAGTGTATCTTTCATGCAGAGCAAGTGCCGTGCCAACATAATCTCCACAAATGTCATGAGCCGCAACATTCCACTCATCGCTGCCAACAACAAGATACCAACGCCACATATGCAATAAAAGAAGCCTCCCACACTCAACAAACTAAACACTGCAATAAATAAGAAAATGGAAATGGGCAATGAGATCATCGAGTGCAAAAAGGCAAGATAAGGCTCCCTGGACACCAGCGTACTCAACACGAAATTTGTTCGATCAAACAACCAATGACACGAAATCATGTTGTTCAGACGAGAATAGCGACCCCTCCTATTACTCATCTTGGCATCACTACCAACAACAGAAGAGACAACAGCCCCTCCTGCACCCATCTCCTGCAAATGTTGATCCCCTACTCCTCCTCCATTTCCCATCAATAAATCATCTCTCATGTACGATAAACCTTCGCTCTCACTGCTTGCACAGCAATGAAACTGAGATGAGAACCAATTCCATGAATCAATCAAACAGACAAACAAATATCTCCAACAGGTGTCACAACCACGACAAAAACAACAAAAATATCCATTCATCCTTATTCGACGCCTACTATTGAACTTGCGATTCCTACTAGAGTTTGCTTCTCTTTCAATTGCATCCGTGTATTGTCGAAACAGTTGATAACGATCATCATCATCAACAACATGATCAACCACATTCACAATTTCACTATGATTGTTATTTTTCAATAATCGATCAGTGACATTATCAGTGTAGTCTCTCGGAACTCCCATCTCATCCACATGATTATCATCATCCTCATCAATATCATTTTCATGTTCCTCTTCAACCACATGACTGATCATTGACCGATTCTTCATTTTACCCGTAGTACTTGTCTTCTTCTTAGTGGTGCTTGTACTGGTAGGAGTGACGACGAGTACTCTACCATTCGGTTCTCTAATGGCAGGTACAATTGTCTTATTGAGTGCATTGACAGCAGGTATGATGACACTGTGAGATGTGTGTTGTTGTTGTTGTTGTTGTTGTTGATATTGGGAAGAAGCAAAATCTGTTTCTTCTCCATCTGATTCGGTTTGATTATTGTTGATATTGTACAGATCATCATCATTGTCGTCATACTTGTTTTCACTTTCGACAAAATCGTCATTGTCATCGTCGTCAATGGGTTGTTGATCATCAAATGAACCTACATCATCTGCTGGGTCATTATCATTGTCATCATATACACCACCAACATCAACATTATTCTGTTGTTGGTGATGCTGATTGAACAGTCGATAATAGTGACTCATGGAGATATTGTTGCTTTTATGCAAAGTTAGGCGGCTGCCGAAAAAAAGGCTCAGTAATTTTCCTGCTCAGATTTACTCCGATTATCGGAGTAACAAATGCTTTATTGGTGAAGGAATACAAATATCAAGGAGTAGGGGTAGCTTGCGAGTTCATATGAACCTTCGTTTTATCCTTCCATTGTCATCAAAGAGCAGTGCACGAGCTGGATCAGATGGTCTACTATTTGTCTTGTTCGTCTCAATGGTACTTTCGTTTTCCTGTTTTGATAATTTCTCCGATTCTATGACTGGAGGTTGTTCCACGACGAGTAAGCTTTCATTGTTTGTCGCAGGTGTTGTAGTCGTGGTGGTTGGTTGTCGAAATTCGTCCCATTTTCGCAATCCACTTTGATAGATCTCATCAATATTGGTGAAGAAGGAATTCTTTTCATTGTTTTGATGCTGTTGATAGCCGTAGAGAAAGAGACCTGCGCCTGCACCACCCACAAGCAACGTTCGTATCAGATATCGTGGCATTCTTTTTTTTCTGTTTGAGCTTTGAATTGGCGCCATATTCTAATTATCCGATATTTACGTGGGCCACTGTGTTTTCTAACAATCGGATTCGCTGAAACACGACTGAGACATGAGTGGATTACCAAGAGAGGTAATAAAGTGGCTACAGAGTTTGGAGCTGTCCTATCCTGTGAGAAATGTGAAACGGGATTTCGCCAATGGTTTTCTCGTTGCAGAGATGATATCCAAGTATCATGTTGATGATATCAGCATGCACTCATATGGCACTGGTGTAAGTCAGAGCACAAAGCTTGATAATTGGGCACAGTTAGAGAAGTACTTTAGGAAAAAGGATGTTCCTGTAACCAAGCAAATGATTGAAGATCTCTTGGCATGCAAACCGAATGCTGCCATTCCCATCGTGGAAGCTCTCTATTCCTACTTGACCGATAGACCGTAAGATACTCTTCCATTTTTGTGCAATTGTTGTTCGACAACTTAACAGTCTCTGACACTCCTTCACAGAATAAGAAAAGTAGTACACCAGAGCACACCCAATATCCCCAGCTACGCCAAACCGACTGCCACTCAACTCAACAAGGACGAAGGTAGGAACATTTTGTACTATTAAGGCTGTGCTTCGAATATTCAAAATCCTGCTCCTTTTGAACATGGACCGCTCGAATTCAATCTTTCACTGAACCGCAACGAGCGCAGTTTTCTTAAAGATGGTGGTGGATTTTGTTGACACTTACTTTGGGTAAGGGTTGAAAGCAAAATCGCGCTCGCGTCAATAAATTTTGACGACACATACCCTTTCCTGCGATTGCAGACACGAGAAATACATGACTTTTGAGAGGTGAAACCCCCTAATTTCCAAAAGTACAGTCATGGAACAATCCAATGATTATTCTCTTGAAGCAACCAACTTTTCACAGGGGAAGGATTTTCAACACCCCTCAAAACCAACAACCATAAAACCATCTCAGACCTCTACATCTGTTTTTCTAAATCTAAAGCAGATAGTTAACTGCCACTCGCTTCTGACATTCAAAGATAACACAAAATGTCTACCAAAGGAAGTGGTATCTTCAAGGTGTTTACTCGTTGGGAGGCACAAGAGATGGAAGAGAATGCTGCCAACCAAGTAGAGCTCGTTCCAGACGGCAAAGATAATGCCTTAATCATTGGAGAATCCGTTGCGGTTGTCGATGAGAAGAAGGTGAATGTTTCACTTGTTAAGGGAACAGCTGTTCAACAAGCTGTCTTTGGTCTGATTCTGAGCGTGATTGTGGCTGTGACGACTGGTGCGCTCATTGCACTGATTAGTACTGGAGTCGGTTATGCTCCACCAAAGCTCAAACCGTATGTCTAGGTGTTTTTTTTGTTGTTGTTTGGGACTTCTTTCACACAACATAACAACTTTTGACGACTTTTGTGCTAACACCACACGCTTGTTCCTTTATTCACAGTGACTATATCGTACTGAACAAAAACAGGGAGACTGTGATTCGTCCATTGGACAACGACGTAGATCCAAAAGGAGCCAACCTCACACTTGTTTCCATTACTCAACCGAGTCATGGATTAGCCAGGATCATTGACAGCACAAGCATTTCCTATGTACCATTGAAGAGCTACAGTGGTATGGATTATTTCAATTACACTGCAACAAATGATAAATCAACTGCTACTACATGGATTCAAGTAAACGTTCTGAACAGAGCACCAACAGCTGTTGATCTGCAATTTGAGATATCCAGAAATACGAAGAGTGTATCCATTGACTTTTTTTCATTGAAGAATGCGTTGACTGGTGAAAGTATTGGAGATTTGGATGGTGATGATTTGTATCTTGTTGGGGCACCCGTGTTGTTGAATCAAACGATTGGCAACATCACGTCATCAACGAACGGTGTGATTGAATTGATTCTCAGTCACAACAACACCATGATCCAATATTCTTCCAGTAATGCCTCACTTGTTCTGACAGATGTTCGAAACTATACAGTTTCAGATGGATTTGATGAAAGCAGTGCTCTTTTGACTATATCCGTCACCAATACACCACCAGTGGCCAGTCCGGATCAATATATTGTTAGAAAGTATCAGAGGACAGTACTAGATATTTTGAGCAATGACTATGATGCCAATGGAGATGAATTGTTCATTTCAGAGTTGTTCACTGTGGGATTCGCAGTGATTTATGAATCAGAAGATAGGAAACAAGTCATTTATGAACCACAGCTAACCACAGATTCTTACTCTGACTCATTCGAGTATACGTGTACCGATGATATTGATACTGCTGCTTCCTATGTGATCGTATTTGTTCAAAATCTGCCTCCTGTCACTCAGAATGTGACCATATCCGTACCTAAAAATTCTGTCAATGCAACATTGATCAAATTGTATCGCTTTGACGAGGACAGATTTGACGAGCTGAAGATTGGAATCACCCAAGATCCAACCAAGGGATCAGCTGTTCTGACATCGGAGCCCTATGTAATCACTGAGCTTTATCTGGGTAGAACTTGGGTGGATGTTACCATGCACAACTATACGATCCAGTATCTTCCTTATTCTAATAGACTAGGAGATGACATCATTCAGTTTGTTGTGTCTGATGGTTATGATACCACATCTGGCTATGTATTTATTTCGATTGAGAATACTGCTCCAACAGCAGTGGACGATGTTGTCCATGTGATGAAGAATATCTCTATAGATATCCAAGTGACAAATAATGACTACGACTCCAATGGGGATATTTTCGATCTAGTGCCTTTTGCATCCTTTCAAACAGCAAACAAGGGAGTTGTTTCATGGTTGAACAACTCAACTTTAAGATACACTCCGTACTCTTTCTTTGTCGGGAATGATACTTTCTCGTACATTATCAAGGACAGACAAGATGATGTAAAGTATGTGAAACAAGGGAGTGCTACGGTAACGTTGATTGTCGAGAATCAACCTCCCATTGCTCTACCTGACTATTATCTAATCAAAAAGGGAGTTTCCACACGTCTAGATGTAATGAGTAATGATACGGATCCCAATAGAGGACCTCTATTTTTTGTGCAAGTGGATCCAACTTTCTCAGGTGCCAAAACAACTATTTCTGCTGGATCTATTGTTTACAATGCCTTGAACTCGACTGGAATTGATAGATTCATTTACACGATTAGAGATCTAGATGGAGCCAACGCAACTACGACTGTGACCCTTGAAGTTTCCAATACCCCTCCTGTGGCAAGTAATGATTCCTACACCATCACCTGGAATAGAGCAGCTCTCCTCTCTATATTAAGCAATGACGTTGATGACAACCCTGGTGATTGGGATCAGTTGCAAATTACTCAGATACCATTGGTTCCTAGTCATGGTAATGTAGAGATTATTAGTGGAAGATCAATTCGATACACTCCGAATTCTGGATATGTTGGGAATGATTTGTTCTCCTACATAATCAATGATGGATACGATAGCAGTAACATAGCTTTTGTCAACATAACAGTAAGAAATCAAGCTCCAATTGCGAATCCAAAGACTATTTCCTTCCACTGGTCTCAAATGACTTATACATTAGATGTATTATCACTTGATGTCGATCCAGATGGTGATACTTTGAACATAACGCATATAGTTAATCAAGGCTTGAATGGTAGTGCAACAATAGTTTCTAGCAAGATACGATACACCCCAAATTCTGGTTTTGTTGGTTCTGACATCTTCACTTATGAAATCACAGATGGAGAGAAGATCGCAATCGGACTGGTCAATATTACTGTTCAGAATTACCGACCAAATGCTGTGGCTGACACTGCCACTGTTCATTGGCTGAAACCGAGTGGAATAGTGCTACCTGTTCTTCAGAATGATTATGATCTCGATTCTGACCCTATCAGCATCATTTCTTATGCTCCTTTTTCTCCATTCGATGGAAACTTATCTCGTTCGGATACGAACTTCCAATTTGTGCCTTCCGGTCACTGGAAGGGTGTTCAGGTATTTGAATACACAATTTGGGACGGTATTCAAACCTCGAAAGCAAATGTGACAATCAATGTTGTCAACGAGGATGTTCCAAAAGCCAGCACGATTTCGCAGACAATCCACTGGTCCACCGAAACTGTCGGAACATCCATTACTTTGTATCCAATTCTTAACCCCACAGACAATGATGGCGATTACCTAAATTTCACTCTTTTCCAATCTTCTCATGGGCATGCCTCATTGGATTACAGCAAAGGAAGAGTCGATTTACTCTATGTACAGAATTCCAAGTTTTTGGGAATTGATACCTTCAAACTTCAAGTGTGCGATGGTTTAGATTGTGCCAATACTACATACACTTTTACTGTGTATAATAACCCACCTCAAGCACTGAACTCCTCAATCAGTTTTTATTGGAAGTCCATCCAATCATCATGTGCCCAGGTTAATTTATTGTCGATTGCTAGTGATCCAGATACTCAAGACACACTCACTATCCTAAGCGTCACAGATGAAATTAGTTCCCAGGGAATTTCTGTTTTATCCCCTGGAGGATTTTGCTACACACCAACCTCTGGATTCGTTGGAGCTCATCGTATTGATGCAATAGTAACTGACGGTATTGAGAATAGAACTATCCTAGTGGATGTATCAATCACAAACAACCTACCTGCTCTCAAATCCAATTTAGCACCATTGAGTACTCCCTGGTCCACTCAAACTACAGGAACAGTCATTGATGTGCTTAGTATGATAACAGATGCGAATGGAGATATCATTACTATCGATATTGTGGAAAGCGTTTTGAATGGATCGGCAGGAAAGGTTTTCGTGAATGGAAAGTATCAAATCCAATACAAACAACCAACTGGATTTCTTGGAGCAGATACTTTCACGGTTAGAATTACCGATGGTTGGTCACTCGTGAGTATTCCATTTAACATTACAGTATACAATCATGATCCTGTGGTTCCTTCTGTCACTATCTCCATTCATTGGAATAATTACATTAACGGAAAAGCCTTCAATGTCTTGAGTGCAGCTTCAGATGCTGATTCTGATCCTATCACGATCTTTAACGTTACCATCAACGCAGCGAACGGAACAGCTGTTCGTACGACAGACAACCGTATTAACTATACTCCTAACATGAAGTTCGTTGGTTTCGATAGTTTTCAGTTAATTATTACTGATGGTATCGCCCTAGTCAAGCAGACCGTTTTTGTTAACGTGACCAACACTAATCCAATTGCCAATAATGACGACATGTCAGAGCTACATTGGAGAACAGGATCAAAGTCATTTAACCTGCTCGCAAATGATGTGGATCCAGATGGAGACTCATTAGCTATCCAAGCTATCGTAGCCCAACCTTCTTCAGGAAATGCAACAATCATTGATTCTCAAAACGGCCTGGTAACTTACTTTACTTCTCAACCTCCTGCTCTCGGTCATTTCTCATTCAGATACACCATAACTGATTCCGTTTCGCTCAGTAATTCAGCCATGGTGAACATTTCTGTCACCAACAATAATCGGCCTTCCACCAGCAATATTAAAAAAACGACACACTGGAGACAATTATTGGGTGAGCCAATCGTTTTTCAGGTGTATTCCTCTCGCTTGGACGATGATGGAGATACAATGACACTGACGTTCGATCAACCAACTCTTGGAGGGTCTGTAGCTCAACTCACGGACTCCTCTGGAGTGAATTCAATGAAGTATCATCATGACTACTTCGTAGGTTATGAAACATTTCCCTATTCACTGAGCGATGGATTATCCAACTCAAGTTCAGTGATAGGTGTGAATGTAACAAATACTGCCCCTACTTGTAAGAATTATCAACTTTCTCTTCATTATCAGGAATTGATAGACGGTGTCACCATCTTCGTTAGAAGAGACATATTTGATGCCGACATATTTGATAGCTATTATCTTGAATTTTATCTGAGTAGCAGTGCGATGAGCAAGGGAAACATTTCCAAGGTTGATGAAAATTCGGTCTTTTACATGCCAACGAACGACACAGGTACTATTGTGTTCGACTACTATGTGACCGACGGCATGAAAAACTCAACTTGCAATCTAACAATGACAGTGAACAACATTTACTATAATCCGTACTCCTTGTTTGCCAAGGTAGAATGGAGCGAAGCCAAAGCCGGAAAAAACATACCAATTTATATCGATACAAGTTTAATACGAAATAGTACATTTAGCATCTCGAGCATTACTACTCAACCAGCTTTTGGAGTAGCTAGTATCAACGGAAGGTACATTTTGTATAAGCAAAGTCAGATCAACCTTGAACGAGATTCAGTGACATTTACTGTGATTGATGGCACGAATTCAGCATCCGTCACTCTCGTGATTCAAGTATATAATACTCCTCCTTTGATTACTCCTTGGAAGTTCTCATTTACCCATAATATGCTGCCTACTGGTAGTGTAGATCTGACGTTACTCTCTTCAACCACAGATCCGGATGGTGATACTCTTCAAGTACTTCCTGGTTTTGCTATGCTCTCAACAGGAATATCCGTGACTCAAACCAATTCGACGTCAGTTCAATTCCGAACTAACACAATCAATCAAATTGGAGTTTTCTATTTTTCATACACTGTAAGTGACGGATTCGAGAACACCACCGGACTTGTTACTGTGGAGATCACAAACAGCCAACCGATCGTTCCACCAACAAACTATACTCTTCACTGGAGAGAAATTTTGAGTCCTACCGGAAAATTGCTGAACCATATTCTAGACAACGCACACGACAGTGATGGAGATAGCATTCTGATAGTGAACGTTACTTCATCTTGCTCTCAGCAAGTTCTATCGTCGATCACTGTGGAATCAGGTACTTCTGTGCGTGTGATTGCGCCTGCTACTGGACAAACTTCCGGTCATTGTTTCATTTCCTATTTAGTGACAGATGGAGTAGTTTTCGTTTCTTCTTCAATTGATTTAACGATCTACAACAACCCTCCTGTCAATTTGAATACCCTGGGAGATCAATTCAATGTCCACTATTCCCTACGCAATGTTGAATTGGGTGTCTTGAGTAATTTTACTGATCTGGATAGCTTAGATCAAGCCAATTTGAAAGTAGCTTCCATGCTTCCTTCATTCCTCAATTTGACTTCTGATGGAAAACATGTGTATTTCACTCCACCAACAACGGACAAAACAAGTTACTCACTATCTTATTCAGTGTCAGATGGAATGTTAGCTACACCTGGCTCTGCTATTGTCACAGTTTATAATCATCCCCCTCAAGCCCAAAACTATAACGTCAGTCTGTATTGGGAAGATTTGATATCTCAAGGAGGATCTTTCTTCCTCAACGCAGGATCTGATAGTTCTGATGCGGATGTTGAAGACAAAGGACACTTACACATAACATCTTGTTCTACTTCTGGAACCATATTCCAAGGTCAATTTAACTGCACAACGAACAACACGATCTTGTTAATCAAACCTTCGCAAGGATTTGTGGCAACTGCACTGTTTGAGTACGACTTAACTGATAGACTTGATTCATCAAAAGGTATTGCATATGTATCGATTCGTAACAGTATTCCTTACATTGATAACAGTGCCCACTATTACCAAGTCCATTGGAGAGCAAGACTCAACAATGTTGGAGCCCAACTGAACCTCACACAAGTGATGAAAGATAATGATGTATCTGGTCATGTGTCTATCGTCTCCGTTCGTAACTCGACAAATGGCGGTACTGCTCTGGTCATTGACTCCCAGCGAATTCTCTTCATCCCTTCTACCAACGTCAACAGCAACGATACTATTCAAGTCACAATTACAGATGGTTGGTCTCAAAACATCCAGTCAGTTCTAGTGAATGTGTACAATAATGCGCCTACTGTGTCCACAAAGACTCTCTATCTTCATCAAGGACAAAACATAACCCTATTAGTCGTCACTCCTGACATTGCGAATGACGTTGACTCCGAAGACATTACTTATCTTCGGATTCAAAATGGAACTTTGGGAGGAACTGGCTTGAAAGTAGATTCTTTGAGCACGACCTCAGATTTCAAGAGCATTGTTATCAAGCAAGCTTCATCGCAACCTCTTGATACTCAAACAATTACCTATTCTGTAACAGATGGTTTAGCTCTTGTGTCTGGTTCTATCACAGTCATTCTCAACAACACAAAACCGGTTGTTCCGAACATTGTAAAGTCTATCCATTGGTCAACATATCTCAATGGAGTTAATATTAGTCTGTTAGCCAATGCAACTGACATTGATGGAGATAGGTTGTATGTTGTTCAGATAACAACACCCTCTCAAGGAGTGATCACCTCTCAATATAGCAACCCTTACGGAGACTTGATCAACTATAAGCCTGCTGCGTTCAACTTGCAGACTTGCACCTTTTCCTACTTGGTGTCTGATAATGCAACAACTGTGTCCGTTTCGGCCACAATATACGTGTACAACAACGACCCAATTGCGAGAAACGATTATCTGTATCAGCACTGGAAGAATAGCTCGTTTGATATTTATCCACTCGCCAACGATTTGGATGCAGATGGTGATGTGTTAAGTATCTCCTCTACTGATAGTATTGCATATCCAACCGGTACTTCTCCTCCAACAATCCAAAAATCCACTGATAACAAAAAGCTGAACTTCGCCAAGAAGGTCGAAGTGAACGACCTAACGAGCAATACCACATTCCGATACTCAATGTCGGATCAAGTATCTGCTCTTATGTTCGCCAATGTTACCGTTCAATTTTATGACACACAGCCATTAATTACAACAACCTCTGCTCTTCAAACAGCAATGATGTGGGCTGGTTCTGCCTGGTCTCCTCAAAATGTTACCTACCAAATGAGTTGTACTGATTCAGACTCCCAAGACTCTCCTATTCTCTCTATCAAATCTGGTGTTCAATATGTGATATTGAACACTACTGTTAGTCTGAACTATGGATCAATTTCAAAGTCCGGATCTATACTTACCTATACTCCGACTACGTCTCTAATTACTTTCAGTGGTTGTGCAACAGGTCGATGCTTCGTAACAGAGAGTCTTCAGTTCCTTTGCTCCGATGGATTGCTCTCAGACACCAGGGTAGCCACGATTAACATTACAAACTCTAGACCACAGCTGCTAGCAGTTAATCAAACAATAACTATTCCAAGACAATCAACCAACGGAGCCTCTACCACTATTGATGTAATTCCCTCCACTTACTTAACGGACGACGATGGAAACACGATTTCTATTCTATCCTCGAGTTTGAATCCATCATCAACAGGAGGTTTAGCAGTTGTGCTATTGAACAGATACCAAGTGAAAGTATCTGTCTCCGCATCATTCTCATCAGTGACATCCTTCACCTACGCTCTGACAGATGGCCAGTTGACCTCAGCAACTGGAACTGTTTTTATTAATGTAACAAACACTCCTCCTACATGTACAGCGATAGCTCCGATTGTTGTGAGCAAAGGAGGCTCGGCGACTGTAAGGTTGGATTGTACTGATCCGAATGGAGATAGTATAAGTTACTCGGTTGATCCAATCCCTAGTTCCTATGGAAGTGTTCAGCTGACATCGTCAGGTGGTCAATACTCCATCAAGTATTCTGGGTCATCTAACGGCGTTGCTCCATTCTCAATTATATATCGCGTCAGTGATGGTGTTGCAACTTCAGTGTTCTCAATCAGTGCTCAAGTTCAAAATAATCCTCCAATAGCCTCTTCATATATCTACAACTTCACCAAGCCAAGTGTCGCTCCTTCAGCCACTACCTCGCAATTTTACTTCGACTATCTATCCGATGCTCAAGTCGATGATTCTGATAATTCTCTCAGTACTCTCTATATTCGTAGTGTATTAAGTAGTAATTGTGGAACTGGTGCTCTTGCTCCGGCCGCTAGAGTAGGAACAGTAGCTCGTAGTTTGTTGTTGACTATCAATCCTTCATCGTTCTTATCTTGTCAAGCCTCTGTCGAAATCAGTGATGGTGATAGTGGGTGGGAAGCCATCACAGTGGTGACTATCACTTTCAACTATATCAAGCAAGGTGTTGTGGCTAATAATGACAGAGTAACGATATCCCAATCAGCTTCATCCGCAAGTTATCTTGTATCATGGCTTCTCAGGAATGACTATGATCCAATGGGTTCTCCTATTGAATTTGTACAGTTCACTTGCTCTGGAGGAACATGCCCGACTGTATCCACATCAGGCTCAACAAAGTACTTCTCTATTGTACCCAATACTGATAGCTGCGAGGTTAAGACTTACCAGTATATAGTTCGCTCGACTTCAAACAACGCCCGAACTGCCACAGGAACTCTTTATGTTGAAAACTCGAACTGCAATACATGCGGAACAGACAAAATTGAGGTGGTATTTGCATGGGATGTAGCTAAAGGTCAGGGAGATAACTACAAGATTGTTAGGTTGATTCTTAACAAGATAGCCAGTGATCTCCTTCAATCATCCACCCAAGTTCGTCTGGCCTTTGGAACCTTCTCTACCGACGTTATTGATTATCAAGAACTCACGAGCTCTTCTAGTTCGTTCACTGGTTCTACTTCAGATGTTTCGCTCGACTCGTCCTCTAATACAAACCAACGTTACATGATGGAAATGGGAGCGATGTACTACGCGATGAGTAAGAGAACTGGAGCTAGAACTGTGACTTTCCTGATAACGGACGACGGTCCAAACTATCCATGCAAATGCGATGATTCGTACTGTAATATCGCGGGACAGAAATGCTCCGCTGTTACCCTTTATCAATCGACGTGCTCTACCTGCTCGGCTAATCGATGTATGCCATGTGCAGATCCCGTTCCAGCAGCCCAAGCATTGAATACGTTGAATACGGCTCTCAATCGATGGGACAATAAGGTGGTTGTCATACCTCTGGGATCCAATCCGGGTACCTATGAGATGCGTTCCTTCAAACGCATGGGTTTTGATAACCAATTCGGCCGCAGTATTATGCCAGTTGATTGGTCCGACCTTTCCACTGCCAGTCAGAGAAATCAGTTTGCCCAACAAATGGAAACTCAGATATGTAGCTCCATAGATACTCGCTTGTACGAAACGGGTCAGTACAGAGTCAATGCTGATGACTATTTCTCTCTGTATGTCAATAATGTGTTGATCGTTGCGGGAAATAAATGGTCAAATGTATACCAAGGCCAACTGACTATCCAAGCAGGAGACATGATCGTACTGGAAGGAGAGAACACTGGAGGAGTTCGTGGAGTCATATTTGAGATAATTTTGGGAAATAGAGTAATACAGACTATCGGCACCGGTTCCTCCGCGTGGAAATGCAGCACAGGGTTCTTGGATGTCAAACCTGTGCGCAGTGATGACTTGAGTGTATATGGCTGGACAACAGCAAACGAACAAACATATGAAGGTAATTGGCTCTACTCAGGATTCTTGGCGTCAACAAAGTGGATCTGGGGATCGAGCGCCAGCAGCAAAGTAACTTGTGCCTTCATGGTGCCAGAGCTAGCTGACCTTCCAACTTTCTGCACAGCGCCACCTTGTTTCCCAGGAGTCAACATGCATTGATGACCTTAAAATAAAATTTTATGTTTTGATGAATTGATAGTGTATTGCAAACATGTATTTGAGAGACTGTTTATTCATCGAGAATATGTAAGCGCTGCATGTAATCATTCACAAAGATATTCAGTGGATCAACCTCGCGCCTCAGTTGTTTAAATTGTTGCCACTTGGGGTACATGGACCTAAGTTGTGCTTCAGAGAGCGAGAAGTCTTTTGCCCAATGCGGTCTTCCTCCCAGAGCACTCATAATCTTGAAAAAGTCAGCAAAGTAATTCTCATAATCAATCGTGTAATTATAAGGGCGATACATGATAATTCCAATGTAGCAACTGTCCCTTCCATAACATGGACTGAGCCAAATATCATCTCCCTTTACAAATCGAACTTCGATCGGAAAATGGACATTGTATCTCTTTGTCTCAATCATTTGCTTAATTTGTTGCATAGCGATTGCAGTATTCTCGATCGGTATGGACCATTCATTCACGAATTGATAGAATAGACAATCAAAATTGAAAACCTTGTAGCTGACATCAGTTGATACCTTCTTCATACTGAACAAGAGATGATAGTACAACCGATTGATAAATGGTACAAGCTTTGGCACAAACTTTGAAACAAACAAAAGCAACTCTAATAAATGATATCCAACAACTCGATCACGCATATACACATTTAACTCCCTTGCCATGTGCAAAGGATTCACACGCCTTGCCACTGCGTTAGTCAAGGCCGATACTGTGCTCTTTGGGTGATGAATAAGCTCAGGTGGATTGACGCGACTTGCCCCCCAAGTGATGCAATCATTCGTATGTGGAAAATACCAAAATCTCCAATGATCCTCACTCGGTATTAGCTCTGGTAACTGGTTCACAACTTGATCAAATTTCATCGGTTTTTGAACTGCTGTCAAATAAAATAATGGTTCACATTGAATGGTTACCGTAGAAATGATACCAAGACATCCCAACCCACACAAATGAGCCGCCAAAAGATCTCTTTCTCTCTTGTCTTTTGATCCCTTGTTCAATGTTAGTTTTTGGACGTGGAGAGCTTCACCTTGCTCTCCTGAGTTGTTACTGCTGTTGCTCAACGACTTTTTCACATAACAAAGCACTTGAAGTTGAACAATAGTGTCTCCAAGGCAACCAAATTGAATCCCTGTTCCATGAGTGCCCGTTGAGATTGCTCCAGATATGGTTTGCTCTGAAATGGATCCAAGACTCGACAGAGACATGCTATACTTGGTTTCCAATTCATGGTTTAGCTTTTTGAGTTGAATACCGGATTGAACACGAACCAGGTGATGCTCTCGATCGACCATTAGAATTTGATTGTAATTCTCATGAAGAGAGATCATGTGTTCACTGGTCATTGAGATATCAGATGGTGAGTGTCCAACACCGACGACTCTAATCTTTTCCTTGGTCAGAGCAGAGGAGGACATGATATCAATGAGGTCTTGCTCTGTCTTTGGCCTGTGGATTTTCTTGGGTTGGCATGAGTGGATCTTGGCCCAGTTTGTAAAGCTTTCAGATGCTGTGTGATGGTGGGAGATGAGAGATAATTGTTTCTGTTGATGTGTGTTGGATGCATCCCCATCAGATGAGTGACATTGTTGAAAGTGTTGTTGAATGGTGTGGAGCCTTCGTGTGAAAGCTTCTTGTTGTTGATCTTGGATAAGCATCTTCAATTATTGTAGCTTGCTCCCGCGTTTTCCCTTGTTGTTTGTCCGAAAATTTCATTGAAGTCTCAATCTCTTCACTGAACCACTAGTTGACCATGTCGGCAAAATGAAAAAATCCGATAAAAGACCATGTTTAGGGATTTTCTTGTATACTTTTGGCTGTCGTGGAAATGATGGAGAGAAAGCGCTGCAACGAACGCACAACATCAACACCCACAAGCATAAAAAATTAGACAGTCAATTCATCATGTTCCGCGCTTTTAGACAAACCATTGGTAACACCAACAAATTCGCCAGACAACATCAACAACAAAGAAACTTGACCACTGCTCCTTTTGATACATATGAGGGAGGAAAGAAAATCTTGAAGGACGCTGTCCCAAAGGCATGGGGTATGGCTGCTCTTGTCATGATTGGTGGTCCATTGTTGGTTGCTATGACTGAAGAAGATGACAAGAAGATTTATGTCTTCTCTGAGGAATCTAAGCCAAGATACTTGAACGTTAGAACCAAGCCATACATGTGGGATTGCTACAAGTGTTCATTGTTCGACCGTGAATGCCACAAGCAATGCAAGAAGGAGAATGAGGAAAAGAAGGCTGCTTGGGAAAGTATGTAGCTTTTTTTTGATCCGAGAATGTTGCCGCTAAAACGATGATGATTGCCAATTGTCTTGTTATTTTTTTGGGTTGACGTTATTGTGAGCTAACAACAACATTGCTTTTTTTTCTGCTTCTTTGCAATGCTCGTTGCCGACCATGAATGAAACAATGAATGATTTTGATTGAACAGAGATCCAAAGACAAAAGGCTCTGAGCAACATTCTCTAAGCCACTTGGACAATAAAGTGTAATGATGCTAACTGTACAAATGAGCGAGGGAAATTTTTTATAAAACTGATCTTTTTATTAATTCAGCTGGATGTATCCAGTCCTTGCATTTCAGTGCTCAAGGAGATCTGCATACTTTTCCTTGAAATTGTTTGTTTCGTTCGCGCCATTTTTCTCCCTCCAAAAATTTTGTTTGTCGTTACCAAGAACGAACAAACACAAAATCAATTTCCAACAAAAGAGCGAACGTCATGTCAGCAGCGACCATGAGTAATGGTGTCCCAGCCGATAGACACCTGGACTATTTTGCAGAGACTGTAAAGGTCCAGTTTGAAAAGTTTTTATTCGAGTATGTTTTTCACACAACAAAGCAACCATTATTATGGCGTGGTGGCACCTTGAAGCTTGTCATTGCTCACCATCTTTTTTATGACACATGACGATAGTATGGTGAATTTACCTGATGCAGAGTCGAATGACAAGTCACCTGGATTTCGTCTGCGTGGAGAGTTTCAAGAAATGCACTCTTCGGACAAGAAGACAACACTCAGAGTGAGTATGAGTGATCTGGAGCATTACAGCGACGCACTAGGATTGGTGATTCGAAAGAATTTTTATAGAGTACAACCCTATTTGCAACACTCTGTGTTCAAGGTGTTGAAATCACTGTTTCCACAGACGTATATGGCTGTTGATATGGTTTCGGATGCAGAGGATGCCACAAAGGCTTTATTCAGAGATTTTTGGGTCACTTTTTATGATGTTGGCTCACAAAAGAAGATTCGAGAGCTGAGAACAAAGGAAATTGGAGCACTGTTGACGATGAGTGGTACTGTGACGAGAACGAGTGAAGTTCGTCCAGAGTTGTTGTTTGGTGTTTTTCGGTGTTTGGAGTGTGGTACATTAACCGATCCAATCACTCAACAGTTCAAGTACACAGAGCCTCTCGCTTGTCCAAATCACGCCTGCTTCAATCGCACAAAATGGCAATTAGATATGGACAGATCCAGATTTGTTGATTGGCAGCGTGTTCGTGTTCAGGAGAATGCCCAGGAAATTCCATCTGGAAGTATGCCTCGTTGTATTGATGTCATTTTGAGAAATGATTGTGTTGAGTTGGCCAAAGCTGGTGACCGATGTTTGTTTACTGGGTCTCTTATTGTTATTCCTGATGTGGCCAAAATGTTTGGTCGAGGCACTCAATCAATCGCAGCACAGTCAGAAGGAACAGTGGATGCGCCAAGTGGAGGCGGCGGGGGAGGAGATGGTGGAAACAATAACAAAAATAAGAATGATGCTGGTGGTCCAAATGAGGGCGTAACCGGATTGAAAGTTCTCGGTGTTAGAGATTTAAATTATAAGTTATGTTTCTTATGTTCAGGTGTTGAAACTATCGATGGAATAGGAAATAATTATACCGGCGGTCGTGCTTTGAGAGATGGACTACATGACGAAGAACGAAAGAGATTAGAGCATCTATCCACTGTTGTTGATCCAGAAGAAGGAGAGTTTTTCAATTCATGTACTACGGAGCAAGTCGAAACAATTCTGCAAATGAAAACAGATGAAAAGATTTATGAAAAGCTGGTCACTAGTCTTGCGCCAAACATCTTTGGTCACGAAGAAGTGAAGAAGGGAATTTTAATGATGTTGTTTGGAGGTGTTCATAAGCAAACTGCTCACGAAAACATCAATCTGAGAGGTGACATCAATGTTTGTGTTGTAGGAGATCCTAGTACAGCCAAGAGTCAGTTCTTAAAATATGTTTCATCCTTGTTACCTCGTGCTGTATATACGAGTGGTAAAGCCTCTAGTGCAGCTGGTTTGACTGCTTCAGTTGTCAAAGATTCTGATAGAGGCGAGTTTACAATTGAGGCGGGTGCGCTTATGCTTGCTGATAATGGTGTTTGTTGTATTGATGAGTTTGATAAAATGGATCAGATGGATCAAGTAGCTATTCACGAAGCTATGGAACAGCAAACTATTTCTATTGCCAAGGCAGGTATCCGAGCAACGCTTAATGCCAGAGCTTCTATTTTGGCTGCCGCAAATCCAATTGGAGGAAGATACAATCCTAGGAAAACATTGAAGGCCAATTTGGGTATTTCACCAGCTATTATGTCTCGTTTCGATTTATTCTTCGTAGTTCGTGATGAGTGTGATGAGGAGAGAGATACAAGCATCGCTGACCACATTGTCAATGTTCATCAAGGTAGAGCGTTCCAGGTTGTTAAGCCAGTGTATTCCCCTGATGATTTGAAATTGTATATCCGATATTGTAGGACACTAAAACCAGAGCTGACTGAGGATTCTAAAAAGTTGCTCGTATTGGCATACCGTAAGTTAAGACAAAACGACAAAGTTGGTACAAATTCGTATAGAATTACTGTCAGACAACTTGAGTCATTAATTAGATTATCTGAGGCCCTTGCTAGAGTGTATTATGAGAGGAATATTGAGCCATATCATGTACGCGAGGCTGTTCGGTTGTTGAGAGCTAGTATTACGAAGGTAGACAGAGATCCAATTGATCTTGATGCTGCAGACAACTATTCATACAACTTCACTGATGAGAATGCAATCAAAAAGCGAAGAAAGGAGAATCAAGCAGACTCCACGAAACAAGCAGTCTTAGAATTGAGGAAAAAGAAGTCTCTTCTTGAGAAGGGTCTTGAAAAAGCTAGACAGAACACATCCGATGCTCAGTCTGCTGTTCGAGAGTGTATCGAGAGGCGTATGGTTCTGGAGGAAAAGATTGAAAGGATAATGTATAGTGATGATCCAGATGAACAAGAGGACTTGGCTTTGAAGGAAGAACTCGAAAAAGTGAAGCAACTTCAAGAGGAGAAAGAAGAGCAACTTGATGCGTTTAGGAGATCTGTTAATCAATTTGAAGGAGAGTTAAGAAAGGAAGATGAGTCTATTTTGAAACTGTCACAAGATTATGGTGTTGACAGAGATGAATATGTCGACGAAACTGAACATTCCTCAGCCTCCAAGAGACGAAGATCCAGTGAAGAATACGGCAGTTTGGCTCCACAGTCCAAGAAAAAGAAGACTAAAACTCTCGGTTATGAGGAATATAAGAAGATATCCATGTCCATTCTTGACTTTATTAGAGATGGTGATGAAGTGAATGGTGAATCTGGATCATGTACCAGAAAGAATGTCATGAATTGGTACATAACGACACATATGCCCTCCGCCACAGAGAAAGAGGCAAGAGACAAGATCAAAGTACTCAACAAAATTATTGACAGATTGGTGCATACCGAGAGTGTTCTCATTGAGTTGACCGACAAGGATAAGGATCAGGCTGTCTTAATTGTACATCCAAGTTATCAAGGCCAATAATCAATGTTCTAATTAAATTATTCTTTTTTATCATGGAGTTGTTGGAGTCAAGGTTCAAAAGAATTCTTTCTTGGCCCTTTTCAGCATCTTTCTTGCTCTCGTGGACATCCGTTCACGTTTATAAACAATAACTCCAGGATATACTGCAATCGGACCAGGAGACATTGGAGCAGGCAAAGGAGGTGAAAGAGCTTGACTTGATGGTTGCGGAGGAGGTGGTGTCAAAGCTTGTCTGGCAGGATAACCAGCGTGATAAGGATATGGATGCTGAGCAGGAGGAGGTGGTCCATACGGTGATGGGGAAGTAGGACTGAGGTATTGCGAGTGTTGATATGGATAATTGTAAGGAGGTTGTTGGCGGTACATGGGCGAAGTAGGACTCCTGTATGGTACGATAGGTTGCGGTGGAGGTCGTTGATACTCTGGAGACAATGGCGCAGTGTTGTAGGATCTTCGGTCATAAGGTACGAGCATACTACGATTCGATCGCACCTCTTCCTCTTCCATGACTCGTCTCTCAACACCAGAGTAAATTGACGCTCTCTTGTGATTGTCTCGACCAGGCCGAGTGTACAGAAAATACAAGGTATTGGTTCTTGAGTTTCCGTCATCGAAACCAGTCAACTTTTGAATAAAATTCGTGGCTCCTTCCTTGTCAATTATCGAATTAGCCATCAACAAGAATCCCTTCCATCCTTCTTCGAGCTTGGGTTGACTTCTTCGGAAAGCTTCTCCATACACTTGACAGGCACCTTTGATCCAATCAGGGTCTAACAAATCTTCTGTGATAGGTGTGAAGGGAAGCATCTGAATTCCGTGAATGTACTCTACATTCTTACCAAAGAACGTTGCATAATCGACCTTTGTTTCCCACAGTACACCAACGACGCGATTCTTTGAGAATTCTCGTTCGTAAATGTCATTGTTCTCATCCTTAATTTGCCAATACTTTTGTGCGGATCGAATCTCTGTTTGCATCAATAATCGACCCACATCTGTCATGTTCTCATCGTTCAGAGACATTCCTAGCAAGTACACTGCGTAGTATGCATTTACAGCTTCAGAAGTAGATTCTTGGTTTCTACTATCTGCAAATGGGAATAATCCTGCTGCAAACGAGTGTCCCGTATACCAATCCTTGCATCTCAGGTAGGGATACTCTGGATCGTTCTTGCTCGGATTGGCATAGTCACGCACAATCTCTAGTATCTTGCTACGATACAATTTTCCCCAGTCAATGTCCTCCTTGATAATGCATGCAGCTGCATACACAAAGTAGCCATAGTGAAAATGGTGATCGTTCATATAGTATTGACCAAAGTCAGCATGTGGATTTCCAACACTCTTCTTGCTCACCAGAGCTCCATAACTCCTCTCATAAACAAGCTTATTATCTTGTTCAACAGCATTATAGATGATGCCGTCGAGCCACTTGTCAATGGACTGCTTCATATTCTCACGTATCTTTCGTGCTAAATCTGGTTGTGCTAACTCGTCGGCAATCACAGCTAACCGACCCAACTTGGCAATGGATTTTCCATAAAAGTAGGGATCATTCGCTGTGGGCATAAAATCCGAGTCAGCTCTCAGTGAGTCAACCAAGGTGGGAATGCGTTCCATGGGGATGGAATAACGGGAGTAAAAGCCAATATCCTGTACGAGTGTATCATCCATGAGCCACTCATCTCCAATCACTGCTTCACACCATCCCTTGATGCTACGATAGCGCAACCGTGGTCTCGTATATATGGGTTCTCTTAGGATGTCTCGATGATGAGGTAGAGTGAACAGAATGATGGGTCCGTTGCCTCTCTTGGAGAATCGAAAAACAACAGTGCCCACGTCACCTGAATCTTCCGTATGAGCTACAAACATGTCCACTAAAGCAGACACCGGATAAGTGCCTTGAAATTGGTCCAATGCAGGTTCGAAATTCGGTTGAAGCACATGTGCCACTCGAATGACACCTTGGAAGGGACAGTAGGCCTCCAAGTGAGACATTCCAATGTTCCATGCAATAGTACTAGAGCTGTACACGATCCATGTTTGTCCATTGTTCAATTCTAGTTTGAGTTTGTTGGTTGACAATGTAGGGGTGTTGGCTGCACCACCTCCTTGATAGTACTCGTTCAAATAGCGTCCATTGACTTTGAGAATGGCATGAATCGATCGAATCAACGGAGTCATGCTATTGTACTCTACTGTGTGGTAGACTTGTCCTCGAAAAATGGGACTCTGCAGGGTGGCACCCTGATCATACGGATTCGAGTATTGAACAGTGACGGAGAGGTCATCATGGCACATGACAGAACGAGTTCCCATGGGCTCTTTGGCTGTCAGAGTCAAATTGTCAACAAATGGTTCGAGAATAAAGTCTGGATTGGCGACTCTACTGGGATAGCAAACCTTGAATCCTTCATGTGCCTTGATGAGATAGGGATAGGTCTGAATGGGGTTATTTCCATCGAGAACAAGGTTGATCCACCATGTGTTGGTTGGATAAGGTTTACGGTAAGAAGGACCCCAATAGGGACAAGTATTAGGGTTCAAATTATGATCCTGTCTCGTCTTTTCAAATTTTGTAAGTTCGTGAGAAAAGGGTTGACCGATCGAAAACATGATTTGAGTACTCAGAAATCTTCAATGTGTTTTGTTTCTTGATTGAGAACAAGAACAGATGGCGAGTCACCAGAGATCCTGTTCTCACAAACTGGCCATGGTATTGAAATTGTATGAAGGAGCGGAGTTTTTGATCCTAAGTATATCGCGAATTCTCGAATAATAATATCTCAACGGCTGAAATATCTCCTCGAAGGGGTTTTAGTGAAGATGTGTGAATGGGTTTTACACAGGTGTGTTGGCACTACGTGTGAATGAGGAGAATACTCTCCAATTACCCTCATTTCTCCATTTCCTCTCAACGATCACCTCGATCGTTGTCACGTGCTTCTTGTTGCGTCGTACCTCTATTTTCGAAATATCGCTTTTGGTTTCTCTTTTGAGGTCAAACGTTTGTAATAACACAGAGCAGAAAACAACCACCACCTTGTCCCCAGAAGAGAAGCCAAAGTAGAAAAATTTATTTCGGTGGTAACTCACACAGAAACCAACGACAACAAAACATCAACATGAACGTGAACAAAAAAAACAGATTTGGTGGTATCAAGAGAGGTCATGCATGTGAATTCACAATTCAACTCCAGAGCTTAACATGTCTCATTCAACAACAGCAACAATCCAGAAAATCAATGCTCAGTGGTCTCAAAATTGCCAACAATATCAATCAAATGATTGAAGCAATCAATGATCGTGTGTTGGGTGAGTCAGACAGCAGTGCTCCCAGGACTGGTGTTTTACAGAAGAAAATTGTCATTTCTTGGAAGAGAGGTCACAAAAAGTTTGTCATATTTTAACCATTATTCTTGTTATTGTTGCTTGTTTGTTTTGCGTGCCCATTTTCTTACACATACATTTTCTCTCTCTTGTTTGATCTCTGTTGATTGTGCATGATTCAATCATCATACTGTGATTGATGATAATGATGCTATTTTTTTTAGAGGAGGAAAAATTGCAACAGCAACGTTCAATCCGACTACCAATGAATATGATTTTGATCGAGTGTCAACACCAATGTTTAGCTTTGTTGCCACAATGGAACCATTGTCATCTGACAAGCTATCCAGTAATCCAAACACTCTTATTGAGCAATCATGGAAACAGAAGCAGCTAAAAATTACGATTGAGGAGTTTGTGGACGACCAATTCAAGTTTATTGACTCACAACTCGCTACCAACTTGCTCAACAAGAAAATTTGTAGTCACGTGTATGATTTGTCCGATTGCTTCACACAAATGAAACAGCGTCAACAAAAACTGGGCGAGCAGTGTACGGCAACGTTGCCAATGATGACATTGACGAACAAGTCGTTTGCAAAGGTTGTACCGCCACCGATACCAACAGAGAAGAAGCGATTGAGTCTATTTAGTAAGACACCGTTGTTTAGTCGAAGTAACAGCAGTGGGAAAATGACAACTTCGGCGAATGATGACAGTGAGAACACACTGGATTTGTCATCGCCAACAACAGGTGGTCTACTGTTGTTGAAGATGAATATCGAACCAAAGTTTACGGATATGGATGAGGAGACTGTTGATTCTGACACTGTTGTTTCTGTAGATAATATTTTAACGGAGGAAGACGACACTCATTCTGATTTGGAGGAAGATGACTCGGAGATGAGATCGCGAAGCACCAGTAGCAGTAGTGCGAAGAGTTTGCGTGAGCCTCAGTCGTTGTTGGATAATGCAATGACAAGAAGTGTTTCATTGGACATGTTGGCGTCCAGAGAGAGAGCCAATTCGGGCTCTGGTTCAATTCCGATCAGTGGTAGTCCGGACATGAGATCTACGCAGACGAAAGAAAAGCTGTCCATCTCCCCTCGCAACACTGGATCTCCATCCATTTCGTTCACAAGTGACACTGGAGTCATATCTCCTCTGCCCGATAAGTTGCAGACCAAGAGGTCATTCTCTCTGTTCGATTCAATCAAAAAATCAAAGCAAAGCACGAATGAAGACAATTCACCTCGCATGGAAGCACTCGTCTCAGAGAATAAGGAATTGAAGGAGAAACTACAGGGAGCAGAACAAGCACTTGTGCAATACAAGCTCCAAGTAGAGTCACTGTTGAGTAGAGAGGCTGAGAATTCTCAATCCCAGAAATCAGCCTATGAATCAAGAATACAGGTACTGAATGACAATATCACTGAACTTCAACAAAAGGTATCTGATTTGGAGTCATCCAATAGCACTCTTAGCGAGGAACGCTTGAAGCTCAGCAACAGAATTGATGAATTAAATGAAGAATTATCACGCCTGAACAGCACTTTACATGCAAAGGAAGAAGAATGCCGTGAAGCAATGCAACGCGAGTCATCTACAAAGGAAGAACAAAACAAGTTGAGCGAAAAGTTATCTGAAATGGAAAATGTGAAGCAAAAGTTGGATGAAGAGAACAAAAACTTGCAAAACGATGTCCAAAAGATGAGAATCCGCATTAAGCATCAAGAAGCTCAACTCCTATCAGCAGAAGAAGCAAAAAAGGAACAAGTTGTCTCAGTTCAACTTAAGCCTGTTGTTGTACAGCAACAATCAGAGGATTTCCATCCTGCTGTGACAGCCATTGCTTGGGGATTTATTTGTACATTCTGTATTATATTAGCATTCCCATTCATACATCAAGTACTTGCATCACTGTCAACGCGATCATCATCTGGTAGAACGTTAGAAGACGAACTTGAAACATCCGAATATATTTTCAGGCACGGGTTGGCCTGTTTTGGAGTGATTACTCTATTTTCGACATTTGGTTTGAAGCTGGCGAGACAGTTGAATATGCACATGAATGGAACTTATTTGATGAAGACTGTGAGAAGTATCCTCCTTGTACAGAATCCAGATATTTCAATGTTCTCTTTTGACAACCAGTTCATCGAAAATGCAAAGAGTAGCTGCTTGTGGGGACTATGTCTCGGTTTAGTGATGAAGTTTATTGATTGGTTGTTCTTCTTCAGATGGATTATTCCCTCCACAAGTCTCGTTCCTTTCTCTAATGACAACTCCTCTCTGGCTGTGGCTTCACCAGCTGTAAGTGATTTGGTTGCAGATGTCACATTGATCACCAACGTTGCATTGTGGAAGAGATTGTTCTACAGTCTATATTGTGCTGTGTCTGATGAATTACTTGGCCGATTATTCTTGTTCCTCTTCCTTGTTGAAGTTGCCAGAAGAGTCAGAGTCTATTTGATCCAGCAAAAAGATAATTCAAACTCGCACTTTGTTGTCAATACTCTGAAGAAGTATGGCAGACAGTTTTTGACTCTTTCTCCCATCGATATTGAAGGAGCGATTAAGAACTATCTCAACATCGAGCCAAATGCCGAGCAAAAGAAGCCAGCAGATGATGTGCCAGTCGACGAATCAGTGAACGCTACCGTGACAATGAATGGAAGAGTGAACGGCGTAATCATCACGGCCATGATTACGGCCTCCATTTTGTTTGCCCTTACCAAGTGTCCTTGGGAAATGACAATGTATCCACCGACGAACTTATTTATGTGGTCAATTGCATTGGTGAGATGCATCGTGATCCACGGCCTCACCTCCCTCATCTACTGCTACATGTTCTTTGTGCAGCAGAACATTGAGTTTGTCATTCTGGCTCATGCTGTCACGGAATTTGTCTTCTGTCTGTAATTTCCGATAAACTCCATTTTCTCTTGGCAAAAAACAAATCTGAAATTGTTCGGACAGGTTCGGGCTCTCAGATCTGTGCGTGCTGACATCGTAAGTGATGCAGAAGATTGTCACCTGTGAACCATTTGATCTGTCCGTAATCCTCACGAAGGGGAAGGAATTGCACGTGCATGCAATATCCCCGCTCGAAGCGAAAACGTCAAATGTCTTCTCTGGGAACCCAATTCCCCTTGTTGAAATCGGTTCTTCACTTAGCTCGCATTCACAAAATATCATTCACAAAAACATCTTCAGAACAGAATGTCTTCCAGCAAGTTTTTCATTCTCCTAGCATTGGTCGTTTGCTATGCAGGAACTGTCATGGCATACGGACATGGTTACAATTACTTTTCCAGTGACAGTCACAGTGACAGCAACACTGCTTACAAAATTATTCAAGTCGGTCTCAAGCAGCCTTATTCCTTCTCAATGAGTGACTCTGAGATCAAAAGATACAAGAGATCCTCCTTCATGAGTGATCATGGAAGAAGAAGAGATGGTGGTTGGTCCATGAGTGATGTGCCTGCCGATATCCAATCCACTGCATACGCTTCTTCATTTTCCACTGATGGTGTTGTTCAGCCAAGAGCTTATTCGAATTCATTCTCCATGAGTGACCGTATTCGCTCTTCAAAGATTGCTCCAGTGTACTACTATCAAGAACAACAAGAGATGGCTGACCTCTATCCAAGGGGATTTTACTCTGATCTCTATCCAAGAGGATATCCAAGGGGATTCTATTCTGATCTATATCCACGAGGATTCTACTCTGATGTTCAGGTTGCCTCCGTTAGACCAAGAAGAAAGATGAAGTTGTCATCCGATTTGCTCACAATCAAGAAAAATCAAGTGTTCTCCATGTCTGACAATAAGCCAAACCTGGTGATTAAGACTCGTCCTTCATTCTCTAGCGATTTGACTGTTATCAAGAGAAGTACCAGTGGGAAAGAGGTTCCAGTCCTTCTCAAGTGTACTCAATTTGTTTGCAAGGATTTGTCAGGAAAGTATGTCATCTTGAAGCGTGTCCAATAAAGACAATTGCGCAACGAGAGCAATTGACTCCCTTTCTCCAAAGCGTTGTACAGTCAAATGAATGAAATACAAAAGGAATTTAGAAACATCTCTGGGAATTCTTACAATGCGATGCTGCCAATCCAGGAAAAGCGTCACATGTCGCATACGAACTCTCCGTTTCCCCTCTTCTTCCAAACTGGCCATCTGCACCACATAAAAAAAAGCTGCACCATCATCCATACTATCTCTTACATATATACCCAACCACAACTACAAACACACAATGAGAATGAATATTCGTCTGATTGTCGCAGCTCTCGTGTTCGCACTGTTTGCTTGTTCATTTGTCGCAGCTTATCGTCCAATTGTTATCAGCAGAAAACTGCTAGGTCTCAAGCCAAGAGGCTCATTTTCAATGAGTGATAACGGTAGAAAGGCAGGTGGTTGGTCATTGAGTGAGGAAACTCCAGTCAACTATCAATTGTACAAACCAGTTTTTTCCACTGATCGAATTTTGCCAATTGGTTTTGACAAGAGAATTGAGAGATTCAATAAGCCAAGTACGTGGAGTGATCTGATGCCTCGTGGTGACAAGTTTTACTCTGATGAAACGCGTCTTTATAAGCAGATTGCGTACATTAAGCCAAGAACTTCATTTGCTAGTGATAGAATTTTGCCTCTTGGTTTTGACAAGAGAAGTGTTAAGAAAAGCATTGATCTTGCATACAGAAAGCCAAAGACTTCCTTTGCTAGTGATTCGCCAAAGGGTGGTCTGGTTGGTGGCTATAGACCTACTTTTTCCTTGTCCGAGTTTACTGGTGCTAAGGCTTACACAAATGCCTATAGAACTGCCTTCTCCTTGTCTGACAGTGAATCTCAACAC
Organism: Tetramitus jugosus; assembly: GCA_937625935.1. Lineage (NCBI taxonomy): Eukaryota > Heterolobosea > Eutetramitea > Acrasida > Vahlkampfiidae > Tetramitus > Tetramitus jugosus. The sequence continues at coordinate 85,263 of OW569355.1, read as the reverse complement.
TACAAAAATTGGTGGTGGTCTCTCTCTGATGTTTTGCCAGCTGTAGCAAAGAAGCAATCTGGATTCTCAATGTCTGATAAGAAGAGACTTCGTCCTTCATTCTCCATGAGCGACATAAGCAACCGTTTTAAGGGTGGAAGGCATAAGCCATCTGGATTCTCACTGTCCGATAAGAGACCTCGCCCTTCATTCTCAATGAGTGACAGAGGAGTCATCCAAACTCAAGGAAAATATAGACAACTTGGATGGTCCATGTCTGACAAAAACAACCATATTGTAAGACCAAGACCTTCCTTTTCTTTGAGCGATGCACCAGTTGTGAGAAGAGGAGAAAACTTAGCCCCAGTTCCATTGAGATGTAATCACCTCGTTTGCAGAGACCCTGCAGGAAATGTCTATGTTATCAGACAGGCTTAAGCGAGCTATCTTTCAGATACAGTAAGCGAGTTTGTCGTCCAATAAACCATTCCCAACCAACAACCTTAAGCACAAAGATCACAACCGAAATTTCGCGCCCAAACTTTTTCCCGAACATTGATCCCGCTCAAATTCTTGATCTTCAAAAAACGAGGAGCTTTCTCCGTCATCAAACAAAACACAGCACACCAGCTCAACCAAAAGCTCTCCACTTGTTTTTTTTCCATCATCATCATGTCCACCACCTCTGATCAACAACAACAACACCAACAACAACCTTCTTCTTCATCATCAACAATCATGAGTGACTCCATTTATCACTATGCGGTCACAGCTCAAAAACCAACCTGTGTCAGTCATTCTCTCGCTGGTAATTTCACATCACCAACAGATCGAAATCTCATTATTGGTAAGTGTACACTGATTGAGATCCATCGAATCACTGAAGAAGGTGTTCAACCTGTTCTTGAAGTGCCCATTTATGGTCGTATTGCATGTATGGAGTTGTTCAGGCCCTGTGCTCAATCATTGTCATCTTCATCCTCATTGTCATCATCATCATCATCTACTGCTTCCAGTAGTAGTAGTAGTAGTGGTGGTGGAAGTTCCTTTGCGACACAACAACAACAACAACAACAAGATTACTTGTTTTTGATGACTGAAAACTATGATACGTGCATTCTGAGATACAATAGTAGGACCAATGAGATTGAAACAGTGGCAGCTGGAAACGTGCAGGAACACAGAGAACGAGTCACTGAAAATGGAATATTTGCCTTGTTTGATCCCTTGTCCAAAATGGTGGTTCTTCACTTGTATCAGGGATCTATTAAAATTTTGCCATTGACTCAATTGCCAGCTCTGCAGCAGAGTAGTAGCAGCAGTAACAATAACAACAGTGGAGGTAGTGGTGGTTATTCGACAACGTCTGAGGCTTTCAACGTTCGATTCGAAGAAACCGATATTTTCGATATTAAATTCTTGGAGACCAGTGATCCATCGACATCTGTATTGGCTGTCCTGTACGAAGACACAAAACGATCCAGACACGTCAAAACATATCAAGTATCGATCAAGTCCAAGGATTTGCTAAAGGGACCATGGGAACAGCCCAATGTCGACAAGGGAGCCAATATTCTCATTCCAGTGTCGAATCCAATGGGTGGTGTAGTGATCGTGGGTGAGTCAACCATTACGTATCACGACGGTGTGAACTTTATATCGTCTCCATTGAAAGCACCTGCCTTGTTCAGATCGTATGGCAAGATTGATCAGACAAGATATCTATTGGGTGATAGTGATGGATTATTGTATGTGTTACGCTTGAATGCCACCAAGACGCACAAGATTGTCTCATTGGACATTGAAAAGATTGGTTCGACGAGTATTTCTTCCTCGATTACATACATTGACAACGGATATACGTTTATTGGATCGACTTATGGTGATTCTCAATTGATCAAGTTGCAAGATGCCAAAGATGACAATGGAAACATGTTTGAAATCTTTTCAACGTACACAAATTTGGGATCCATTGTTGATTTTTGTGTGGTTGATTTGGAGAAGCAGGGACAAGATCAAATAGTAACATGCTCTGGCGCCTTTCAGAACAGTACGTTGAGAGTCATTAGAAATGGTATTGGTATCGAAGAGATTGCAAGTATTGATTTTTCGGGTATCAACGGTGTTTGGTCTGTTCAAGCCAATGGATTCGATCGATACATTATCCTGACCTTCCTCGGCACAACAACAGCCCTGGGATTTGATCAGGATGAAGAATTGGGAAGTGTTGAAATCAGTGGACTAGAAAGCGGTAAACAAACTGTGAGTTGTGACAATGTGCTGAATGAGATGTTTGTTCAAGTGACTGAGGCCTCTATCAGACTGATCAGTACCGATGGCTTGCAATTAGTTGATGAATGGTGTTCATCGGACAAGATCCTTCATGCATCCATCAGTCCAACTCAAGTCATTATTTCCACGGGAGGTGGCAAACTCTTCTATTTTGAGATTCAAAATTCGAAGCTCGTAAAGGTCAAGGAAACTGTCATGGATCATGAAATTGCCTCCTTGGATATTCACCCACTCGGTGATAATACAAGATCTACCTTCTGTGCTGTGGGAATGTGGACAGACTACAGCATTCGTCTGTTGACTCTGCCAGATTTGGAACAAGTTCAGTCCTATGCTCTCCCAGTTGAAGTCTTGCCAAGATCGCTCATATTCGCCACATTCGAAGGAATTAATTATTTGCTATGTGGTCTTGGTGATGGTCACTTGTTCAGCTTCCGATTCGATGTTGAGAGTGGAAAGTTATCAGAGAGCAAGAAGGTGTCATTAGGAACGAAGCCAATTCGTTTAACAATGTTTACATCCAAGGACGATATCAAGAATGTGTTTGCTGCTTCAGATAGACCTACTGTCATTTACAGCAACAATCAAAAGCTGCTTTATTCGAATGTGAATTTGAAGGATGTGAACTTCATGTGTCCTTTCAATTCAGAGTTCTTCCCTAATTGCTTTGCCATTGCAAGAGAGGATAGCTTGATGATTGGTTCGATTGATGAGATTCAGAAGCTTCACATCAGAACGATGCAATTGGGTGATCAAGCTCTTCGAATTTGTTATCATGAATCGAGTCAATGTCTCGTTGTTTCGGCTACTCGATTCACAAATGATGTCAAGAGTGGTATCGAGAAACAGTCTCACTATATTTTGTTGATCGATGCTACATCGTTCGAAAAGATTGGTGAGTTCGCGTTGGAAAAGGAAGAGATTGGCCTGTCGCTGCTGTCCACTGAATTTGCAGATGATGAGAAGGAATATCTCGTCGTTGGTACTGCATATGTTTCTCCAGAGGAACAACAACCAAAGAGAGGTAGAATTTTGGTGTTTGACATCAAATCTGAAGAAAAGCAATTAACTTTGATTTCGGAGAGAGACACCAAGGGAGCTGTCAATACTCTATCCGAGTTTAATGAGGGCAAATTACTTGCAGGTGTGAATGGCACCATACAGTGCTACAAGTGGTCGGAGGCAGATGATGGCAGTAAGGAATTAGGTGTTGAGTATCAAGCAAAGAATAGAGTGTTTACTGTTTCTTTGCGATCGGTTGGTGATTTTATCGTTTCAGCTGATATGATGAAATCCATTACTGTGTTCAATTACAAGCAGCAAGAGGGAACCATGGAGGAAATTGCGAGAGATAACAACTTCTATTGGATGTCCGATATAGAAGTCGTTGATCAAGATGTAACTATAGGAGCAGAGAATGAATACAACATCTTCACTGTTCGAAGAAATACCACATCAGAGAATGAAGAGGAGCGAAGAACACTTGAAGTTGTGGGTAGATATCATGTTGGGGATTTGATTAATAGATTCCATCATGGATCACTCGTTATGAACACTGCGGCAAAGACCTCTGACAATGATGATGTAGATATGTCAGGTAAGAAGGACAATGGTTCCAAATCGACAAGAGACGGTAAGCTGGAAGAAATCTTGAAACCAATCATTTATGCTACCGTATCCGGTGCCATTGGCATTATTGCTCGCCTGACAAAGGAACAATATGACTACTTCCTTCAAATTCAAGAAGCGATGAACACTGTTGTGAAGGGAGTTGGCTTCTTCAAGCATGAAGATTATAGAGCTTTTAAGATTGCTGGTCGCAAAGAGAAGGCTAACAACTTTTTGGATGGTGACTTGATTGAATCATTCCTGGATCTGAGGAAGGAGCGACAAAGACAAGTGGCTGCAGAGGTGAGAAACCTGACAAAGAATGATGAAATCTCATCCATTGACGAAATCGTCAGAAGAATTGAAGAACTTGCAGTTACATTGCATTAATGTGGCGCTACAAGGGCATTCTCCTTGTTGCTCTCATTGTTTATAACATTTTCTTGTAAAGCACCGAGACACACTCTCTTTGAACTCACATTATCTACATTCTTTTTGGACACACGTTTTCTCTTCTGCATCTTTGTCCGCAGTTCTTGGTTCTCGGTTTTTAGAGCAATAATTTGCCTCTGAAGAGTGTTTACCTTCTCATAAGTGCCTGTATTGTCCACAACGAATTCACTCTTCTCTTGTTCAAGTTCATCTATTCGTGATTGCAATTCTTTCTCAGACTCTAGAAACTGTTGCACCATGTCATTTCTATCTAACTCGAACTGTTCAATTAATTCCATCTTTTCTGATTCAAACTCCTCGGCTTGCTTTTGTAACTCCTCAGCAATCAAAGTAGCCTGCTCCGAGTGCTCAGATGAGAGTGTTTGCGTTCTCTCAATTTGTTCTTCCAATTCTAGACACTTTTGTAATTGTTCCCGAGACATACTATCAAAGTTTGCTCGCTCTCTCAACAGCATATCATCATATTTGGTTTTTAGAGATGATAGTTGTTCTTGATGAGCAGTATCTTGTTCTTGTAATTGATTGGTTAGGCTCTGTATTTGTTCATTTAACTTTTCAACTTGTTCTTGGGTCTCCTTACTTTGTTTTAGCTCTTGATTCTGGAATTCCTTTGCTTGATTGAGATCCTTCTCATATTGTTCCGATTTAATCCGTAGTTGCTCCTTAACTTGAAACAACTCTTGTTCATAGCGCTTTACCTGTTCTGTTAGTTCAGTAGCTATCTTGGTCTTTTGTTCAATCTTTTGTTGAAGTTCAAAGGAGTGAGCCTCCGATGTTGCCATCAAAGTCTTTAAACTGCTATTTTGCTGTGTTAATTGCTCGCAGACTTCGAATTGTGTTTCATACTTGGCCTTCCATTCAGCGGCTTCTTTCTTGTGTTTTTGCATCAAATTTTGATCTCGAATGATTTCATTAATGTGAGCTTCATTCGTAATACTCTTGGCTCTACCAGCAAATTTCAATGTTGACAAACTCTCCTCGGCATGTGCAGCAGCTGGAGTGATTGTGCATATGATTGCTGTTCGGGAATTACCACCAAGAGCAGGTTGCAAGATACGCGTTAATTTACTGTCTCTGTACGGTATATGAACCCCTCCTTCACTCAACTTTCCAATCACAGTTCCTAATGTAAGCAAGCTCTTATTGATGTGACCACCTTCAACTAATCGCTGACCTTCTGATCCAGTGTGTTGCACACGCTCCGATCCAGCCAAATCCACAAGATTTAAAGTGGCTACTCTCACAGCTTGTGCCTCACAAGAATCATCATCGTTGCTATTCATTCTCACTCTCGATTCGATAATCAACCGGAATATCGTATGAGAACGAGAACTTCTCTCATTCATGTTTGTAGAGCCGACATGTCTGTGGCGCTCACCATTGGCCATCAATTCTAAAATCTCGTCTGGAGATGTGACACTCTGTTCCTTTAGACCTCCCACAAAGATGCCTCTGTGCAGGTCTTCATGAATCTTTAGGTTTTTACTCTCGGGATCCAACAGATCCATAATCACTTCATTATAAATCTCCAAGTAGGACACTCGAATTAAAAACTCTCTGTCCTGTGTTCTCATAATTGTATCAAACACTTCATACACCGATTGAGGTATGATACCAGTTTCCTCTTCTGTTCCCTTCATTGTAAAGGTTTTTCCACTGGATGTCTGACCATAGGCAAAAATTGTACCATTGTAACCTTGGACAACACTCTGTACAATGCGTTGCGCCACTTGTTCGTACACTAGGCTTGTCGTGGACGCGGAGTCATACACGTGATCAAAAGAGTACACTGTAGAGCCGGGAATAGGTGCTCCAGTCTTTGAATTACACTGATAAAGTGAGTTATGAGATGTTCCCCAGACAGCAGGAGAGCCCAGCTTGCTTTCTCGTTCGTTTAAGGGACGAATACGGATACAGACAGAGATTTTATCATAGCTACTGGCATGCCTAGAGGTTGGCTTGTTCGTTTGACACACGGCCAGAGGTGGGGCAAGTGAGGAAGACATGTTGTTCTTGCTGTGTGCTGCTGTTGGAGAATCCATTTGACCCTCTGTCGATAAATACTATTCTTTGGTTTTTCTTTTGGCGCCAAAGAAGTTTGAAGCGCAACGATTCATTTTGAGCGCGAAACCCATGACCGTTACGCAGTTTGTGATAGTTCGTTCTCAGCTAAAGAATGATTTATTGCAAGTACTGAAACAGATGATTCATTCACAGAGGTTGATCTATGAAACTCGAAGTTGTAACTATTCGATTCTGTTACTGTTGTTCCCAGTTCGAACCAAAGATGATACAGTTAGGTCACACCGATTCGAGAGGATGCAACAACTGGAACATCTGATGGCTTTTGTGGTTGCTTGTTGTCACTTGAGTGTAAGGTGGATAGATCGATAATGGATGGATGATGAGTCGAGGTTGAGATCGAATCAGATGCTGGACTGACTATTGATAGAGTGTGATGGAAGGAGGGAATGAGCGCTGTACTGCGAGAATGAGCAGCAATATTAGTCACCACTTCACCTGGATCGTCATCGTCATCCTCTTCATCCGGATCCTCAAATCCAAAGTCATCCTCACGTGCAAATTTGTGCATTTCTCTCTTTTGATTCGAGACTGCCAACTTCCGGTATTGCACTTTCTCTTGCTGCAGAAGCACACTCTCCAGTCTTGACTGAGGGGTTGTTGTCGCTTCATTATTGACACTAGGTTGTTCGAATATAATTCTTCCTCCTCTTCCTAGATAACACTTTGGAGTCTCTCGTAAATCATCAGTCAATGAGTCAATAATTTCATCACCCTCAAAACCACCAGTTTTTCTCATACTGACCAGGAAAGAGAAAACTGGTGTTTGAATCGTGGGTTTGGCCTTCACCAACTCTAATAAATTGATCTCCTTCACTTTTTCTTCTTTGTATCGTTTCACTCTCTTCCGAGACTGTTCCTCTCCATCTGGTCGATTGGCTTTCCGCTTGTTCTTCGTTTTATTTGTTTCGGTCTGTACTGCCACGGCAATTTGCTTCATACTCTGGTTCTCTTCATTGTTCGCTTCTGCCTCGTTGTTAGGTGATATTACAGATGATTCTCGTTCATCGCCGCATAGATTCTTCAACAGAATTTGTCTCGTTATTTTACAATAGTTATGCTTCAGAGTTTCTCGGTGATGCATATCTTGCATCAGTTGTCGTAACCTAACGAAATCACCACGAAGCTGCTGTAGTCGTTGATAGGCATCTAGATCGTTTTTTCTCTGTTTCTTTGGAGCACGTTCTCTAGGTCGAAAAGCAAGTGCTGGATTCGTATCGTCCATATCCGGTTGCAACTACACCATTATAATCGTAAGATAGACATATATATTGTGAGTGTGTCGATGCTTCAACTGCACATGTGCACATGCAGACACACATAGATAGAGATACATACCGCATATTCTTCCAACAGTGGCTTACCACATGTCTTATAAAGACCTCCATCCTGTTTAAACACTCGCTTCAATCGCTTCTCCTTCCAATACGAATAAATATAATGCAGTAACTTTGGTGCTACTTTTGATAGGGAAGGATAATGCTTGATTGTATCTGAAATGGAACATAGTGTCTTATTGAAACCAGTTGTTTTCTCGAATCGATCAATGCACACTTCCAATGTATCCTCTGATAGTGTCATATCGACGTGCGTTGGGAGCGTACGATTCATTGATTGACGTGCGTTGGAATGAATTCGCCTTCCATTCTTTCGATAATGATTCCTTATTAGACTTGCATTGTTCATTGCATGATTGTCGTTATGATTATTGTGTTTGTTGTTTGTGTCATGATGACCATTCTGATGATGATGAGTGTGCTCTGTTGAATGATTCGAGTCATTATCTTCGTTATCCAACTCTTCAGTAGTAGTACTATTGTTGTTCTTGTTATTTTGAGTCAATTCTTCTTGTTGTTGCTGTTGTTGTTGTTGTTGTTGAAATCGTGCATTCGTCCGTTCTATAAACTCAAAATCATCCGTGTCCAAATCATATTCCACCACAGTGTTCTCCTCATCAAAACTCCTTCCCAAATAACGAATATAAAATCTCGGTTGATCAAAATGATGAACATTGACATAATCCATGTTCTCTTTCATGATTACAGGTGGAATCGGAATCACTCTATTCAATTCTTCCATGTCCTGTATCGGAACATTCATCATTTTTTCTCCTTCATCGGTCGTACCACTACCACTACCACCACTAGTGGTGCTACTGTTGCGTTTCATGCTTTTACTAGTGGATGAATCTGATGCGACCAAGTTCATTTCTTCCAACTCTTGTTCATCATTCTCAGTTTTGAGAAAGATGATGGGCAATGGACGATCCACATCGATTTTTCGTTGTCGAAAGTTCATTCTGCGACCAGAACTCGCTGTTGCTGCACTACTTGATTGTTGACTGTCGTGCATATGTATATTGTTGATTGATTGATTGTTAAAAATTCAAATGTGTGATTGATGATATGATGATGGTTATTGTTATTCTGTGATATATCGTTTTAAATATATATATATTTTATGTGTGTTTGTTTGTGTCTGCTCAGTGAGGATGGCCTGTTTGGGTATTCTAAAGAAATATTGTATCTATCATGTAGATCACACAAAAACACAATGTTTTTGATTACTGGTAAGTTTGGCGCGAAAAAGGTTTTCTTGTTGTCTCCCTGACACGAGAAAATGCGTTTTTTTTGTTTTGGCGCGCTTTGTGTTGTTGTATGGATGTGGCGAAGGTGGTCTTGAACAAAAAATATGTGAACAACCATGTACGTTGGAGAAGTTTCCAAGTTTTTCTTTTAATTTACTTCTGATGGTTGAACTATTCCATTTGAATGACTTCATGTTCCGTTATTATTGACCTGATGAGGTCATTCTGGCTGTTGGTTTTGTCATGATGTGAGTAGTCATGTTTGACTCTAATACGTGGGTCTAGTTTTGTGATGGAGAAGGTTTGATACGTCAGTGTAGATGAGTAAGTTTACAATTCATTATTGTGCTCTATGTGCAGTGGAGAAAAACCATCCCTTTGTGCCACAGACAAAGTTTTCCTCCATCTCTTACTTCTACTGATCTGATATTTACATATCCTTCTCCAGAGTTCAGCCCCGCATTATAGCTCTTGATGTACAGAGGTTTATTGTATGAACAATTATGGCTCCTTTTACGAATAGAGTGGAACCTCGCTACCCATCAACAGAAGCGAACTTTGATATGTTGAGGAATGGACTTTGTGATCGTACTACTTTGCATCAAAAACTTGAGAAATAATCATATCATAAGGTGAGGCCTCCAAGTTTTTCTTGAGTTCGTCGATAATCAGTATGAGCCAAGTTCTTGCATCTCGTCCCTGTACTCTGCCTGACTTTATGAGAATTATAACTGCTCATTCGTGAGTAGTTGAGTTTAAAAAATGATAAGCCATGTTTGAAACTGTGTCACATATCACATACTTTCATCTATGAGCTGGGTTGACTCCTGAGAACCCATCATACCACACAATTGTTAGACATAGAAGAACAACGAACTCGAGTTTCCTTCTTTTGGCTTTCCAAGGTCGTTATTGTTGATCAATAGAGCCATGGTTGATCTCCAAAAAATCTTTCGTTCACAATCGAGCCTTGTTTCTTTCTGTTCTTCCTTGAATCCAAGTAGAAATGCCTGGATGATCATAATCATATTCTTCGGTCTTGTTTTTACTCCTTCTATTGTGATAAAGCGTAGTATCACGGACAAGATACTCTCCAGACGCAACATGGACTTTACAGATTGGTTCGTAATGAGTTTCAACAATGTAGCTCTTCTCTTGCATCCTAATAATGATTGTGAGTTCATTGTTTCATTCTTCTTGTCGTTTGAACTACTCTTGTTCATTACCATTGATTGAATCAGTTCTTGAATAATTGATTCCTTTCCCTGTACATCAGCTTGTATCATTGCATGGTGCCACCTTTGCGCCATAGCTTTCAAGTCCAAGTTACAGGAGACGGAGAGCAAGCAAGAGTCCAATCGCAAAGCTAGAAAACTCAAGTCCCATTGCGAGCCTTCATTTGACTCCCTAATTCGACCAACGATAGTTTTAGCACACAGTTAGAAAACAGCAGAACGAATGGCGAAACTTACACGTGACTATGGCTAAACTGACTGAACGCAGATGACAATTGCATCAATTCCTTTGAGAAATCTGTAAAAACAATAGAATACTTTCTATCAGAATGAGAGGCCAAATTTTGTATGAAATCAAGAACTTCTATTGTCCATTCACATGTGACTGAGCTAGGATGAGCATTGGCTTGATGAAGAACTTGTGTGACTTGGAGTAAAAAGTGTCTCATTGCATCAATTTCTCCCATAGAGAAAGTATGTTTTGAAAAAGAATATTTTTCAATACTGTCTATCCAAGTCTTGCAGTTCATTTTTCGATTGGTTGTTTTGTATTCAAACTTGAATTCTGTCTCGTAGTTGGCTATTCTTCCGTGATAGCGGGAGAAAAATCAGTCAATCTCCAACGTTTAGATTCTAATCAATTCCAATCAAAATTCACATCTACGATTCCAAGCTGTGAATTTCACCATAACAAAAGTCACAACGTAACAAAGGACAAATTCAATCGATCTATTTGCGCACCAAAGAAAGTCCCAAACTTTTTTTCCAGAACCCGAGCAAAAATCAGAAAACAGCCCGTAATCCTTCCCACACAGCACAACACGCAACAAGCGCACATCAAAACCATCACACCAGTCTCCCACCTTTCTTGCTGCTGTTGCTGCTGCTGCTGTTTTACATAGTTGTAGTCTCTTCTCATTCCACTACAACTACGAACTGTTGAAAACCACCACAAACAACCATTGATCATTTCTCTCTCTCACCACTTCTATTTATTATTATTCTAATCAATCTCAACAGCACCTGTTTTGAAATATAATGACTGTAGTTGCAACTCAACAACAACAATTAAACTTGTTCCTCCATCCTCACCGCTCTACTAATAATAACAATAACAATACTCAGAGCACTGCTATCACCATTGCCAACCACAACAATCATAACGAACCTAATTCTCCGACTCCCATTCTCTCCACTGTGATCGCTCCTTCTGGTAGTAATAATCGCTTCTTTACTCCACACAGCAGTGCTTCACCCACTACACCAACCTTTCAAAGGACAACATCATCTTCTTCTTCCTCCTCTTCATCATCATCATCAACCACTTTGTCAAAGACCATGACCACTACTACGACAACTACGACAACAACGACGACAACGACAACTTGGGCCACAACAACAACAGATGAAAGCTCTTCATCATCGTACTTGATGAGCTCTGCTGCTGCAGCAGCTCCCTTGCCTGCCTGTACCAACTTGTCACCTGTTGTAACAACAACAACGACAAACAATCTTCATCTTGGTGTGATTGATGGTAATGAGGATGATGATGATGATGATGTGAGTATGATGATTAGTGGTGGTGATAATGATGATCATGACACTATTGTTGTTTCATCCATTGTTGCAAGTCCTGTGACGACAACGAGTAGTACAACGACAACAATGACTACAACAACAATGTCCACCACCACTGTTCCTAGCACGTTGAACGATGAAGACAAGGCCATTGTCAGTGGAGGTGGTGATCGTCAGACAATTGTGGGAGGATCAATGAGTGATGACGTTGGTTTTTCAAGCATTGGTCACCACACGGAGCCAACCATGGAGAACATTTATCATCGCATAAAGTTCAATTCGGAGCAACAGTGTCTCCTGATTGACTTTTCCCATATTTTTATCGCGTGCGAACAGCACGTGGAAAATATTCGGTTGAGCATTGAGAGCTTGCTTGAGAGTCACAAGGCCCACCAAATTCACTGTCTCGTCAACTATGATGAGTTCACTTGTGCCAATGATGAGCTCATGAAATTGTATACGGAACGTGTGGTGCGGTACCTGTCGGAAAAATACTACCGTAGCATACAACGGTACACGACGCGGGCGGCGATACAAGATACTCCCTCTTCAACCAGTGGTGGTGCCGTTGATAAGGCCTATGCGGACCAATATCGTTGCGGAAAGTGTACTCCCTATCATCGTCACGTGGCCTCTTCATCTACTCCTACCAACTGCACGTGCAAGAGTATTGATGAGTTTGAACAAGCGTTGCGAACTGCCAATTTGAAGCTTGGTCAAATTTACAGGTGTGTTGAAGTGATTGGTGATCGCTATGTCGTTGAAGGCTACTTGGGTGAGGGATCATTTGGAAAGGTGCGCTTGGCCTATGATCGAAACACTGGACGCAAAGTAGCTGTCAAGGAAATGGACATGAAACAGGTGAGAAGCATGGGCATTGAGTCATTTGTACAGAGAGAGCTTCAAATCATGCAGCAATTGTCAGAGGCACCAGATGCACATGAGAACATTGTTCGGTGGTTCAACACGGTGCGACACGGTGATTATTTGCACATTGTGCTCGAGTATTGCTCTGGTGGATCACTGGAGAATACGTTTGACGAACATGAGCAGTTTCCTGAACGTCAAGCACATAACTATTTTTGTCAGATCATTAGTGCGTTGCAGTATCTGCACGAGAGACATCACATCATGCACAGAGACCTACAATTGGCCAACATTTGTCGCACTGATAATGATGTGATCAAGATTGTGGATTTTGGACTCGCGGACTACTTTTCTCCCACAGAGTTCAAACACACGCTATTTGCAGGTAATGTAAACTATTCTCCGCCAGAGATGTTACTGGAGAAACGGTACAAGGGCCCTGAAGTTGACTTGTGGGCTTCTGGATGTATCTTGTACAAGATGCTCACTGGTTATTTGCCGTTCCGGAATGCACAGAGAACATTAATGGGCCAATTCACGATTCCGTTGGAAGAAGAAGAGGAATTGAGTCAAGAAGTCAAGGACTTTTTGTGCAAGATGTTGAACCCTGATCCAGTGCAACGGTTGACCATTGCACAAATCATGGACCATCCTTGGTGGCACAAGTTCGCGTGAGAATAAAACTTTGCGAGTTTCACATGACAACTTGATTCGTCTTGCAATATGTTTTTATTGGTTTAATTGAGAGTTCAACTGGAAGAGATATCTAGAGCAATCTATCGAGATGTACTGGTTAATGCGTCCTGCAAAGTTGAACAGGTTTTGGATTGCTTGCCTGTCGTCTGCTAAGATTTGACCAGCAAGTAATAGAATGCGCGAATAGAGTTGTTTCACATCTTCGTGAACATTGGCAATCTCAATACACTTATCAATATCTCCCCTGAGAGGTAAGATGTCGGACATGTATTGCTTCAGGGTTTCCTTTGAGGGCTGGGCAAAGAACTTGGCAATGTTAATGAGCAAGCGAAGAGTATCTGTTTCACCAATGAATTCGCTGTCCTTTGATGAAAGAATGATACTTGCTGCTGCCAAGGCATCATTCGTAGGTGCTTCCTGAAGGAGGCTATCTCTGAGGAATTTGGTAGCACTCTCGACAATAGCCTTTTGACAGTGTTCGCCCTTGAAATAAGCAATATAATAGAGGTTGATGGCTTCCTTGTACCGTGCCTTGTTTTTGTATTCTTCAGCAACCTTCTTGATGAGTGATCTCAAAATATGATCCGGTAAAATAGCAAGCAATCCAGCTCTCGAAGCATCACTCGTACCAAATAAGAGAGCCACATCATCAATCTCAAATACAAATGATATGAGATACTTTTCAAATTGTTCATCTTCTCTCAACAGAAGCAAATAGGAGATTGCACTTCGTACATCACATTGAGAGAGCATTCGTACATAATCGTTGATAATATTAGCAAATTGAAGCTTCTGAGGTTGTTCGAGATGGTAATAATTGATCGCTATGGCAAAGTGAACAGCTTCAATTGCAAACTGTCCACCATTTTGATTAAATAAATATTTGATTGCCTCTGAGAATTGCTGTGTTAGCAGTAGTAGTTTAAAGTATCTCATCACATTGGTACCACGACAGAAGTGATCAGGACCAAAATTCAAAATCAGACTCTGAAGATCACTAATATTCTTCACATTCAATTTGTACCAGATCCAGTCTTCGGTCGTTGTGAAAATATCAGCATGGTTCTTGTCTGGAGAGAGCTTGCCTAGTACCAGATAGAGAGCATTCAAGTATTTATCGGTTGGTAGTTGTTTGCTTTCCTTGTCAATTGTTTCATGGGAGCTAAAATAAAAAGGTGTTAGCTTTCGTTATGAAGCACAAAAAGAGAATAACTTGAACAACAAAAGAATCATACATTTGCTCGGCTTGACCTGAAATGAGTCTTGTCAAAACGGGTCTGCCTTCATGTCCACATCTCTTCAAGATGGCTAATGCATCATCGCGCAAACCACATCTGATGCAATAATAAACAAGTGCCCACAGAGGCAAGAATTTTCCATTGCTAATCTGGAATCGTTCAGATGTCTCAGAGTATGACTTGTCATTTTCGACTAAAATCTCAACATATCTCTCCACTTCTCGCATATTGTCACTCACCATGTACAGCTTATTCTCTCTAATGGCTTCCTTTCGACTCGTAGCATAATGATTCTTTACAATTGTTTTCACAAGTGTCAAGTATTGATTGGCTAGTGCTTTGATGGCTCCTCTGTTGCGATCCTCGACCAAATATCGCAACAAATTCCAACATTCAATCACTTCTGACTTCTCTTGAACGTCCGATATGATTTCTGTTTGTTGTTTGAATTGTTGAATGAGATCAAATGATTGGTTCAATGTCGTAGTGGTCGTCATCATCCATTGATTCAACACTTGAGCGTATTGTGCCACGCGACCAGTCATCTTTCCTCTCGTTTCATACCTCTTTTCCACTGGCAATAGAGATGGAGTGGAGAGTGTGTATGGCGTTGTTCCACTTGCACTGTAACCAGATGCAAACGTCGTAGAAGTTGTCGTGAGAGGCGATGACATGACATCTCCCTTGACTGGCGTAAACATATGACTGGCACTCATTGGCAACATGAGTTCTTCTCTCGTTGGCATAAACACTTGATTCTCCACTCGTTTTCTCACATTTTCCTCCCAATCTCTCTTCACAAACTGTTCATAATTGGCATAGAAACGATTGCTCGTTGCTTTTTTTGCATCTTCAATCGTCTGTAGAATGACCAATGATTGTTGACGTCTCAAGTACGTTTCCATATCCAACATGTCCATTGATGGTTCGACATGAGTCGATGGTTTAATGGCCAATAGACTATTCTTGTATCTCTCAACATTGAATCCCTTCTGAGACAGCAGGTAATCACTCTTTGGACCCACTTCAGCAATTCTCTTATTCTTCTCCTTCAACATTTGAGATTGTTGGAGAACACTGGCCAAATTCCTTGAAATTCCTCTCTCTAGTGCATCCAAGCGGTGTTGAACAACAGAGCTACCAAAATCACTGCCTACGACAAGTCTCTTTGACTCTTCATACAAGTTTTCAAATGGTTCAGTGTCCATTGGATCGTCTTCAGCAGAGTCTGCTGTTGTCGTATAGTTGTTGTTGTTGTTGGTGAGTGGGTTGTTTGTATTGGTGTTGGTGGTAGCAGAAGGTTTATTGACTGCAAAAGAGGATTCTCCAAACTGCATCATCGTTGTCGTCGTGATTTAAATTTTTTTTCCAGTTCGACAACAATCGTTTTGCCTTGTTGAAAGTCGGAGTGTCGGCGTGATCTTACAAAAACTTCCATGAACTTGTTGAAATTTCACAGAGTCAAATGAAGTTGTCGGATAAAAACAGAACATTGGATAAAAGTTCCGGAGACAAAAAATGAATAGATCTTGTTTGAATGTGGCTCTGCGCAGCCGCAAGAATGGTTTTAGCTCAAGGTATTATCATCAACCGAGTCGAAGTTACATCTCCTTTCCAACTCCATCTCAGATCCAAGAAATTCTGAATGAAAAGATTTTGGAAGCCTGGAACCAGCTTTCCACTACAGTTCCCTCTGCTGCATCAGCTGCATCAGCCGCAGCCTCCTCTGTTGCTTCGAGTGCATCTGCTGCAGCTACTTCTGCGGCTTCGACTTTTGGATCCATGATGAGTCAGAAGACTCCTACCCCGAATGCGGTGAAAAGAGTTCCTCCTCACAATGGATATGATGACGATGATCAAGATGAAGAAATCAAGCAAGCTGATCCATTCAGGAGCTCGGAAGAACGTCCTCATGTATTCCGTATGATCACATTGCATGATGATCACTTGCTTACACCTGGTCAGTCTCCATTGTTGTCGCATCAAGACCAGCATCACCGTATGCAAGCCAAGGACAAGCTGGACGAATGCACTGTTTATGTCCGAGGGTTCTTGTCCAGTCATACGAATACGAGTTTATCCGTTCCATCGTTTCTACTAAGGAGGGATCCAGATGAAGATCGTGGATTAAAACCACCAGAGAACGATGACAGGGTGTTTGATCGATCGTATTTTCGATATTGGCGACAATCGCACATCGAACTCTCTCAAAAGTCGAGTCACATGTGGGGTGATAGAGCATATGGTTGGGAATGGCCAAATGGGCGCTTTCCTCACCAGTTTGATTACTCATCTCTGGGCCAGAAGAAGAAACATGAGGAGCTAAAGAATGAGGGAAAGTTAGGATCTGATGAGATTCCGCTTTCTTTCAGCGGTCTACCACTACCAGTAGCAACGTTAACATATGCTGCTTTTCAAATTGTAACCATGTTGTACAGAGGAACATCAATAACCAAATTCTTCAATCCTACACTGCTCTTGGGAACAGTGTTGCAAGATGTGGCACTCACAGTCGTTGTTGGATACTTGGAGTTTCAGCAAGCAAATGTCAATGCACAACAATATGCTCACTTACTTAGAGATGAACTAGTTAAATTGAATGACAAGTACAAGAAGGTGAGAATTGTGGCTCATAGTCTCGGAGCAAAGCATGCCGTCGAGGCAATTAAGTTATTGGCAAATGATCAAAGACCTTCAGAGGTTCACTTATGCGCTGGGGCGTTCGCAGAGAAGGATTACAATGAGATATTCAAAGAGGGTCTGACAAATTGGAGAAACCTCAAAAACACTTCATACAGCTACTGGAACGAAAATGATTCCATGTTGAATGTCATCTTTCGAGCTATTTCTTTGGGAGAGTCAGCGATTGGATGCTCAGATTTACTGGGCAAGTACGACCGAATACAATCAGTCCATGTTGGAACGCACCACTTTACAAAGGTGTATCGACAACTCATGGTCCATAACATGTATGCTCCGCATTTCCACAAGTTTGCCAGATAAACAGGTGCCGAGATATTTACATATTTTTACTAAAATGACGTCCATCATTGTTCTACTGACTACTGTCCTGCTGGGAATGCTTCTCAAGTTTCTCTTGTATATATCCACTTTCTCCAATATTGATACCAGCATGCTGCATCAATGTCATATCTCCAATAAAGTCCTTAGGATCAACCTTTCTGGCCTTTTGTTGAATGAGTGATTGCATCCGCAACGTATCTCTCAACGCTTCTTCTGATTTGGCATCTAATGGAAATCCCCAAGCTTCAATTTCCACTACATCAAAATTTGTGTCACTTGCCAAGCACGGGGACTGAAAGGTAGCACAGTGAGCATTGCTTACACCAGATGTAAACTCTGACCGAAGTTCCAGGGCAAAGAATTTGACTTGGCCCCCGATGCCTAATCCGTTGTAGATGGGGCTATGCGAAGGATTCCCAAAATTAAAGTACATAAAGTTACGATTGATCTTGGAGGCTGCTTTAAACACTTGGAGAGTGGGTTTCAATTGAAAGACAAAGCATTCATCCGATCCATAAAAATTTACCTTCTTGTCCCATGCTTCACTGACAAACGCCCCGAATACATAACCCTTTTGATCCTTGATAATCAGGAACTGTGGGCCTCGATTCATGACAGAATTGTAAAAGGTACGAACTGAAACTCCGTCGCGTGCCGAGTTGTACAACAGATTCCACACATCATGTTTTTGGTGACGATCAGGGAGATGTGATCGCAGGATGGAGGCTTCTTCTGTCGAGAAGAGAGTAGGTTGGCTTCCTGCAAACAAGATTTCTCTTGTTGCAGATGGATCAGGTTGGCACGAGCTTTGCTGCTGATGCGATTCAGATGTTTGACTTTGTCCCATTTTTTTTCGTCTTATTGCTGTTTTCTGCTCCAAAAACCAATCCTCCAGAGGAAGCTTAAATAAAGTTAATCAAGTGACCGTGCCATCTTTCGGAGTTCTAAACCCAAGATATGTCCGTTGTCTCTAATTGTTCTTGGTCGTATCACTCCAGGAACAGAAGAACAACGGACGCAATGACAGCAACTCTGTTCTTATTCATAGTGTTAAATCTGGCAAATGTTACGGTGGCTACGAGTTCTCAAGGCCTGTGTACTGGAGTCCCGCCAACTACCTCTACAACCATCTCTCAGAAGGGAGAACCATGCTCACAGAGCTACAAAGATGGATGGTGGGGTCTTGACTGAACCCAAACTAGCCCTGGACAATGTAATGGTGGTTACTGTGATCAGAAAGACGGTGCTTTCTCTAAAGATTGTAGAAGTGGTCAATGCTTGTATAAATATTAACAGAGTAATTGTCTCTCTTTCATTTTATTGAACTACTACTATCTAGTTCAACATCACATCTTTTGTCTAATTTTCTCAATAACATAGAATACACACATGTGCTCAAGTGTCTCAACTTGATCAACTCTTGATTTGCAGCTGAGTTCCCAATAGGTCCAACCCTTCTGTACACAGTGATCGAAAGCCTGATAACTTAAAGTGTTATCGTTCTTCAGATCACTTTTCAATCCAACCAGAACCACTTGGCAGTCATTCACCCAGCTTTTCATACTCATTTCTACACTCTTTGTTTTGAGAATGTATTCCAATGATTTAGGGTTAGAAAGATCAAATAAGTACAGAATGACCTCAATAACTGCATGAGAGGAGAATGGGAGATCAGAGTAATACATGGTTAATGTTGATGAACCCATTTGATAGTTTGGAACAGCAATGTCTTGATCAGCATTTCGATTGGTTCGGTCATCAAATCGATGGTTCAGAATGGCATTGAACAAGGTTGTTGTTCCGATACCGTTTCCTGAACCTAGAACCAGAACGTTGCCCATTGCTTTAATGAACTCTGGATGATAGAGGGGTAGTTGCCATTTCTTATGAATACTCTCGTATTTAAAACGAAGACCGTATAGATCTTTCCACGTTTTCCCTCTTTTCCCTTTATCAGACTGATGGAACAAACAGAGTTCTTGCCTCTCATCTCCTGAGAAATCGTCAATAAAACGCTTCTGCCAATACTCATCTTGATTCAATAGATTGTTCCAGCTAGAATTTAACAAGAACAAGTGAATGTAATCATTCAAGGGGACATATTCTGCAATACCCATCGCGATTTCTTTGGGTAAACAGTGGCCTGATAATGATAGTTCGACATAACGTCCTCCATTGCGTTTGTGGAGGGCGCTACCAGGCTTATAGTTTTGGAAGAAATCAAACAAGTAATTGGTCATGTTGCAGTGGTTACGTTTTTTGGTGAACAAATTTTGTTCGTCGGAATCAAGTTACTTTCCGATCCAAGGGGAGTCCAATTTGTTTTCGCTCGCGTGTTTCTAGTACGAAGGAGGAAGGTGCGCCGAAAGGAGGCGTGTAGTATAGAATTTAGTATTCTTAATATGAAGCTTATCGCCTCCTATTTTTCTTTGCTATTGTCGCAAAACAGTCCTTCACCATGAATGAGATTCTCAAGAAGGAATGTTCAGAGAGAACCTTGACATCTCTTGTCTTGGTGTTAGAAGCAGGGGGATTTTCGGCCTGTCTCCGTCGCCACTTCAGATACACTCGTGGTCGGTCGGATTCGAACCCACGCACGAGAGAAAATGGAGTGTACACGCGAGACAAGCTTAGGTACATTTTAAGAACAATCATCATTTCTACAGCTGATTCTGTCGTGAAGAGGAGTGAAGGGAGAACCAAGGACTCAACTCTCCAAAGAGTCGGTATGGCCTTCTCTGCTGCAAGTGCGAAGAAGGCCAACCGCATCAGACTCAACACAGTTAACGATGGAAATATGACATGTACTGATAGTGAAAGTGTTGGGGAAAAAGCAGCATATTACTTTGAATCTGCGTTTTCAAAGGAAACGGCGGACATGTCCTATCTCAGGACTATCCCAGCTCCGAGTGCTCAAGATACCATCAGAAAGGAATTCACGCAGATTACAACTGAGGAGGTGCGCGATTCAATCGGATGGCTTAGAAACAAAAAGTGCCCTGGACCTGATGGGGTCCACAATGAAATGTTGAAGTTACCAAGGACAGATAGCAGGGACTACAGCTGGGAGCTGTCGGAAATTTTATCAGGGTTCTTCAACAATATCCTGGAGAGTGGGTCGCTTCCTAACAGGTGGAAGGAATGCACTATCGTTCCTGCCTATAAGAAAGGCGACGCGCAAGACATTTCAAATTACAGACCTATATGCCTGTTAAGCGCTCTGTCGAAGCTCTTCACAAGGCTACTCAATGCCCGAGTGTCAAAGGCAGCAGAGGCTCCCTCATTGTTTACGAACACGCAAGGGGGAGGGCGAAAGTTCAGAGATATAAGGGAAAAGCTATCAATCATGAGAGGGGTCATTGATCATGTCAACAGGAATGATGGTCAATTGTACCTCCTCCTGACTGATATCGCAAAGGCTTTCGACTCTGTTCCCCATAATGCCATTAAGGAAGTGTATTCGTTCTTTGGATTCCCGGAGCACATCGTCAATTTGGTTCACGACATGGTAACTGGCAACGGAGCCAGAGTAATGGCTGGTAAGTTGTCAAGGCGCTTTCTGATGGGGAAAGGCACGAGACAAGGTGACTCATTGTCTCCGACGACATATGTGCTCGTTCACCAAACGGTACTGATGTACACCGCTGGTTTTGCCAAGGGCTACGAGGCAATGTCGCAAGACATTTGGAATGTAGCGTACGTGGATGACTGCAACCTAATGTCCAATAACAGAGAAGCCATTGAGAAGACCGCTAACAAAATGAATGAAGTGTTGAGCATGCTCAGGATGGTCATGCACCCAAACAAATTGGAACTCTATGTCAGGAAGATGGGCAGAAGTAGCTCAGTACACAACATAACGGTTAATAATGTTGTTGTGCCTGCAAATGGAAGTGAAAAAACTTTCAGGGCGTTAGGACTCTTCACGAGCCTGAACGGTTGTACGACAAGACAAAAGGAGCAGGCACTCGAAAAGGTGAAGAGAGTAGTGAACCGTCTCGGCATCATGAGACTCACAGCGAGACAAGTGGCTAGAATCATTAACACCTGCATCCACCCGGTGTTCCTTTACGCCTGTGAATTCACTCACTGGACTAAAGCGTGGATCAATAGAGTCAATCAGATGGGCAAAGCGCTCATAAAACAAGGATCAGTAGCAATGAAGCGATACCCATCCGATCTGCTGCAGGTTTCGTGTGACAACGGTGGGTTTGGACTACGAAAGATTGAGGAGTCCATTCTAGTAAGAACTGCATGGTTCGTTAAGGACATGCTGAGAGGAAAGAATGACAACGAGGCTCACAAGCTAATGTTGGACTCGCTTGAGGAGATCAAGCTTCTGCAAACATTCCAAAGGGAGAATGTCTTTCAGTCCAACAACAGGCTAGAGCTTGTCAGACACACATACCTCAAGTGGTGTGCGGAGCGCATGCACAACAACAATTTGACTGTCTCATATGGAGATGAGGTCAATTGTTTGAGCTGTAACCTTGCCATGTCGCAGCCAAACGATGTGGTCAAGAAGTTTTTTAAGATTGGTGTCAGCTTGAAGGAGCAGCTGACAAGAAATGGTAAATGGGTCAAGCATGGCGAGCTTGTCAAAGCGCACGGTAAATTTGGCATCAGTGCGAAGAGATATGGATACATTCTCATGGACCTTGAACTCCTACAATGCAACGACACACACGATCGTTCTACTGCAACCCTACCAATACTGATGTACAAGGACAATTTTGAAGTGGTTGAAAAAAAGCAGATATGGCATGCTTTCACTCGGCAGTATCGAGATCTGATCGGTCGGGAGAAGTTGTGGTGGATTCAGAAGGCATGTTTGGGAGGTGCAACAGACTTCTCCTTTATGAAATGCCCCTTTAGGGTTGATAGGAAGCTTGAATGGTTCATTGCTCAAGTCAAAAGCCAAACACTTCACACAAAAGCTGTGGTGAAGCATCTCTACGGGGTGGAAGATATGGACACGGCGTGTCCCAAGTGCAATTTTGAGCAAGAGACGGTCTTGCATTGCCTTGTGAACTGTCCAGTTGCTCGAATGGCCAGGATTTTGCTCTCAAAGGAGGTCTCAAAAAGGTTAAGCTCTATGGGTCTGCATAAGTCGCAATGTGTTGATATTTGGTTTGATAACCAGCAATGATGCAATGGAAAACGAGCAATGAACAAGCAGAGAAAGACAGGCAAAGACTATTTGATCGGAATGTTAGGGGTAGAAACTCAAGCTGTTAAGCAAGAGGCCCAAGGGCTCAAGAAGAGTGGAATCAAGAAGGAGGTAGCCAAGCTGAAAGCTAAGCGGTTTGTGGACAACACCAAGAGGAGATTTGTGGAGGTGATGCGTCACCTCTTCACAAATGACCTTTTGCCTTGCACACAGTTAAATTAACTTGTAGATCTACAGAATCAACCATCAGACACCACAAATTGTTAAAGTCTTTCAACTCCAACTTCTGTGATCATAAGACCTTGCTCCTTCTTCAACATTCGATGGAGCTCTTTGTATATATTCGACTTGTACATTTTCCATCCCGAACTGAAAAAACCAGCCATCTCCAAACTACAGCAGTTTGCAAAATTCTCAAGAATGTTTTCAGAGGGAGTTTATGGCGACACAAGCTCTATTTTATTGTTTGTTGCCAACTGGCAAATTCGACTATTCTTGCTTCGCCGCTGCGCCGCTCGGTCTTGAAAATGTTAATTGTCTTTACCCTACCTATGGTCTGTTCAACTATGACCCTCACACTCCCATGGAGGTCGTTGAACAGACTGTTCCTCCATCCAAGTTTCCTCCCCTTCTTATTTTTGTATGGACAAAAGCACAATTCATCTGATGTATGCTTTGGGTGTATGCGCATATCTTTGGCCTGCATGAGATATGCTATCAGGAAAAACGAACTCAAGTTGGAGGGACAAGACCTCTTCAAAACCTTGAAGAAAAGTGATCCCAACGGCTCGGCACTCAATACCTTTTCAAGGGAGATTCGGGTGGTGGAATTTTTAGTCAATCTGACGGTGGTCTATAATAAGAAAGGTACCGTGATGGAATTGTCTTCCATGTTAAGGGGTAACTCTGTGATGGTACAAAGCATTTTGGAGTTCGGAATTGGGTTCCTCAGTTTACAGAGTTGTTGACCAAGAATGGAGTTCCTTCAATTATTTGTAGCATTTTGAGTCATCTCAAAGAGGATTCCAACAACGTTCTGAAGGTGACAATGTTCGAGCGCAAAACCGAAACAACGAATCAAAAGTGTGCCGAAAGCGTGGATCGAACACGCGACCTTAAGATCTTCAGTCTCACGCTCTCCCAACTGAGCTATTTCGGCTCATATATTAAATTTCCGATTTTTTCCGCTGCACTCCAGCCCAAAAACGCGAACACATGTCTACACAAGGACCGTCAGTACAGGCGGTAGTTATACGCAGAAAGGATTTTGTCTTATGGACAAAAGTCAGCAAGGATGCAGCAGTCAAGAGAAAGGAAGTTGTGGTTTCTGGCAAATGCAACAATGTTACCAATGAAGCTTTGGTCAACAGAATTGTACATGGTTGCAGTGAAAGAGTGGAGAGAGTGCAAGTGAGCAGAAAGGGCGAGTATTTTAGAGCGTGGATAGTCCCAACGAATGACAAAGTGTGGGAATTCATTGAATGGTTCAACTGCAGAAATATGTTGAATGGTGCGCGAGCTGTTCCGAACAGCCGTATGAGGGCCACACATGATGTGGTGCTGGTGGGAGCCGGTAAGTCCAGTGTTGAGGAGATTTTAAAATGGGCTGGACGTGACAATGTATGCGGAGTCGAACTAAGAGGCAATTCAGCGATAGTATCCACAAAAGGACCTAGCTTCGCTGAGGCATTGCTGGGAATAACTCCGATGAACAATACAACAACGAGAAAGTACGTTCACCATACTCAAGATCCTATCGAGCAATTGAAGAGAAATGTGTCTCAGCTACAGAGTGAGCTGAACAATGTAATGGATCACTATGCGAGAAGTGTAGAAGAAATTCGTGCACTTAAGGCCGAAATGATGAAAATGAGACAGAGAGTAAGCACTCTTATGAGTGGCTTCGAGAGAAAGGAGAAATTGTTTCCAGATCCAGTATCGGAAATGGTTGATATCGAGGCTTTGAACTCAGAGAGTGGGGAACAAGTGCTGAGTACCCCGGTTGCACAAACTAAGGGGAGACGTACTGCTGGGGGAAAAGATAAAGGTCAAACTAAGTTGACCGACTTTACTGCAAGAAGCGGTGGCAGAAGAGGGACGAAAAGAGTAGCCAATGAGTTGGAGGATGTTCAGACTCAGAGTAAGGTAATTTTAACCGGCTCTCCTGGCGGGACAATGTATGTCAATAGGACTCAACCCATTGTTGAGACCAATGACGAGAACGAATTGTCCCAACAATGAGTACGACCTTAAACGTCGTATGATACAACATCAGGGGACTCAAAAACAAAAGAAGTGGTGTTGTAGCCTTTTTAGAGTCAAGCCCGGAAGTCGATGTACTAATGCTGCAGGAAGCAAGTTGCAGGAATGAGGGCTTCAAAACCTCTTTTT
Source organism: Tetramitus jugosus (assembly GCA_937625935.1). Classification (NCBI taxonomy): domain Eukaryota; phylum Heterolobosea; class Eutetramitea; order Acrasida; family Vahlkampfiidae; genus Tetramitus; species Tetramitus jugosus. The sequence goes on along the minus strand of OW569355.1, from coordinate 60,063 downwards.
CCAGACAACTTGAGACGGTGGGGTGTATATTGATCTGCAATGATGTAGTAGATAGAGTTATGACAATAGTACGCCGAGCTAGCGTTCAAGAATATAGGGTGCTTTTCTCCAGTGATAGAGTGCAAGTGATCGAGGTTGCGAGTGAAGAACTTAGTGTTAAGTTGGTTAACCACTATGGTCCGCATAAAGAAGCAATTGGAGGACACCACTATGTGGCAACTAATGAAGTTCTGAGAGGGTTAGCATACAGAGGAAAGCTAATCCTTGGAGGCGATCATAACACCGTGACGATGAGCACTGATCGAAGCACGGGTAAGTTGGATGTAAACAGTGCTCATTTTAGAGCATTGATTGAGGGGCTGCAGCTACTGAGTGCCAACTCGGTTGCAAACAAGGAGGACTTTCATACCTTTTTCAGGAACCAATATTCCTCGAGGATAGACTCTGTTTGGGTCAATCCATCTGCTACGGAAGTAGTGAAAGACATTCTCCCATACACAAAGAATGGTGTGTACAGTGACCATATCCCTACGATGGTGAAGCTCCGGTGGATAAAGGATGGTACTGAGATAACACAAGAGCCGAAGCCAAGGTTCCCAAAGAGGGATCACCTGTCTTGGACTACCTACTCGCAGTCTGTCATTAACAGTCTCGAGAGGATTAAATTTGCAGATCTCTCGATTGATGAACAGTGTGAGCAAATCACTAGTGCTATCACAGATGGTGCAAAAATCTTCCCTGAGATCAAAGTGATGACCAAAGGGATTGACAACAGAAGGGTGAGAAGATGGATGAAAGAGAGGGAAGCTCTTGTGGAGAAAATCTCCAAACAGGGGTCGATGTTGACAAGCAAAGTTATGAGGATTTGTCATGCGTACGGTGAAGAAAGCAGTCAATTTGGCATCCTTACCGCTCTGGCGAAAGTGGAGAAAGAGCTAGGAGGGCTAACAAAAGATTTGGAAAGTGGCTATACAAGGCTAGGACAACTGAGTTTGTGGATCCTAGGTTTTTCTTCAATGCTGCCACCGGCAAAAGGTCAATGAGGATAAGGTTTAAAAGTTTCAAACTCCATGACACCATAGTTACTGACCAGGTGAGAGTAGCCGAGCATGCAGCGAAGTACTTCGAGGAAGTGTTCGAACATGAATTTGCTAATTTGAATTTCCTGGACGAAATGACATTCAAAGCTAGGAACATGGAGCAATGGTTTCCAATGTTCAAATCTGAAGAGATACTACAGTCAGTGAAGTGGTTAAGGAACGGTAAAGCGCCGGGTGTGGATAGAGTGTACAACGAGATGCTGAAGCTCCAACACACGAAGAAAAGGGACTATAGATACGATTTCGCGGAGGTCCTGGCGACACTTTTCAATAACATAGTTAAAGCCGGCGTTTTTCCAAGCAGCTGGAAGAAGTGCATAATCGTCCCTGCCTACAAGAAGGGTTGTCCTTCGATCATTGCCAACTACCGACCTATTTGTCTATTGAGCAGTCTGTCGAAGGTCTTCACAAGACTGCTCAATCAGAGAGTTGCAGAGGCAGCCGAGAAAGCAGGGGTGTTCAGTAACACACAGGGTGGTGGTCGCAAAATGAGGGACATCCGGGAGAAGCTATCAATCATTAGAGGCGTGATCGACCACGCGAACAGAAAGGATGAACAGCTGTTTGTCCTCCTAACTGATATCTCCAAAGCTTTCGATAGTGTACCACATAACGCGATCACCGCTGCGTACCGCTTCTTCAATTTCCCAGAGAGTATCATCTCTCTCATTCAGAGTATGCTCGAGGAAAATGAGGCAACGATTGGAACTCAAGTTAGGTCTCGAAGAATCTTCATAGACAGGGGCACTAGACAGGGTGACTCCTTGTCACCAACTACTTATGTGATAGTGCACCAATTGGTGTTGCTTTATGCTGGAATGAGAGCAAAGGGGTATCAGGCCATGTCACAAAGGATCTGGAATGTGGCATATGTTGATGATTGTAACCTATTCAGTGGAAGTCTTGAAGACATAGAGGAGACAGCTAATGTTATGCACAAGGTGCTCAAGTGCTTGGGCCTGAGTATGCATCCTGACAAATTGGAGTTCTTTGCTAGAAAAGTGGAGGATGGATTGCCCGTGATTAGGGTCTCTGACAAACTAGTGACGGCTAAGAACAAAGACTCTGTTTTCAGAGCTCTCGGATTGTTCACCAATCTCAATGGTGATACCGAAGCACAAAAGAAACAGGCAAAATTGAAGGTCCTGAAAATTCTGAACCGAGCCAGGCTCCTCAAGTTGAGTCCTGCTCAAGCAGCACGGATCGTTAACACATGCGTGCACCCAGTGTTCCTTTATGCATCGGAATTTACCCACTGGCCAAAGAAATGGCTCAATGAGATCGAAGGAATCGGCCGTAAGGCCGTCAAGCATGGATCTGTCGTGCCTTACAATGTCAAGGCAATTACTGCCTTCAAATATCTCAAGGCAGAGGCTCCACCTTCAACCAGTTCAATGAACTTCAATAAACTCAGTGATTCCGCAACGCAAGACAATACCGTTACGATAATACAAACAAAAGCACCAAGATCAACAACAGCAGAGATATCGTACAACACAGCATGAGTTATCAAACAGTAGATTCAAAAGCAAAGAACAAGAGAGCAATGGTTCGTAGGTGCATGGCTGAGAGCAAAGTAACAAACTACTACTATGCTTATGACAATATCGATTGGTCAAATGTCAGTGAGCAGCAACAGACAGAATTCAACAAGAAGATTGGAGGACGTGTTAAGTTTGAAGAAGGGAAATTATTCTATAGAGTAGACATCACTGAAGAGACTCCTGTTTTCAAAAGTGGTGTCACAGAAGAAGCGAAGAAGAAGGCTCGAGACAGCAATGTATTTGATGAATCTATTCTGACATCTAAGAAATCTACGAAGCACGAATGGCATTATATTCCACGAGTGAAAGATCGTGAGAAGCTTTTGAGAGAGGTTCACCATGCTAATCATATGGGGACAAAGGCTCTATTAGCTCAATTCCACAGGGATCTTGTCTTGTGGCCTGGTATGCAATCTGCAATCGAAAAGTATACCAGATCGTGTGAAATATGTGCACGTAAGGGTGCCAAGAGAACAGTAGAACCAATCAGAACAGTTGTTGCAGATTATCCTCTACATCATCTCTACATTGATCTGACCTTCATGCCAAAGGTCGGACGTGATATCGGTATGGTCAATATGATTGATCACCTTACAAAGAGGATCTGGAGCAAACGCATCAGCAGCAAGCAGGCTATTCATGTCAAATCGTTTCTTATTGAGACATTTGAAGGTATTGGTCTGCAAATATTGCAAGATGTGACACAAGCAAAGAACATTATGTATCTCAGATCAGATAATGGTGGAGAGTTCATTGCACAGTCAATTGCAGATACTTGTGCCATGTATGGTTTCATCAAGAAGGAAGGTCCTGCTTACACTCCAAGGTGTCAGGGAGTGATTGAACGTCCAAACAAGACGATCAAAGACTTGATGAATTCTATTTTGTTGGAGAAGGATATGCAGGAATGGACTTTGCTTCACAGCCAGGTCATTAACACATACAACAACAACCATCACTCTACAATTGGCATGACACCAATGCAGGCCTGGGATGCTTGCTTTGCCCTGCATGAATCAGATCTTTCAGAAGCGAAAGCAGCGTTAAGACTCTTCAACATCAACCAGATCAGAAACAGAATAATCAAAAGAGGAGAGAACGATGCAGCTCGTAAGATTAGTGGCAAGAGAGTTGCAAAGTATCATAGAGATGCAACTGTTCTGATCAGAGTACCTAAGAAGTACAGAAGTACTGAGAGATTTGTCTGGGGCAGAAAGGCAAAGCTTGTGACTCAACAAATTGTTCATGGTAAGCTGTTGGACAAGTGGACGGTAGCATGGATGGAAACTGGAGGTTTTGCTAAGAGTGAGAAGCCACACACCACAACATCTTACTACATCTCTACCAGTGACATGAAGCCATTCTTTTATGGAGATGACAAGTTCACAGAAGTGGCTCCAGATCTAGAACCTCCATCAGAACCAGTGTACAATGATGATGATTATTTGAATGATTATGTTGATCCGTTGGAGGATTCTACTGTTGAATTGAGTGATCAGTTGGATAGAATTCTTGATAATGCATTGGGTGCAGTACAGGAATCATCTGGATCACAGCCCATTGGCAGTAGCACTCTATCTGGTTCTGTTGTCACTGGAACACGTCCTTCTGTCCCTGCATCTCTACCTGGTCCTCTCTCTATTAATGCACCTCTGCCTGGTTCACCCTCTATTACTACTGGTATGCTACCTGATCCAACTGCAGCAATGATATTCTTGGCTTTGATGTCAATTGGGACTTCCAGAACTGCTGGGACTGCTCCAGTGATGATTCATAGTATGGATATTGATCCAGTTGATCATTCATGTCCTGCTGATGTCCCTGCTGTTGCTGAGATGGGTTTTCCATCTATAACTGATGCTTCTGCTACCAGATCTGATCATACAACTTCAACAAAGCGAAAGCGAGTTGAAGAAGAAGAAGAAGAAGAAGAATGTCTTGCCACTCCAATTATATCCAGAAAAGGAAGGAAGAGGAGGAAAGTTGTATCAAATAAATCTGCTTAATGTTCAATTCTTCTTATGATTGTTCTGATATGTTTCTGTATGTCAGGTGTCACAACTGTTGTAAGGCAAAGTCCTTGCCTTGAAATAATTTCCAAGGTTGCCTTGCCTTGAGATATAAGGCGGGACAGGATCATCTGCCCTTAAGAGGTTCCCTTCCGAGTTGTTAGCAGTAGTGAGAGATCAGGGAGGAATAGACCTGAACAATTTCAAGGAGAGTCTAACCTCAAAGGTCACAGCATTCATTGCGGGAATGCTGTTAGGAAAGAGAGATACAGAAGCACGGACGCTATTATTGGATACGCTTGATGATGTCAAGCAATCACAAACGCTCATTCGAACGAGCATCTTTAAATCCAATATCCGCCTCCGTGAGGTGAAACACACATATCTTGTTTGGTGCGCCAAACTACTCCATAGCTCTGGAATCACCGTCTCTACTGACGACTGTCACGAATGTGAGAGGTGCAGCATTGGTTGGTGCCTTCCCACGGGCGATTCAAAGCTACTCCGGCGCTGTGGGGTTGTTAAAAACCATCAGCTTTTTGATGATGATGGTATCATGACAATGCCCTACAAAGTAGCGAAGTCAAGGTTTAAGATGTCAGGTATTGGCCAAAAAAAGTACATGAGGATTCGTGCTTACTTGGAACTGCTTGGTAAACCGTGCGATGAAAAGCGGTTTGCTCAGAGAACCGGGCAGCAAAAGGTCTCAGTGTCTGTCAGTGGTAGGGCGCTTGTTGGGGATAACATCAGGAAGGAACTGACTGATCACTTCTCAATGAGTAGGAGTGATACTATCTCAAAACATGCGGGATGGTGGTTGGAAGCTGCATTGCAGCAAGACAAGGAGAGGAATAACTTTCTCAAGTGCCCATTTGGTCTGGAAAGAAAGGAACTTTGGTTCTATCATCAGGTGAGAAGTGGAACTCTCCACACACGGACTGTCATTCGACAGTTGTACAATCCCCTGTTCGATGTCACTTGCGCACATTGTTGCAAAGCTCCAGAAACCATTGTGCATCTACTCGTGGAGTGCGAACTCGCAAGAATTGCAAGAAGCAAGTTGGTTGAAGAGTTGAAGGTGAAGCTGGACAAGTTGAGTCTGCCGGACTCTGTCAAGGCCCCTATATGGTTCGAGGATGTTCTGTACGAGAGTGGAAAGATACAACCACGAAATGTAAATCGAACACCTGAAGGAACACTGGAGGGACTGATGGGAAAGGAAGGAGACTTCAAGGATGAACTCCTGGACGAAATGAAGCTCTCTGGTAAGAAGAGAGTTGAAGCAGAGAAAAAGATAAGGAGAATCATTGATTCAATCAAAAGGTCGTGCATCAAGGCACTATACAAGATATATATTAACTCTGTCGCGCAGAGGAGTGAAACACTGCTCGTCACCTAACGGTGCCGAGCGGAATCATGACTCACAGTAGGGTATAGAATAAAGTGGCAACAAATGTTGTATGGAAAAAAAAAAAAAAAAAAAAAAAAGCTGCACTCCAGCCCGTCTAACTTTCATAAAAACGCCGATGAAAAAACGAACACACACCCCTGTTGTTCGTGAGTATGAGAATCCACGCTATGCTGTGTGGACCACAGCACCAAGAGGAACTGCACCAAGCAGCAAGGAGGTCATCATCACTGGAAAGTGTGATGACTCTCCCAAGGCTGCCTTGGCCAAGAAGATTGGCTTGGATTTTGGTGATTTGCTCACCAGGGTCCAAGTCATCAAGAAGGGCCCCAAGAGGTTTGTTGCGTGGGTAACTGTTGTTGATGACAACATTTACCCATTTGTTGAATCCTTCAACCGCAACAAGAAGATGAGTGGCTGCAAGGCAGCACTCAAACACAACATAGATTGTGCCAAGAAGGTCGTCCTCCACGGTGTCAAAGGAAAGACGGAGGACGACATCAAGGCCATGCTTGGCACAACAAAGGTCAAGAACGTGCTCAAGAAGCATGACACCGCCTTTGTTGTGATGGAGTCCGAAACGTATGCAGAAGCTTTGCTTCGGAACGTTCAATCCATGCCAGTGGAGGTGGAAGCAAAGCGCTTCCTTCCACGCCCACGTGATCCGGTCAAGGCTGTCAGCAAGAGGCTGACCAAGATGTACCAAGAGCTACTGGCTGTGGTGGACGACCTGCGCCACCAAGTCAGTGTGTTAAAAGATATGGCTTCCGTCAACCGGATTCCCCTCGCGCCCCCGTCTCCAAGGACGCCGGAGCGAATCTCCGAATTCGAACCTTCGACTCCATCTACGACCGATCATGCCGGAATCCCATCCCGCCACTCCAACTACGGTCACCCAAGAGCCAACCAACAACACCATTGATGAGGATGCTCGTAACAGAGCAATCCTCGAGCTAGTATTGAACACCTCCGAGGTGTTCAAGAAAGTCAAGAAAGAGATTGCTGCCCGAGCAATCATGGTGGACCGTGCAAGAAGCACAACCACCGAAGAAGATCCAGTTGAGTTGGATCTAAGTAACCCCGACTGTGAGTTACAGAGTCCCCAACTCAACGAACACAAGAAGCGATCAGCACGTGTCACCGTTGGTGACACTGCTGCCAACAAGATCCCGGCCAGGTTGGCCAGTATCACATCAGGTGCTCTCCGTAGGTCCTACCAACTGGCTAGGACTACGGAGCCATCTGACCTCACCAGTGGTGCTCCAGATGGTAGTGGAGGCCCTCGCAACGAATCCCTGAAGAAGGGATCAAAACAACATTCCAAGAAGAGAATGAATCCTGTTGCGTAGGCCTGCCACTCCACTGGGCAAGCACCACATCATGTTAGGCAATTGAGAGCAGGCAAGCCTGCTCTCACACAAAAGAAAAATAAAAGTTCCGCAACGTGGTGCATGAGCACCATTTGTTGTATTAAAAAAAAAAAAAAAAACCGTCTAACTTTCATCAAAAAAAAACCAATGCAAACAAACGGAAACATTCCATCCACTCCAATGGAGGTGCGTGAGTATGTCAAAAACAGACATGCAGTGTGGACAACACTTCCAAAAGGTGGTTCAGTCAACCGCCGTGAAGTAGTCATCAAGGGCAACGACCAACAGGGTCTGCACTGGAGGTAGCGAGACACGTTGCAAGCAAGTGCGCACCGTGGGTGACAAGAGTACAGGTAATCAAATGGGAGAAGAATGAGTTCATTGCATGGCTCAACATCAAGAAGGATGACATTTATGAGTTTGTGGCTCATTTCAATGCCAGGAAGTGTGTGAAAAATGCCAAAGCATTTATCAAGAGAGGGCTCGATAATGACAAAAAGCTTGTCATGTACGGTGTAGAAGGCAAAACAGAGGAAGAGGTTTCAGCACTGGTCGGTGCTGACAAAGTACAGCAAGTGGTGTTGACAAACAATACAGCGTTTGTGACAATGAAGTCACAAACATACGCTCAAGCGGTAGTTGGAGATGCCACACTGACAATGAAGGTAAGCAAATACCTGGAACGCAGAGAGGAACCGCATATCACTGTTAACAAGAGGATAGAGAGTACTAGAAAGGAGTTAATCCTGATGGTTGAATCACTGAGCAGAAAGGTTGCCTTAATGGAGCAAGTGATGAAGAAAATGACTCAAGGACATAGAGAGTCAGCAAGCGATGATCAAAGAGAGACCAGGAGAAAGACCAGGAGAGCACCTGTTAGACGAACTGCAGAAGCAATTCGCAGTGAGGATACTCACCCACAACAGGAAGATGAAGCCAGCAACTGGGAGTCCACATTGCAACCTCAGAGCAATGATGTGACACAAGACGAGCCAGCACTATCTCCCCAGCGTAGCCGCAGCAAGAGCACCAGCGCACTAACGAGCAGATCTGCTTTCCACGAATTGGCAGAAATATGTCTGACAAGCAATCAGGTCACTCCAGTTAAGAGGGGTAAAAGATGCGCAAGCTCTCAACTGGATGAGATGAATGAGAGGAAAAGACAATTGATCAATACCCCTGCTCGCCTACCAACGATACGACAGAGGGATACCTCTTTAACTAGAGCTCCAAGAGGTGACTCAATAATATGTTAGGAATTGTCTGGTACAATGTCAACGGTCTGCCTGGTAAGGCCGTTGACATTATTAATATGTTGAAGCAAGGGAATGTTGACATTCTCTTGCTGCAAGAAACAAGAATTCTACACCAGGATCAGCTGACAAAGCTGACGAAACAACTAGCAGCTATAGGCTGCACACTCCTCTGCGAATTCCCCAGCAAGTATGTTGCAACAATTATCAACACAAGGAAGGTATCAAGTCATGGGATTGTTCACAGCGATGACCGCTTACAAGTAGTCACAGTGATATGTGGCAACGTAACACTCACAATAGGGAATCACTACGGTCCACACAAAACAAACAAAGAGCATTATGAGAGGATCAGCCTGATCCTTAGCAGAGTATCCGTTGCTGGCAAAGTTTTATTTGGTGGTGACCATAATGCGGTAGTGGCAGAGGAAGATAGGACATCGAAGAGGAAGGACCCAAACACTAACTCACTGAAGAGCATGGTCAGCAGCTGCAACATGCAGGATATCAACCAAGCCCTGGGCGTACATAGGTTTCACACCTACTATAATAGAACAATGTCCTCCCGCATTGATTCTACATGGGCGAACAGAGCTGCGCTGACCTTGATAAGCAACGTCGAGCCTTTAGTTAGTAATGGCGCAATAAGTGACCACATACCAACTCGAGTATCAGTGGAAATTGAACATCAGGAAGAAGAGGAGGTAGAAAGACCAAACTTCCTATTCCCGAAGAATAAGAACGACAAACGGTGGTTAACCTATGCAACACAAGTGCTTGATGATTTGACAAGTCACCGAGTAGAAAGGATGGACGACACGGGTGAACAATGTGTTACTATAACTAAGGTCCTAACCACAAAGGCTACTGAGATCTTTGGAAGGGAAGGAGTGAAAAAGTCATGGGGCAACAATAGACGTGTAAGAAGGCTGCTAAAATCTCGAGAGTTGTTATTGAGGTTCCTGGTGTGTGGCGAAACTGAGGAAAGGACCCATAGGACAGTCAGCCACTATGTAGGTCTACCACAACTCACAAGAGAGTCAGTCTGGGAAGCGTTGGGTATTGTCAGTCAGAAGTTGCACGATGAAAGAACAAGGAGCAGCAACAAAAGGTTCAGGCAATGGGAATGGGTCACCAGAACCTCGGAGTTCGTCAACCCAACAAGGTTCTTCTCCGGTAGGAGACAATGAGTCACCTTGTCTCGTGCCTTTCCCAATTGGGAAGCGCCTTGACAGCTTTCCTGTCATGACTCTGGCCCAGTTGTCGGTTACCATGTCGTGCACCAAGTTGACAACATGTTATGGGAAACCAAAGAAGGAGTACACCTCCTTAATGGCGTTATGGGGCACCGAATCGAAGGCCTTTGCGATATCAGTCAGTAGGATGTACAATTGATCATCATCGGCAAAGAAAGCCAATCGAGTCAGGCTCAGCACAGTTCAGGTCGGTGGTATGGTCCACAGTGATAGGGAGAGAGTAGGGGAAGCGTCCGCTTGCTACTTCGAGGATGCATTTTCGAAGCAGACCGCGGACATGTCTTACCTCAAACATATTAGCGCTCCCTGTGCACAGGGTGCGATAAGCAAGGAGTTCACTGACATCACTACGGAAGAGGTCCGTGATGCTATCAAATGGCTAAGGAACAGAAAGTGTCCTGGGCCAGATGGTATCCACAACGAGATGTTGAAACTGCCGAAGGGGGAAAACAGGGACTACAACTGGGAGTTTGCCGATATTTTGGCAGGAGTCTTCAACAACGTTCTGAAACGTGGATCATTTCCTGTGATGTGGAAAGAGTGCACTATTGTTCCTGCCTACAAGAAAGGCAGTGCACAAGACATAGCGAATTACAGGCCTATCTGTCTGTTGAGTGCTTTGTCAAAACTCTTCACACGGCTGCTCAACGCTCGTGTGTCGAAAGCTGCAGAGGCAGCATCGCTGTTCACAAACACACAGGGAGTCGGCCGTAAATTGAGGGACATCAGAGAAAAGCTGTCAATCATGAGAGGGGTCATTGATCATGCTAACAGGAATGATGATCAATTGTACATCCTACTGACTGATATCGCAAAGGCCTTCGATTCGGTGCCCCATAACGCCATTAAGGAGGTGTACTCCTTCTTTGGTTTCCCATAACATGTTGTCAACTTGGTGCACGACATGGTAACCGACAACTGGGCCAGAGTCATGACAGGAAAGCTGTCAAGGCGCTTCCCAATTGGGAAAGGCACGAGACAAGGTGACTCATTGTCTCCTACGACATATGTGCTTGTTCACCAAACGGTGTTAATGTACACTGCACGTTTTGCTAAGGGATACGAAGCAATGTCGCAGGACATTTGGAATGTTGCGTACGTGGATGACTGCAACCTAATGTCAAACAACAGGGAGGACATTGAGAGGACTGTAAACAATGGTCATGCACCCAAACAAACTGGAACTCTATGTCCGGAAGATGGGTAGGAATAGGTCTGAGCACAGCATAGTGGTCAACAATGTTGTTGTGCGAGCAAATGGCAGTGAAAAGACATTCAGAGCGCTGGGACTCTTCACTAACTTGAATGGCTGTACAACCAAACAAAAGGAGCAGGCGCAAGAAAAGGTTAAAAGGGTGATCAATCGTTTGAGAATCATGAAACTCACTCCGAGGCAAGTGGCAAGAATCGTCAACACATGCATCCATCCAGTGTTCCTCTACGCGTGTGAATTTACGCATTGGACAAAAGGATGGATCATGAAGGTTAACCAGATGGGAAAAGCGCTCATCAAACAAGGTTCTGTTGCAATGAAGCGGTACCCGTCTGATTTGTTGCAGATCACAAGTGAAAATGGTGGATTTGGTCTGCGCAAAATCGAGCAGTCAATTCTTGTGAGAACCGCCTGGTTCATCAAGGATATGATGAGAGGAAAGAGTGACACCGAAGCTCACAAACTTATGTTGGACTCGCTTGAGGAGATCAAGCTTCAACAAACATTCCAAAGGGAGAATGTCTTTCAGTCCATCAATAGGTTGGAGGTGGTCAAGCATACTTACCTCAAATGGTGTGCGGAGCGGATGCACAACAACTACTTGACAATTGCATTTGGTGATGAAGTCAATTGTTTGAGTTGCAACCTCTCTTTGTTTCAACCAAATGATGTGGCCAAGAAGTTCTTCAAGATGGGTATCAGCCTGAGGAAAGAGCTGACTAGAGAAGGTATGTGGATTAAGCACAGTGAGCTAGTCAAAGTTCATGGCAACTTCGGAATCAGCGCACTGCGATACAAGAACATTCTCTTGGATCTAGAAATATTGCAGTGCAATGAAACGCACGAGCACAGGGGCGCAGCTCCGCCGATACTTATGTGCAGGGATAACTTTGAAGTTACGGAAAAAAACAGATCTGGAATATATTTACTAGACAGTACAGAGATTTAATAGGGACGGAGAAGATTTGGTGGATTCAAAAAGAGTGTTTGGGAGGTGTTACCGACTTTTCATTCATGAGGTGTCCTTTTAGGGTGAGCAGACAGCTGGAATGGTTCGTGGCCTAAGTTAAAAGTCACACACTTCACACAAAGGCTGTGGTGAAGAACCTCTATAATGTGGAGGATATGGATACGTCATGCCCGAAGGATGGCCAGAATTTTGCTCGCAAAGGAGGTTGCTGCGAAGCTGAGCTCAATGGGACTGCATAAGTCACAATGTGTGGACATATGGTTTGATAACCAACAGTGGTGCAACGGTAGGCGCACAACTAACGAGCAAAGGAAGACTGGGAAACAATATATGTTAGGTATGTTAGGTGTGGAATCGCAAGCAGCGAAACAAGTTGCCAAAGGGCTCAAAAAAAATGGAATTAAGAAGGATATCGCCAAGAAGAAAGCGAAACAGTTCGTGGATAATACTAAGAGGAGATGTATTGACGTGATGCTTCGCCTCTTCACAAGCTCCAAGGAGATGGCTGGTTGCTGATGCTCTGCGAGCACCAGCAACAAACAATGCAACAGTGACGGCATTCTGCCGTCATAAACGAAACAGTTACGTCATGTAAAGAGAATCAACAACGAATAAACAGCGCAACCATTGGTTGTATTAAAAAAAAAAAAAAAAAGTCTAACTTGCATCGACATAAAAGAGAGAAGGAGGTCTTGAGAAACAGTACGTGGTGGCTTGATGCAGAACTCACAAAGTGGAGTGGGTGGAATACATTTCTGAAGTGTCCCTTTGGCCTCGACAGAAGAGAACTTTGGTTTTACCATCAGCACCTTGCATACTCTTTCAGTGATGCAGAGTTTATATGGTGGTTTTCGTGGCACGACGTGTACTTGTTGTGGAGAAGAGGATGATACAATCATTCATCTCCTAGTTGAGTGTTCATCCGCACAAGAGGTCAGAAAGAGAATATGTATGTCATTGAGCGATAGACTCAACAAATTAAGGCTGCCAAAAGACACAAAGGTGGAAGTCTGGTTCGACAGTTACTTGTACTGTAATGGTAGCTTGATCAAAAGAAATGCTGCCATGTCTTCACATGATATTTTGGCTGGTCTGATGGGGAAGGAAGGAGAGACAAGGGAGGACATTCTCAATGCTCTCATCAAGACGGGATGCAAAAAGAAGATCGCAGAAAAAAGGGCTGCGAGTGTAATCGACTGCACCAAGAGAGAGCATGTTAAGGAGCTGCACAAACTGTTCATTAGGTCTAAGGAGAGGTGGAGGGAAACGATGCTCTGCACCGTGCCGGCGCAGAGCAACACAACAACTACCAGTCCCCATGGACTTGACAGGGCAAGGGAGTGACCTAGCACTCTGCACCGTGCCGGTGCAGAGCAGCATCACTCCCAGTAACAAGGTGAAATGAATAAAGAGGCAACTCATGTTGTATGGAAAAAAAAAAAATGCACTCCAGCCCGTGGAGTGCGAACTCGCAAGAATTGCAAGAAGAAAGTTGGTTGAAGAGCTGAAGGTGAAGCTGGACAAGTTGAGTCTGCCGGACTCTGTCAAGGCCCCTATATGGTTCGAGGATGTTTTGTACGAGAGTGGAAAGATACAACCACGAAATGTAAATCGAACACCGGAAGGAACACTGGAGGGACTGATGGGAAAGGAAGGAGACTTCAAGGATGAACTCCTGGACGAAATGAAGCTCTCTGGTAAGAAGAGAGTTGAAGCAGAGAAAAAGATAAGGAGAATCATTGATTCAATCAAAAGGTCGTGCATCAAGGCACTATACAAGATATATATCAACTCTGTCGCGCAGATGAGTGAAACACTGCTCGTCACCTAACGGTGCCGAGCGGAATCATGACTCACGGTAGGGTATAGAATAAAGTGGCAACAACTGTTGTATGGAAAAAAAAAAGCTGCACTCCAGCCAGCGCCATAACAACATGCTTGTTCATTCATACTCATAATATGTTGAACACATTCTTTGGTGCAGATTACGAACAATGTTTATTAACATGAAACAGTGTGACCTGTTCAATTTGGTAAGATGTTGAGTTCGGATGCTAGGAGAACACCTATGGAGTGTTGGATCATCATTTAGGAGTTCTTGAATTGATTTGAGATTATCCCTCGTGCTATGCTAATCCAAAATTGATCTGTTACAAATGTTGATTTGTCTACAGACAGGACACCATAATTTGTTTCGACTCCAGTAAATACTTACCAGTATCTTCTAAAAATCAATTTTTAGAAATTGAGGAAAAATAATTGTACGACTTTGGGTCGAAGATAATACCTATTCAACAACTTCTCCTAGTGTTTCAGAAACTGATAAGTAGTATGACGACCTTATTGAAGAATTAAAGATCTCTTGGGGTATTCACAAGAAGAATCAACCGTCTGAAACTGACGCGCGAATCTGTGATCTCATGTCCAAGGCCAATCCACATTGGAAAATATCTGCTGAGCAAATTGGAAGTGCTGTTTATCGCTATTGTAAGAAGGGCACTCAGAAAACAAAGAGTGACAACGAGGATGATGAAATTCTTGAAGAAAAGAGGATCAAGAAGCTCTGACAAAGGAACGAGGGATCGATTCTTTGAAGTAATCTCTCAGAGTAGAGCCATTCAAGACAAGGCTCGTGAAGAAAGGACAAAGAGAACCAGGTTGTGCTCAGACACTGATGATGTCACTACTGAAGAAGATCAAGACTCAGGCGTGACACTGGGAGGAACACCAAGTAAGATGAACATGGAATCACTGCAATTGCAGTCCAAGAAAGAAATACCAGCCCACTTGCTGTATCAGGTGATGGAGTGACAATTTCTTCTATTATGAATGGCGCACAAACTCCCATTAAACAGTATGTCAAAATCTTCAAAAAAAAGTTTTTTTGTCGTGATTGATCTGAATTTGATCCCGTTTCCCTCCACGGATATTGCGAAGATGGCCATTGGGTGACTAACAAAGGTTGAGGGGCTGCGTTTTATCAAAAGAAGAGACGAATGCAAGACGCACCACATCGAAATTGAACTTCCCAAAAGTTTCGATTTAAAAAATCTATGAATGATATGCATGCACGAAGGCATGAAGTACAGTTATATCATGCCAAAAAAGAGGAAGAACAGCCGATCGCCATCTGCATGGAGACAGTCGATTTTTTTTATAACGGATCCCATGAAAAATATGCATATTAGTTAGAATAAAAATTTTTTCCACAGAAACAATCCACTGTCACCCACCCAACCATCTCAATACCTCACACCACATCCACTTCCCCTTCCTTTCACTTTTCGAGTCTATCCTAGGTGATAAGAAGCAGAACAAGAGTCGCGGCATCTAACACAGAAATCTTCGTTTCAATATCTACTTATTGATATCCAATCGTCTTCCTTATCAACAACAGCTGTTAATTCCGATTATGTCTAAAAAATCAGTTTTTTTGGATTTCCAAGATCAGAATTTGAATGCAAGGTCAAATTTTTTCCAATGAAGATCACTACCAATACCTTCATGACCCAACGTGTTGTCTTTGCAGCAACATACCGAGTAATACATACCACTATAGTCATCAATTTTTTAAAACCTCGAATTATCGACTAACGGAATTCCTTAATTGTTTTCCTTCACACAAAAAAACTGAGCCCCATAGTCTGAATGTAGATTACAACACATGGTTTGTTCATCGCACTCATATGGTCGATCGCACATCAGCCGTTGATCGAAAAAAACCGATCAATTTGCCGAGTTGATTATTTTGGACTGGTTCGGTTTTGATTTACCAGTAGATATGCGATAAAGCAGTATTAAAATATTTTTGCATAGTTAACAGTAAAAATGAGCTTTTTTCTTTAGAATTATTTTCGCTGGTGGGAGTTCGTTGAAATATTAAAGTACTGATTCACGTACGTTTTGAATTTACAACAAAAACTATGCGAAAATAAATGTTGAGAAGTAAAATGGATAGTATAAAAAGAGGAGAAATTACAAATTATCAAAGTTATCAGGTCTGGCGATATTTCATATGCTTTAGCTGAGTCATTTTTCTCTTCTTTGATATCTTTAACGCCACTATAGAATCAGTCTGTGTACCTCTGAGTTGCATGAGATGTCCTTAGTCTTCTGGTAGTGTTACTTGTTGAAGGTTATTCTTCTATGCATCTCGAACGAGAATTTTGGGCAGGGTTAGCCCTTTAAACCTTTGAAATTTTTAGCCCCTTGTTCCGTTTTTTCTTTGAAGTCAATTCTAAAATTTTTTGATTGACATAGAATGGAGGATGTCTAAGAATTGAACAAAAAATTCTCTTTTTCCGCATTGAGAATTTGTTGAGGACGTATGATCTTTCATGTTGTTATCCTGGTTAATAGATATCCTCCTCTCCTTTGAACATAGCTCAGTTGAAGTTTTTTTGATATCTTCTCAGGAGGGATGTTATTGGGGTTTTTTCTCAAGCCGTCCGGCCGGTGAAAAAAAGAACTGGAAACAGATTGCATCAGAGATCCAATAACAAACTTAAATCGGGGCACTTTCTCGTTGATTTCTGCTGCAGTTAATCTGTTTCCAGTTCTTTTTTTTAACAGCCAAAAATCGTCTGAGAAAGTGATTTCACGAAATTCGGAAAATTGACAACGAAAAACACAACCATGAGCTTCAATGATGATGACAATGAGCCATTGCACATGGTCATGACATCCAGTGACGATGACAACGACAACAACAGTGAAGAACAAACGGATTCTGACATTGAACAAGATGGAAACCTGATTGACGACAATGACGATGAAGAAACAACAAGTGATGAGGAAGAAGATGAAGATGAAGATGATGACGACGATCAACAAGAAGAACACAAGGATTTTGAAGAACGATATGATCGACCCACTCGTCACCATCACTTGACTCTGTTTGATGGTGATCGTGATGATGAAGAAAATGAGAATGGAAATGACACGAATGAAGAACGATTGTTGCTGCACTCTGGCAAAAAAAGAAAATTATCAGAGATCAAGACAATAGAGTATCTAGAGGCAAAGGATGAACAAGTGTACCGCATTAGACGTCAGAGTGATCATTTGCAATTGAATTTGCAGCGTGAGAGAGCATTGACACAAGAATTTCAAATCAAGTATGATTTGGAAAGACAAAAGAATGAGGAATGGAGAGTAAAGTATGAGAAATTGAGTCAAAAGTTGGCAGAGATCAGAGAAAAACAACAAAAACAACAGAGCATGAGTCATATGGAAGATGTACACCTCGAGGTGAATGAAGAGAATGATAATGAGAGAGTGAATGACGCATCATTTTTGCTCAATTCTTCCAATATTCGATTGAATGAGAGTATTGAGATTCAAATATCACTGGACAAACAGTTGGATGAATACAAGGAGAGGGTGAGTCGATTAGAACGTTCTTTAGCCGATCAAAATATGCAATTTGATAAGCTTCGATCAGAGATGAGAGTCAAAGATTCGATTGTGCGTGATTTGAATCAAGCTGTGAGCACTATGAAAGACAAGGAAAAGGAACAAACGATTCAGATTGAAGCGTTGAAAAATGAACTCGAACAAATCAAGAGTGGTACCAAAACTGAAAGTGCAGCCATTGATTCCAAGTTGAAAGCAGAATTTGAATATTTGCAAAAGGAGGTTTTGCGTATCGATCAACTGGAGCAAGAAAAAAGAACGCTGATGCGTGAGAATATTGAATTGAAAGACAGACTGGGCAACAAGTTCAAATTGGATGAAAGAATCAAAGACCTCACCAATGAAGTCGCCAAGTTACGAGCTGTCGAAGCAAACTTTATTCTACAACGGAGCAATTACAACAAGCTAGAACAAGAGCTGTCACTTTGGAAGACCGCATTCGGTGACAGTACAGCAGAAGAGATATCTGTTAGAATCAAGTCTCTAAGCTCACAACTAAACATTTCGAACGCGAAGATTGACCAATTGACTGAAGAACTAAAGTTTGCTACGACCCACCACGAACGGTCTCGGACACATTTGAAATCCGAGCTGGAATCCAGGGAAGCCGAAGTGACAGACTTGAAAAAGAAATTGCATGAGTTGGATGTACGATGTTATGCCCTTCAAAAGGAAAACGAGAGCAAGAGCAGAATCCTCGCTTCTTACGAACAAGAGAACCAGATTGACCAAGAACAGTAGTGACAAGAATGTTTCGATCACACAGAATGAACAACAGTTGAATAACTACTGACCCCAATAAATTTATTATCCATGACTGTATATTTTCCGTACGCCAACTTTTTCCCTCTCTTTTTTTGGCGCCAAAGTGACTTCAAGAAAATTATCGCCACAATTGGAAGAATCCTTGGATGTCGACGAGTGGAACCAACCAACAACCTCTGATACTATTTATTTGGTCCTCCACCCAATAGAAACTCTAGAGATTTTCAAGAAAGACCATGTCCAAGCGTCCTCTCTCACAATTGGAAGAACCTTCTTCACTGCTGAATACCAATGAGCAGCAAAATATGCATCCGTCAATGTGTGTGGAATGCTCCCATCACACTGCCTCACTCTATTGTGAACAGTGCAGGGATGAGTTGTGCGAAAATTGCTTTTCGCAATTGCACAAGAGAGGAACGAGAAAAAATCACACTACAGTTTGGCCGCCCAGGCAACAAGATTCAAGTCTGGACCAACAGAATAGCAGTAACAAGAGAGCAAGAACAGAAGAATCGTCAACGACGATAGAGGTGACAGCAGAGGAAACAGAAGAAGAGAAACAAGCCAAAGAAGAAGCTAAAAATTTCAAGATTTTACACCTGACAATCAATCCAGAGACAATTGCACGGGCCAAACATAGCACAAATGAACTCGATGTACTGAGAGCTGAAAATATCATACTGAAGGATCGAATTGAAAAATTGGAGCTTGCCGCAAACGAATCATGCAACATTGATTCACTGGAGCTAAAGGAAAAGTATGAGAGAGCAGAGAAAATGAATCAACGGTTAAAAGAAGCATTCCAGCAACAAATTAGCAAGTTTAGAGCTGGTATCTACAAATTGTTTGGGTTTAGAGTGGATGTGCAGGATGATACGTTCCGTATTCGGAGTCAATACGCTGAAAAACCAGATGACTATCTCATCTTTTCCAACAGCGGAGATGGAATTCAAATGCTAGAGAGTGATTATACGTCGGCCATTGAGCCTCATCTGCTCGAATCACTGAACAATTATCATTCCATTCCACTGTTCTTGTCTCGTCTGACAATTGAGTTGTTCGGAAAGCAGACTGTCATGACAGGTGTAATCAAGATGAACTAAGAAATATTTATTTTCAATTCCTGACAAATCATGGTTTAGTGCTCAGATAGGATCTGACAACTATTTAATTCTTCGAATAAAAGAACAAACTATTTGTTGGTTGATAAATAAATACGATTTCAAAAATTTACTTCTCTTGGGAAACAATTAACATATTGTGCAGCAATGTTTCTTCGATGATAATTGCGCTTCTCTCAGTGAATCAATCATTCCTTGAATCATCTGAATGCGCTCAGAGCACTGATCTCTCAATTGACGTAATCTGTGGTTATCCCACGCATAAACCTTTTCTTCATGTTGGTTGTTTCCCGCACTCGATGACGATGCAGTTTCGGCGGATGTGGGAGCCGGTATCTTAATCTTCATTAAACTTTGTCCCAGTTGTTGAAGCTTCTTCTCTCTAGCGTTCAGTAGAGAGATGATTTTGTTGCTTCGTTTGGGCAGTTCTTCAATTCTGTTCGAAGCCGAAGAAGATTTTAGTTTGGATGATCCCGTTGGAGAGTTTGTAGGGAATGATCTCTTGGAAGACAGACTCCATTTTTGAAGTTCACTGTACAGGTATTGAATCTCACTTGACACTGACATCAGTTTTAGAGCTTTTCTTCCGTACTGGTCGTTCATTCGAACAGCTCTTTCTTCTTCCTGTTCTTCATCGGCCATTGGAAGCTCGAAACGACACGTTGGGCAGCTATTATGATCCTTCAACCATGGTTTGATACAATCAGGATGGAAGTAGTGTTGACAGGGGAGCAACACTAGTGTTTCTCCGTCCTCTGACTCACTCAAACAGACGGCGCACTCCTTCTTCGCATCTCCAAATCGATGTTGATACGGATCATTGGAGTCACATAGGAAAATGGGTAATTGAGACACCATTTTCCGCGAGGTCGAATGATCTTTTGTCCGCCGTACGTTGCGCGGATTTTGTCTGGTCAAATTCCGATGAGCGAGATACGCCGCGGCTGCGGACCTTGGGTCATAACCATCTTCGTTCCACCCAGCAGTCGTCGTAGACAAAGCATTGTGCTGCAAATAGAGGTGTCGCAGAATTTGCGACTCAATGTCCGCCAGAGGATCCGAGGAACGAGTGTTTACACCGAGTGGCATCATTTGAGGACTGTGGAGATAATGGTGATAATGATGATGGTGGCTGTGACCATGATGAGCTGCACTGCTGCTCGAAGAAGAACTCCGAGAGAGGTCAGTGGGCGACGTCAGAGAACTGAGAAAGACAATTTGAGGGTTAGAGGCACCAGTGGAGCCGAATTGATGTGAGAAGAACATGGTTCTGGGATTGTTCTTTGTGTGATGGATAGCGAGAGCTATGAGTGGTATTTGTGTGTTTGTTTCTTTGGTCTGTGAGTCTGGAATTTGCAGAATCTGCTTCTAAAGGAAGAGAGCTCTTCCACTCGATGTGAAACAGCAGGAAAAATGGATGCACTACGGAAATAAAAATAGTGAGGGATTATTTGAGGAACAGGAATAGATAAAGTCCGCCGGATTTATGGGAAGGAAGAACTTCTCACACGGGCGTGTGATTTTTCACATGAATCTTCGATTAACAACAAGTCTGGACTCTCAGAGAGACACACCACCGCATCTGGCACCGGAATTCACAATATCCCAACAGAAATGAGACTTTGGTGTGGTTTGACTCGTTTGGGCAAGTTTACTGAAACATTATCACGTGTTCAATCCTATTGACCGTGAGTTCCAACGAGCTGAAATTCGTGCATCAGGCCACTCATCATATTCAGTTTATCGATTGAATTGACCTCTACCATGCCCTGAGCAAAGCCAACAGGGAGGATAGGAGTACCAACAGATAAAGCGGCCTTCCTGAATGCGTAGGCAAATGGAGACTTGTTTTGACGATTGTTGTTCATGGCATAGATAATCTCCTTGTGTGGACCACTCGGAGCGAATATAATCAGAGGCTTCTTGTAAGATTGCATCTTTTCTAGGACAGACATGAGCAATTCGGCCAACTCCTGAATACCCATCGGTGTCAATACAAACATGTAGGAGGAATCGTTGGGATTACCTGAATTGTTGTCTGTTGCACCATCTGAAATATAGAAACCTGTATCCAGAGATAAAGATTTACCAATGTTCACACTCATGGCCATATCATCCTGTCTCAAACTCTGGGATGAGATAATGTGTTTGACTTGCTGAACAATCTTTCTTTGGGCAGCAATAGCAGTTCTAACGCCCTGATGTAACACTTTAACATTACCATTCAATGCTTCTTCTGCAATGTGCCAATTGGCTCCCCAGATGCTGGCATCAACTACATTCTCGATTCTTTGAGTTGGTGTGACAGGATTATTCATCAAACATTTCAGAATGTACACCATATCAAAAGCACTCGCCTCAAAATCTGTTCCATAATAACGAATAAAGGTTCTTTGTTGCAAAGGCTCTCTTGTGAGTACAGACGCGTTGTTCTTCACACCAACCTTAAATGTTTCTTTCAGATCATATCTCATGGCTACATAGAGATGTTTGCAGTCAACAAGTGGAACACCTATTTTCGCAAGGAACAAGGCGACACGTTCAACATCTGTCTTCCAGTCGTTGTAGTGAACATACAAATGTGGTGAATTCAACATCGCAGAGTACAGATTCCAGTGTCTGTACAATGCAAACACATAATCATCAGGTGTATAGGTAATTCTGACTTCAGATGTAGTTTCTGTCACATTACCAGATGTTGTCTGGACAGCAGATCTGTAGTGATTATTGTTCGCCATCACTATAGTCACATACTTGTCGATGAGATCATTGTATTGTTTCAATGTTAACCTCTTGCTCATGAATTGACTTGTAAATCCAATAATGAGCGCCCAGAGAGCATTGTTGTGAGACAACTTGTTGCTATCAGACAACAGTTGACGAGCACTCGTTGCTGATAAATACTCATACAAAACAACACTGCTTGGTGTACCGTAGGAATTAATCGTGTAGTACCTCATAATCTCCATTAGATCTTCATACTCAGACTTGGAATACGCATCACGGTTTCTGACGCGCAAACGAACAACAGGCAATCGTTCATCGTCATCAAAATCCATTTCCTCATCATCATCGTCCATGAAATCTCCATCGTCATCTTCGCCCTTGACACCCTCATCATCAGGCACAATGAAATCAGCCAATTCATCATCATCCATATCTGCAAAATTCTGATCCAGGTCATAGTCTCCATCATCACCATTGTCACCGTCGTCTAGCAAAGTGTTGGATACTTGATACAGCACTTCATTTCTAAAGTCTTCTGTTCTGTTGAGCCACACGGACTGATTCACCTTTTTCATGTGATCCAGTGAACTGGCATCTGCACTAGGAGCCAAAACAAAAATCTGAGCTCGAGTCGCAGGATTGCAAGGTTGATAATCTTCGGGCTTTGGCCAATCAAACACATTGTTCAAGTGAAGAGGTCGCGTATAATCAACGACATAGACAGATTGACAAGGAGCGAGCATATCATTTGAAAAAATTTCAGATCTCAAGTCAATGGATCCTCCACAGTTAATCATGATAATGTGACGAATGTCAAGTTGACCCTTCACTTGAGTCTCACAACAAGCTTTCAACTGCTGATAGCTTGAAACAGCAACGACTTGGTGCGGAAGTCCTTCTTCCAGCAATGCCATTGTAAGCATTCTTTGTGAACACAGTGCATCAACGTCATTGGCAATGAAAATGAGAATTCTAGAGGAATAGAGAGCAGCATCTGATTTAAAAGTTTGAAACTTGGCTGCAAATTCTTGCTCGTTCAACACACCAAAGCGAGGACCGGCCGTACTATTAACACTGCTGGCCATTGTTGTTGAAACAAGATTGAAATTTGTGAACGATAAAAAAGTATGTTTGAACCTCTCTTATTTTTCTCTTTTCAAAGTTGTTAACGTTCCAAAAAGGCGCCAAAGCGGGGCAACGAGATTACAACATGATCGCGATAATTTTTTCAACACCATTCGGATCTCCCCCAATCAAAAACAACGAGGCCGCCCAAACAATCAAATCACAACAAGAACAACACACATAGTCATCATGTTCAGAACAGTCATCTCCAGATCCAGATCACTCATCCCACAACAACAAACACAAGCACGCTTCTATGCTACAACAGTCAAGAAGAATGCCAACATCAAGTATCACCACACTGACAAGGCACCAAAGGCCATTGGCCCATACAGCCAATCTGTCGAGTGCAATGGTCAAGTCTGGATCAGTGGATGCCTAGGTATCGACCCAGCTACCAACAACTTTCCAAGTGAAGACACTGGTGCTCAAGCCAAGGTTGCTTTGGACAATATGAAGAATGTTTTGGAAGCTTCGGGCACTAGTGTTGAAAATGTTGTCAAGACGACAGTCTTGTTGGCCGATATGGGTGATTTTGCTGTGGTCAATGAAATTTATGCCAACTTTTTTGGTGAGACAAAGCCTGCTCGTGCATGCTATGCTTGCAAGACATTGCCAAAGAATGCAAAGTTTGAAATTGAAGCTATTGCTGTCAAGCCTGAATAAATTACGTTAATGAGGCGGTATACTGATATGAACTTGGTCTGTTTTATCGTGTCACCTATTGTATTGACCCTCTGAAGAAAAGCTGCGACATCCAAAGCTGAAGTGAAAAAGAAAAGCATACAAAACAAAATAGAGGCAATGTTATCCACGAGTCTAGCAAGTCAAACCAATCACAATAACAACAACAACAATAACAACAACAACAATACAAATCTCATATCCGTTCCCTCTCTCATCACCCTCATCACTACCACATCACAAGAAGCAAGCAACAACACTGCAACATCATCATCCATAGCATCACAAGTCACCAAAATCCTCAAGGAACAATTTCCAATTCACTCCGAAAGACATGAACAACTCTTGTCTTATCGCACCTCCATGAACGAATCATCCAATAACAAATACAATAACAACAACAACAATAATAATACTCATCATAATAATAATAATAGTGGAAATACTGTGCTTCATTGGACAGTGCAACACAGTGAATTGGAAGCTGTGAGCTTATTGTTGGTGGATCAGTATGGAATGGATCCTGAAACTTTGAATGACAATGGACAGAGTGTCTATGATGTCATCAATCATAATAATAACAACAACAATAATAATAATAATAACAGCAATCGAATGAGAGGAATGGTGAGAGCGACGCGAGAAATTTTTCTCATGAGACAACAAGTATTTGCACCACCAGTGTCATTCAATAAGAGTCACAATAACAATAACAACAGCAAGGTAGATCAATCGTCATCATCATCATCATCTACAGTGTTGTTGCAAGAACAGATTGATAAGGATGCAGCCAAATTGATGCAACTCATGAATCAATCAACAACTGAGATTGATGATGATAATGATGAAAAGAAGAAGAATAATTAGGTGTATTGTTAGGTGTTGTGCTTATCACTCCTCGGAAGCTCAATGACATATCTTCTCTCACGCAAGTGAGGACATTCAAGATGACAGACAAAGCATTGTATGATTAAAGTCAAGGACATACCCAACCAACGCGAAATGGCGCGTAAGGACCATTTACCGTTTTTCGAAGCGCTCACTTTTAAGATTTTGAAAGGAATTCGTCCTCCCTGCGCACTTGTCATCCAATTGCATCAAAGAAAACAATTTTCCCCCAAGGGAAGTTCTATTCCAACTTGGAAACCGGAAAATACCTATTTGCTGGTGGAGATCTGCTCTTTGTTGATACTAAATATTCGATTCAAAAAAAATCAACCACTAACAACAACTACCCACAAACAATCCCCCACAGTATTATTCCACTCAAGGTTCAACAGAAGCACTGAACAAGATCAGACATAATCCCTGTTGCCAATTCTCTTTCAATCTGTACCCCGAGAAAACATTGAACACGCGCTTGTAACAATAATAATAATAATATGAAGATATCATCGACATCACTTTTGCTCTTTACTACGCTCATTGCTTGTCAAGCCATATGGATGGTACAAGCTTGGACAGCCATGGACATTCGAACGATACCAAGAACCAAACCAAACGACACCATTCTCGTCTATCAATTACAAGCTCCACTGTTGAAATGGAAGTTGGGTGATATTCTGGGTAAGCTTCACTTGTTCCACACTGCACTGGGCTTTCGCGTCCAAGAAACTGGTTATGAGTGGACAGTTGAGTACGATGCCAATGATTTTTTTGCGACAGTCGTGCCAGAGTTTACAACAACTGCTTTATCATCTGAACAGGAGAGTGAAGATGGTGCACTGAACGGAACGGAATTAAAGTGGAATAATTTTGGCCATGCTTTTGCCTATGAGTCCATTAATTCGACATACTATGATTACAAGCAATTGATTACAAAGGTGAATGGAACGGTGCACAATCAGTGGATTCAATGGTTGGCAGGTGCCAATGAAACTTTCCCAGTGTATAACATGTTCAATGTGTTGAACACGTACAATGCTGACAAATCGTCGTACTACTTGCCTAGTTTTACGTGCTATGATTTCTTTGAGGAGGCAGTGCGAGAGCTTGTTCGATTGACTGGCGTTCCTTCCATTGCAATCAAGAGAAACGATGTCAATTTGTATGCAAGAGAAGCTCCAACGATCGTAGAGGAGGTCAATGATAAGGTTATAGCATTTTATATGATGGTCACTGCCAAGTTTAGCAAGATGAAGGACCTACAATTACATGAGATTATTGCTGAATTGATGCATTTGATTCACGATGAGATTTACTTGCACCACAACCAGGATTATTTCCGAGTGAAGCTGCACTGGCCAGAATTCAACTGGAAGTACATTGACCATTCGGTGAGCGCTAACTAAAAGATTTCAATTTTGTATACTTTCCAACTTTTATTCAATATTATTCTGTTGTGTCCTTATTCTATCTAACATGTGCTATCTTCGATGCATACTTGGTGATGATGAGTTGAGAAGCCAATTTGTCGGGTAACGAGCAAGAAAACGAGAACGAGCAGTTGAACCTTGACCACCAAAGTACAATGATGAAAAATAAGAACGAAGCTCTACTGACCCCAAACTCTAACAAGAAGGTATCTTTTGCATCTCGCAAGGTTTTGCCTTCGAGTCAAGATCATCAAATCTCATGTGCCATTAGAGCTCGGTCTCTCGAGGAATCTGAAGCTCTAAATCAAGGTATCACACTCGATTCTGATCAAAACACAGTTTTGGTGGAGAACTTGGACTTCTTCACTCATAATATCAACGAGTTTGATCGTGTGTTTGATGACAAAGCTTCGCACACTCATGTGTACAACGAAACGGTGGCTCCTTTTGTGGAGAATTTGCTCAGTGGAAAGAATGTTTGTGTTCTATCGTATGGTCAACAAGACACAGCAAAGAATTCTACAATTAATAGTGGACTATCAACAGAGAAGGGACGTCCAACATTGTTTGGAGAGTGTGTTGCCGATGTGTTGGATCTCATCGAAGTAGATTCAGGTTCAGATCGCCAGTACACTACTAGCTTGACTTGTATCGAAATATTCAACGATGCTGTTCGTGATTTACTCAACCCTGATTGCGAGAAGCCTATTAGGATTACAGAGCGAATGGATGCACCCTTCTTCTCTCAATCTCAAAACTATTTAGTGAAGTCAATGGATGATGTTCATGTGCTACTACAGTATTCATCTCAGAATAGAAATCCCAAGTCTCATGTTCTCAATGTCTTTCGAGTTTCAACATTGAACATAACCACAAATATGACGTTCAGTGGAGCATTATGTTGGGTCGACCTAGCGTGTCCGGAGAGAACTGCAAAATCCGAGACTATTCATTTGGAGGCCGTTCGGTCCGTCAACAAGTCTCTTTCTACACTGGGAAGTATGTTGACTTCTCTGCAGAGTCGTTCAAAGAGGAAGCCATCTCACTGGAGGGACTCCAAACTCACAAGAGCTCTATATCAGATCATTGATGAAGATACTAAAATCTGGCTTATCATATATATTTCTTTGGCCGAAGAATACAACGCAGAGTCAGTGTCGAGCATTCAATATGGGCAGAGGGTAATGATGACTCATTCGAAAATGGATAGAAACGATCTCGAAGCAGCTGATTCAGCTATTGAAGAATCGATGGAGAGTATTGATGAGGTTTCGGGCAATGAAAGCTCAACAGAGTCGATATCTCCTCGAAAGAAGGAGCCCGTAAGAGGAGACAAACAAAAAGAAAAGATCACTAATCACATCTCATCTCCTTCTCATCATTCAATCCAAGAACAATTGCAAGAACAACAAAATCTGATTGAAATGTATGAGAAAAACTTACAGCTATCTGAGGATTACAATCAGAAACAGAGGTGTCAACTCGAAATGCTCCACAATATTTCTCAAACATTACAAAAGCATCATATCGTTGATATTGCTTCTATTCTTCTGCCATCTCAAACCATTGCTAATCAAGTCGTATCCAATATTGAGGAGGCAGTGGCCCAATTGTTGGAACAATTAATTGATCAAGATACCACGATCCAACAATTGATAAGTCAGATAGACAGTCATGTTGTTGAAGAACTTGAGTTAGACCTTCGAAAAAATAAGAGAAGCGAACGATTCTCTGCTGCAGTGGCCGAGTTTTCTACTGCCATACCAAACTCTCCACTATCACAGATCAACTGCTCTGGAAGGACAGCTTATCAAGAATTGAAACTCGTATCAGAGACGGAGAGCAGGAGGATTCAGTCATTAGAAAATCAATTGAACGATCAAACTCTCATTAGGTTCGATTTAGAGAATACGAATCGGCAACTCAAGAAGTCTGTTGACAGTCTCAGTTCTGAGAATAACAGACTAAAACAGAGGATGGCCAATTTAGAAAAGCAACTAATGAGTGACTCGGGTTTTGATGTGCATCACTCTACTCATCGTCCTTTCATTCAACCAAACTTTTTGGAAGAGGACGAGAGACGAGCAAGAGTGTTATCTGAGTTAGAGAAGCTAGCCAGCCAAGCGCTCTCCCCATCCACTTCACAGTCGTCACCAGAAATAACAATAGAAAATGAGGTCAATTCTCCCAGAAACAACGAAACTCCATATCCTTCCTGGAAATCACCTCCGCACTCGACTACCACTCTTGGTACACCAACAAAACAAGCCAGCCTCAAGTCACTTCGGAAAGCACCATCCAACAGTCCAGTCAATACGTAGGAAATATAATGTTAAGTATCCGTTTAATATTTGATAATGATCTTTCTTGATCCTTGTTGTTGTGTCAGGACCTTTGTTTGTTCTCTCTCCTCATTCTTGAAGGCTTCCTTCATAGCCTTCTTCTGGGTCCTCTTCTCTTGTTTAATCTGCTTTACCAACTTCTTCCGAAGAGCCTTCTCTTCTTTTGTTTCTTGCTTTGGTCTGGCTCTACCTTCATTTGCATCTTCTTCCTCGTCAGTGTATTCGTCCTCAGAGTCTTCAACTTGCTCCTCTTGCTTCTGCCTTGTAGGTATGACATTGAGTGGAAGACCAGACTTTTGTGAGAGTTGAATCTGTTTCCGCTTCTTGGCGAGTCCCTTCAATGTAATAGACTCTGAAATCAAACGAGGATGATTCTCCAAGTTGGAATACGTGGTCAAAATAGTTTCACAATCCCATCTCTTTTGTTCCTCTTCGTCCTCAACTTCAAGCATCTCATACTCACCTTCGTCATCACTGGCCTCTAGTCCCAACTTTGGATTATGCTCCAATCTCTTCAGATTGATATCTACAATTTCAGAATTGAGAACTGCTCCGACCCAGGCAGTTGGCTTTGTCTCTTCGGTCAACAAGATGGCATCAGGTGGTAAATTCTCTGCAATTCTTCTCAAATCAGCATCAGCAATCGTCTTGACAGCTTGTTCATAGGTCATATCAGTGAAAAATGCCTTGTGAGCTCTCAAATTCTCTGGAATGTTAATAAAATCATCCAACAAATCACCTTCCAATCGCTCGGCAACATTGTCCATGGTAGATCTCAAATTCTCATACTTTTCCATCTCTTGTTCCTCATCTTCACCATACTCTTCTCTCATTAAATAATCAAACTGAGAATTGAGCTGCTTCTTTGCTTCCAATCGATCAATTTTTTCCTTTGAAAAATATTCTCTGTTTTGCAATTGACGATCAATGACACCTTCATCATCATAAAATTCACCATCTTCATCACCATACTCTCCATCTTCGTCATCATATTGACCATCATACTCTTCATCATCATCATCATAATAGTCTTCTCCCTCTTCAAATTCTTCATCGACAAAAAATTCATTGCCTTCTTCATCGACTTGACCTCCCTCATTCATCTGTTTCAACATGTTCTCAAAATAGTCATCATCTGCATCCGTCTTGACAATTCTTCTTGTTGGAGGTGGAGGTTGAGCTCTTGACCTGTAGTTTCTGCCTCCACTCTTGACTGCTGCTTGTTGTTTTTGTCCATTGTCTTGTACCTCTTCTTCATCACCTGATTCATCTGATTCATCATCAGACTCCAATGCAGCAATGATATCAGGATCCAATTGATCATCAAGCACTCTAGCTCCCTTGACCAAGATTGTTCTCACATCAGGCTTTGGTCCTCTGATGGCTGCACTTGCTGCAGTCTCAGAATTGTTCACAGAGGATTGATTGAGAGCTGCACTAATCGCAGAAGCTTTTCCAATCAATGTTGCATTTTCATGCTCACCCGTAGTGGGTTTCTCTAGGCCTTTTTTTGGCGCGAATTGTGGCGGTTGATAAATGTCTTTACTGGCGGGAATGAAAAGACCCTCACCAGGGTCACGAAAATGCTTGGAGTAGTCGTAACCGTCGTGAGGGAACATTCCATCGACAGTTTTTTGTAATCGAAGCGCAGTTTCTTCCTCTGTTTCATTTTCATCATGCTCTTCATCAAAATGAAGTGCAGTTTCTCCGATTTGCGGAGTATCTAGATAGAGGGAGTAATCGAGGTATGGATTCTGTGGAGGAGTGAACTCGAGCTCATCCTCACGAACGATAAAGTCTGGCATTTCATTTGCCAATTTTTGAACAGTATTCTTGATACTCGGCTTTACTTTCTGTGCACAGTAGGAGAATTCATTGGTAAGCGGAGAAAAACGAGAAGTGAAAAAAAAACGAGTCATCGATCAACATACTCCCTTTGGAGGAACCATGACGAGAACACGCTCTCCATTGGTCCTGTTGTGCACAAGTTTGAATGTAACTGATTTTTGTTGTCTTTGCTTTT
This sequence comes from Tetramitus jugosus, assembly GCA_937625935.1. Taxonomy (NCBI): domain Eukaryota; phylum Heterolobosea; class Eutetramitea; order Acrasida; family Vahlkampfiidae; genus Tetramitus; species Tetramitus jugosus. The sequence continues at coordinate 29,423 of OW569355.1, read as the reverse complement.
TGCCCATTGTCTGCTGCGTTGTCTTTTGTTTTTTCGTGTGAAACCTGCACAAACTTTTTTTTTGAAGTTGTTGCAGATGCACTGCGAGGTTGAACCATCGGGGAATATCATGCTCAAAATTTTGATCACACAGTCCGCCAAGAAAAAAATTCTAATTGAAACAAACAACAAACAAGAGACGTCGAACAAACACACATAATGGCATTGCTTCACTTTGTCACACTTGGTGCACTGATATTTGCGCCCATATTCATCATATTCAAATCGTCAAGACAACTCTCACAAAACGTGGGAAGCAGCAAAAGTGTCAATCAGTCCTTTTTTAATTTGCACTATGGTGTTGTTGCCTACGTCATTACACTATTCCTCAAAATGTTGTGTGTCGCAACTTTTTTTCCCTCTGATCACTACAGTTCCTCTGTTATCTCCGACGTGACTTTGTTCAAAGTCGGAGAAAATCAGGTTGGCGCGCTTTTTAGTGTGTACGATCTGGTGAGGATTTTGTTGTGTTTGTTGGATTTTGTGTCCATGTGTTTCTTGTTTGGCGGCAATATTGTAAAGTTGTTTGGTGGATCGGATGAACCAAAGGCCATTGGTGTAGCTCTGGGTTGGACAACTGCTGAAAATGTGTTGAATCGATTGTTGCCACTGTTTTTGAGCAGTGTAACATCGAAACATGCTGTTGAATTTGATTTTGATTGGTTGAGAGGAGCTATTCATGCCAATCTCTCTCTTTATTTGAATATTGCATTGGCTGCGTCTGTTTTGTTGTTTAGCAAGAGACGTGAGACAATCACTGGACTGCTCAGTGTGTTGATTGCTCTGTTGCCATTTGTGTCGCAAGTGTTGACACGAGTCATTGTTGTTGTGACTGCGAATGGATTGACAACTTTGTTGGGCAGTGATCAGAATTTGGCTCTTGCGATTCATGGCGTGTTGGTCACTCTTGTTTGTTTCATTGTGTTCAATGTATTCAAGCTTCACTTGGAATCTGAAGCAAGTGCAAAGAAGCAAAAGTAAAAGTTACAGAATTGTTTATATTTATTGTAATCGTTCAACTATTAAGTTGTTCAGACCATGTAAGTTGGTAGATTCATTTGTTCCTTGAGAGGTACCCACTTGTCCATACCATCAGTGAAGATCTGAGTCTCGTCATGAACAACTCCTTCACTCTTTAGCATACGGAGTTCTGGGAATGACACTGGACCCTGTCTTTCACCAGAGTCATCCAAGTAGAACCAACTCTGATTGATTTCTGACGGCACTTCTCTTTTATCGAAGCTAACATCATGAATATGATCATGGACCACTGTTTGTTGGTGTCCAGTCGAATCAGTAGGCAACATCAAATTGTCCAACATGGATGATTCACCCATCTTCACATTGTCGATTGAAGATGGGAAGTTTGCCCATGGATCAGGTTTCGTGGTAGTAACGATATCTTGAGTTGGATCCAATGACTTGGGTCTATAGGGAGCCTCCACGATGGAATGAGTTGGTCCACCCAGTTCCATTGCTCTTGACAATCGAGACTCAGGTGCTTTGCTCACGGAGAGTGTTTCCATACCACCCAAATCCAACAAATCACCACCAGTCGTTGTTACTTGTTGCTCAACTCCTACATTTAGATAACCAGACTCTTTTCCAATGGATAGTCCCTTGGTGGACATGGCACTACTGCTCTCAGGCAACAAAATGTCAGGAACAGCAGTCGAGCTGGAAGCAGCAAATTTTGGAATAGGTGGCAAAATTGATTCTGAAGTGGCATCCATCAACTCATGACCCAACGGCTGAGGTGCTTGGACACTATGGTGAATCTCAAAGAAAACTTGACTCAACTTTCCCATTGCTGAGTGGTATTGACCCAAAATTTCATAGAAGAATTCAGCAAGTACATCGTGTATCACAGTGTATCGCCTAATGATTGCTCCTCTGAGAATCTCCTTGGCCTGTTTGTCCAATTCATCAAACTGTAGCTTGACTGTGTCATATTGAGCAGAGAGCTCCACCAACTCTTTTTCTGCTTGCGGGTTCGCTGGAGGCTTCGATTGAGCAGCGTGGAACTTTCTCTCAATAATTTCAAAGTCCAGTAAACGGTTGTTTCTTCTCTTGATGACCTCTGTCTTCTCTAACTGGCCTAATTCGGTCTTGTATCCCTCCAATTTCTGTTGAACGACTCTTGCCCTCTGGATAAATGGTTGAACAACTTCTTGCTGCATTCGATCAGCAATCGCTTCTACCCGAGTTCCCAAATCACTGTGCTTGACTGTGGTGGTGGTTGTCGTCGTGGTTGATTGCGTGGTTATCGTTGCCTCCTCCAAGTCATCTTGAGGTGTATCTACGCTTGTGGTTGTCGTAGAGGTCGTTGCGGCAGCAGGTGCTGAACCACAACTGTACATTAAATGCAGATCATCACCCAACGAACGGTACAAGCGACATTGATCTTCCATGTCAATAATCATTTGGGTCACATGTCTGTCAAAGTGTCCAATAGCTCTTTGTTCTGCGTGCACCGTGTGGATCAGTGTATCAAATGTTTCATCTGTATGCTTTTGGCCCTTGATACTTCTCTTGATCTTCTGGGTGCTCCTTGAAAAGTGTTTCTTGAGTGCTAACATGTTAGTATGTTTGTTCAACTGTGCTGGTGGAATTAATGAGGTTGCAGTTTCTTCAAGTAATTGATCTGGTTTGTATTTCGATCATGTGCTGATTCGTTAGCTGGCTGCTTTTCTAACGTGTTCCAGTAGATTTTTTGGTGGATGTTTTGGTCAACTGATTGATCAAGGAATAAAAATATATAATTTACAAAAAAAGTTCGCTGACTCTTCACGAATACAAAAATCAAATGAATGTATTGTTTCTAGGTGTTTGTGTATCTACTGTTTAAGAGGACTTGAGTCCTGGTTGGTCAACTTGCTCTCATCAGCCATCTCTTCGACTCTGACTTCCAATGGTTGATAATTCTTTCTCTTGTTTGCTTCCTCTGCCTCCATCTTGTTCACGTTCATTCTGTGTGTATTGTACATCCAAACACCAATAATAGCAATACCACATCCCAACATGTTCACAAATCCAATCTTGTTTTTAAAGATGAGCACTGAAATCGTAATGCTCAAGATAATCTTAAAGTTACCAGCGACATTGTAAGTCAGTGGAGAAGTGTACCTGACAACGAGGAAACTTGTCACGTTCAATCCATAGGCAATCGCACCACTCATCAACAAAATGCCCACACCCATCACATTCAGCATATCCCAATCAAAAATAATGCTGTCCAATTCATAGTAAAAGACAAATGGAAGCAAAATGATAGCACTAGGCAATGCCATATAGTACACAAGGTTCATCGAGTCCAATTGATTCTCACCAGACAAGAGCTTTCCAATCAAAATGGCTTGAGCAGCAGTAGTTACACTAGCAACAACAGCAGTGACGAAACCAATCATTTCAAACTCAAGTTCAGTCACTGTACTGGCAGCCACACCCACAACGACCAAAAACACGGTCAAGTATGTTTTTTGATCAAAGCGCTTTCCCATGAAAAAATACTGTAGAGCGACAGAAAAGGCGGGAACCGAGGATTTGACCGTTTGCATAAAGCTAACTGGAACATAGCGCAGGGAAATATTTCCCAAAATAATATTGGCACAAAACAGAACGCTGAGTGGCAAAACTCGGGACACGTAGGCATCATTCTTGATGGTCTTAAATGGGAATTGTTTGATGGTGAAGACTCTGAGAGCTAAAAAGCTTCCAATGAAGCAAACAATCATGTGAACAGCAGTGAGAGCAAATGGATATTGAAAATTGAGTACTTGGTAGAGGTACTTGTTGAGTACGACTGTTGTGACATTGAACAGGTAGAATGCTGCAATGGAAGTGATGGCACCAAAGTTTTGAAAGAAGAAATCCTGCATTCTCTCTTTAAATTTTTAAATCTGACAAGACAAGCAATAGCAGAATCGTTGTTGATTGTTGGTTTTTTTGTTGTTGATTTGTTGTGATCGAAGTTTAATTTTGAAGATTCCGACGACGTTTGGGTGTGGAGGCAAAAATCGACTGCGAATTTTAGTGATGTGAATTTTAGAAAGTCCGATGGGAATACGAATTTGGAGCGACCAAACTCAACCGGTCGCTATTTATTTACAGTTAGAGTGTCTATCAGTGGGTCGTACCCATTAGGAAGCGAACACCCTGTATAAGGGATATACACCCTTGCCGAGAAGTGAACAGTATGGATTCCATCCTTCCTTCATTTCCTTCTCATCTCTTGATTGTTTTCTCGTCAGCTTTGCTCTGATTCTCAATGGCTTGAGAGCTGCGTGTGACACCTTGTGACTCTTGATCTTGTCATACTGTGCATAGCAAGAAACCAGGACTTGATCCACGACAATTGTACCACTAAAGGTTAATGGTGCATAGATTCCCTGTTTTATCACGTCATCCACTGTTTCTGTTACTGTGACTGTTGATGTCTCGTGGCAAAAGTTGATAGGATTATAATTAGAGATGTACAAAATATCCCCAGTGCTTATTTCACACGCTGGAACAGCCTCGTAGGAATTATCCTTTCCTGCTCTGAAAATGAGATGGTAGGCAGACAGAGTAATCTTTGTAGAATTGCTCAAGACAATTTCGGTGTATGGAGCCGTTGGGTTGACCTCTCGATGAAGGAAATTATATACAGTGTCAAAAGAGAGAGAACCATCCTTCTTGGTAACTAGGATCTTGTCTCCGATTTTAAGTTGGTTCATCGTTTTGTGTTGCCCGTTCTCTAATAGTACTTGTGAATCCCCTGGGAAACACAAGGGGAAGTTAATTGATACCCATCCGTGACGCATTTTCTGTTTTGGTTTCTTTCTTATCTTGTTTCTAATTCTTTTTAGTTTGGAAGAAATGAAATACAATGGTTATCCTTATATCATTCTGTCGGTTGACTGTCGACTATAAAATACCCAATTTCAAGACAGAAAATAGAACGAATTCCAATAGAAAATCTTCCCACGATTCGGATGAGAGCAAACTTGGTGTTCTTGTCTCCACTCTCTTCCTTTCAAGTCTCTTCTTGACGAATCATTGTTAGATGAATCGTTTAGAGCTTTGTGCTCACTATTACTCCGTACTGTGAATAACTCCGTCTTCATGCTTTTCAAACACGAAAAGAAAAAATGAGCCAGAAGATTTCGATCACAGAGACATCCAATCCCATAACAGTCAACATTGATCAATGCTCACCAGAACAAATCCTAGATCTTTTGTTGTTGGTTGACAATGAACTCTTCTCAACTCATTCTTCTCCATTGGCCCTGTTGAACTCCAATAAGCAGTCTCAAAATTTGATTGCTCAGTGCACCAAGCAAATGGCTCCACTGGTCCAAAGTGTTCTCTTTGGTGGTGATCAAGGATCAACTGTTGCCTTCTCTGGTTGTGGTACAAGTGGTCGTCTATCCTACTTTTGTGCAAAGAGCTACAATGACTGTTTAACTCGGATCAGAGGTCATCTCAATAATGCAAGCAACCACAAGAATCAACAAGTTGAATTGTTCAAGTACTTGTTGGCAGGTGGTCACATTGCACTTGTGAAAGCTGTAGAATCAGCAGAGGACTCTGCTATAACGGCCATTCAGGACTTTAAGGATCTCGTTGGTGAAACACCAGAGAACAAGGTGGTCTATGTGGGTATTACCTGTGGTATGTCTGCACCTTATATCGCTGGACAATTGTATCACACAATGCAAAACAAGAAGAATGAGAACTTGAGTTCCATTTTGCTCGGTTTCAATCCAGTTGAACTGTCGAGGCAAACACCGATTGAAAATTGGCCTGTTGTGACAAGTGAACCTGTCAATTTTTATCAAATTTGTCAACAAATGGACCAACTGGCTCAAGAACAGGATTCTAGATTCATCATTTTAAATCCTGTTGTTAACCCAGAGGGTATCACTGGATCTACTCGTATGAAGGGTGGAAGTGCAACCAAATTCCTTTTGGACACTATGTTCGCATCTGCCGTTGTCAATCAATTTAACAATAATGTTCCAACATCAGAGGTAATCTACAGATTGTTGAATGGATTCCAGCAAACTGTTTTGCACACATATCAATTCTCTAATCAACACACAGAGATTGCTAATTTGATCCAACGAGCAGCGTTCTCTTTGAGAAATGGAGGATCAATCTACTATTTGGGTGCAGGTAATGCAGGCATGATTGGATTCATTGACGCTAGTGAATGTGGTCCAACTTATGGCGCAAAGGTGACAGATGTGCAAGGATTTATTGCAAATGGATGGAAGAGTGTTTTTGGCCACAGATATGACTCAATTCAACCGAGAATGGAGGACTCCATACTTATTGATTCAGCTGATTTCGAAGCAAGAGTTCTTCCAAATCTAACTGAGTTTGATACTGTGTTGTTCTTGGACATTGATTCAGACTCAGTGAATGAAGTTTATGCAACAGAAAAGAGAGATCTGTTGAGTTTGGCTCAAAAGATACAGTCTCACAACAGCAATACTTTTGTGTCATATATTTCTGTGAGCGCCGTGGAACCTGAACATGCTTGCATGTACCCTGTCAGCTCTCCGGCCGACTCGAGTGTAAAGCATAAGAACGTTCCTATTGAAGGCATCCCAGTCGTCAATGTGCGTGTACCATACATGTCACTTGTACCTGGATTGGATGGATTTGCAGAACTGAGCTTGAAGTTAGTGTTGAATGCAATTACCACTGGTGCTCATGTCCTCAAGGGAACAGTGTTTGGCAACAGAATGATTAACCTCCGTGTCTCAAACAACAAACTCTTTTACAGAGCAATTGGTATCGTGTCCAATATTGTTCATGTGGATGAGGAGACTGCTAGAAAATGCCTGCTCAAGGCCATCTATAGGTCTGATAGCATTGAAGAATTCGAACAACAAGCCATCAGCAAGCACATTGAAGTAGCAGTTAAGACTGACAAGGTTGTACCTGTTGCCATGTTGCTTTCCAGCAATCCTTCAATCACTGTTGAGAAAGCGCTGGAGATTCTACAACAAGAACCAGTGATTCGAAATGCGATTGCCAAACTCAGCAACTAACAGAGGTTCATAATTTATCACACTTTGAATTCACAATAAACTCTTAGGCTGCACTCTGCCGTATTTATTTGTACATTGAGAGATACTTTGCAATTTCAATCCAAGTAAATATATTGCAGCATACAACAGTCACGAATGAAATCAAGCCTCATGCGTAGTGAATTTCTCAATAAATTATCATATATTATCGAAAAAACTCACGACAACTCATCGTCCAACAAAAATTATAATTACAGTGTGACTCTAATCTGCTTGCTCATACAAGTTGTTTCCTCTGCCAGTGATTCGATTGACAAGCGCCACGATACCCTCCTTGATGAACAAGACACCCTCCCAAATCAACAATGGAATCTGAACCAAGTACTCTCTGTGCACCAAAATGTCCAACCCCTCTTTCTGGAACTTAAATTTCATCACTGCACTCCCCACAATCAAATAGATGACCACCAGGCAAAAAACAACAATCAATATGGCTCCACCGACACCCACCACTCTTCTCTTGCTACTGCTGCCTCCACCGAAACCTGGGCACGCATATGCCGTATTCATCTGAAATCGGAACCAATGAACACCCGACACTTCTTCATCACTCATATACTTTAACTGCAAATCATTGACTGCAGTTTTTTTCGTCGTCAAATCACAATTCATTGTGATACTTGTTCTGAACTCTGCTGAACCCGCTCCAGACGATTGACTACCACCCCAGTACTCTATCACTGCACCCTTACTTGCATCATTTGTATCAATCGGAGTAATATACATTTCCTTTAATTGACCGAGACTAGCAACACATTGATCAGGATTGATTCTCTTGAGATAGTAACTAGATGGATAGTTGGCACCGTTACAGGACTTGAGTGCATTACTGCATATGGCCACATAAAAATTAAAGTGACCATTGAAATCTTGAATATTGTAACCAGAGTTTCCGTTGGCCTTGGAGAGGGCCGACATGTCAATGAGACCCTTTTTTGTGTTGACTTGGCATTTGGTCGTAGTGGCAGCATTGCTCACATGATGATGGACGAGGAAAGTGAACACCAGAAACACCAAGAAGAGGGAGCTGAAAAAGGATCGCGACACAATCATCGTGTGGGTATGGAAAAAAAAATTTTGGTTGTGTATTTGCTGCTGCTAGAAATGTGAATTCCTTTCGATGAGCTTTTTGTGTTTTTGCCGCGGAATAATTATGGAAGCTGAGAAAAAAGCACACCACCAAATACTAATAATTTTTCATCAACCCATAACCACTCAGTGTTGTTAGCAGCGACTCATCTTCATGCCTTCAAAAGTAACATCACGATCCAAGGTTGTCCAACAAAAGTCTACTACCCATTCCCAGAGGACAAATCATCCTAACAATAGTAACAACAACAATAGTAATAATAATAGTCATATGACCATCATGGTAGCTCACGAAGGAAATAATGTCGTTCCTATTAGTAGCAGCACTACACATGAGAATGATGACAATAGGCAAGATCAATCAAACAATAATGACATGAATTTGAGTAGCAGCAGTGATCATCTTGACAACAACATCAATAGTAAATCGAGCAATATGGACAATGAATCTAGTAGTAGCAGTAGTAGTAGTGCTACAATTATTCATATTCATCATCATCACAACAGTAGTAATATACAGCCAAAGGATATCAGTAGTGATGATGATGATGATGATGAGAGCAAACATGGAGGTGATCTACTCTCGAGGATTGCAAGTGAGAGTCAAATGGTGGGACTGTTCTGGTTGAGCATATGGTTCGTTCTCAATGTTGTTCTCGCACTGTTGAACAAGTACATTTTCAAGAGCACACCATTCAATTATCCTGTTCTTCTTTCGTTTATACACATGATTGTTGGATGGATCATGTCGGTCGGAGCCTCAGCATTCGGTCTTTATACAAGTGATGACAATGGTGCAGCAATGAATAGTGCCGATTCGAAACAAAAGAATGCCATTCGGTTCTTTATCGTCATATTTTGTTTAAATATTGCGTTTGGTAACATTTCAGTTCAGATTGTAAATTTAGCTGCATCACAGGTCGTGAGAAGCACAACGCCACTGTTTATGATTGTTGTGGCGTATCAAGTGTTGGGAACGATGCCATCGGTCAACACTTTTGTGAGTGTAATGCCGATTGTTCTGGGTGTTTGCTTAACTGTTGTAGGTGATGTGGATTTGAACTTTGTTTCACTCGTGGTGTTGTTTATTGGAAATTTGTTGGCTGCATTGAAAGTGGTGTTGGCTAACAAGTATATCAATCAGTACAAGTTGCATCCATTGGATCTGTTGAAGCAATTGTCTCCCATGGCCAGTTTAGTGATGTTCGTTATTGCTTTCTTCAAGGGAGAAGTCACCCAATTTTATGAGCATCTCGGGGAGCAAACATTCAAAACTTATGTGGTCGTTTTGTTCACTGGTGTCTGTGCATTCTCTTTGAATTGGACAAATATGATGGCCAACAAGTACACGAGTCCGTTGACTATGAGTGTGACAGCGAACGTGAAGCAAGTTTTGCTTGTCGTGCTCAGCATCTTCTTGTACAATGTGCCCATGAACCTGTATAATACTACTGGTATTTCCATTGCTCTGTTGGGCATGTTCTACTACAGCTACTTGAAAACAACCGAGAGTGGTGCAGGTAAGAAATAAAGGAAAAAATACAACAAAGGAGTTTTGTCTTTTCGCGAATCAATTTTCAATTTTGTTGTTGAACCTCATTTTGTAACTTGTGGCGCGCTTTTAAATTTCCGGTCACCTCAAGATTGATCGTGGTGGCATTTTTTGGTGTCTCCTTGCACACAAAAAAACATTCACAGAAAAGTAGTCTTTTGAAACGCTTGAATCTCCCACGCTCACTCAACAAACAAAACAACTACTTAAAAAACAACAAGAACGACATAAGAACAATGGACTTTAAGGGGATTTTAGCAAATTTGAGCGCCACTGACAACACAGTGAGACAACAGGCAGAAGTTTTGCTACAACAAGCTCAAACACAGAATTTGGTATGTATTTGTAATTTTTTTGGTTGTCATCCAATTTTTGCTATTCCCCTTACAAGAACCTCCTCCTAACACACAAAATGTTGATCAACAAAACGATCCGACTTTGTTCATTTTTTTTAGCCAGTGTTCTTGGTTTCTCTTGTGACTGAACTCGCAAACCCAAATTCACCAGCTGCTGTGAGACAACAAGCTGGTATTCAATTGAAAAATACATTGTCTCATTCGAGAAGTGCTACACTGAATCAAGTGTTAGCTCAACAGTGGTTGAATATCGAGGACCAAACCAAAACTCAGATCCGTGCAGCTGTTCTTCAAACTTTGCATTCACCTGAAGCTTTGGCCAGAAAAACAAGTGCTCAAGTTTTGGCAAAGATTGCCTCTGTTGAATTACCAATGAATCAATGGTTGGATGTTGTTCAAATCTTGTTACAAAATATTCAACAACGAACATCAGAGTTTGGATTCCAAGCCAGTTTGATGGCTCTTGGTTATTTGTGTGAAGAATGCGTATGTGTGTCTTGCAAATATTTTTTATGTCTTTTTTTTTGTTGCTCTTGTGCCACAACTTGATTTTTGTATGCTAACCACCACTTTTATATGCATGTTTAGAAAGCACCACAATTGGCAAGCCAAAACAATCACATTTTAACTGCTGTTATCCAGGGAATGAAGGGTGATATTCCAAATCAAGACATCCGATTGGCTGCTACTGAGGCCTTGTTGAACGCTCTGGAATTTGTTCAAAATAACTTTGAGAGTCCAGCTGAACGTGATGTGATTATGCAAGTGGTTTGTGAAGCCACTCAAGCACCATCTTCTGGTGTGAGAAAGGCTGCATTTGAATGCCTGGTTCGTATTGGCGCATTGTACTATAGTCACTTGGGACCATACATGAAGGCTATTTTTGATATTACAGTCGCTGCTGGAAGAAAGGATGAAGAACCTGTTGCATTGCAAGCAATTGAATTCTGGAGCACCATTGCTGAAGTCGAATCAGATTTGATTGAAGAAGAGCTTGATTGTAGCAACTTTGTTCAATCTGCCATTTCACCACTTTGTGCACTCTTGTTGGAACTTTTGACTCGACAAGACGAACACGCTGACGAAGGAGAGTTGAACATTAGTAACGCTGCTGGTACTTGTCTTGCTCTTGTTGCTCGTGTTGCTGGTAACTCTGTTGTGTCAGAGGTTATGCCTTTTGTCAGCAAGTTCATTTCCTCTGCTAACTGGAAGGAGAAGGAAGCTGCCACTTTGGCTTTCTCTGCCATTCTTGATGGTCCAAACAGTGAAGCAATGACTACTTTGGTGTCTCAAGCAATTCCAGTGATGACAAAGCAAGTTGTTGAATCTAGTGGACCTGTTCACTCCCAAAATGAGGGTGTGATCTTGTTGAAAGACACCACTGTTTTCACTATTGGTAGAATTATTCAATACTACCCAAATCAAGTTTTAGATGCGTTGGATGATGTAATGGCAGCTTTGAGTGCTGCAATTCAAGATGAGGCTCGTATTGCATCCAAGGCTTGCTGGGCCATTCACAATTTGGGTACTGCTGTTGAAGAAATTTCAAATGAGGAACAACGTGGAGGCGAAGAAGAACAAACCAATGCTATCAGTAAGTACATGGATCCAGTTTTGCAGGCTCTCCTCAAGACTGTTGAAAGAGAAGATGTTGGCGAAGCAAACTTGACCGTGAATGCATGGGAGGCTATCTCTGCATTTATTGCTGCGGCTGCTCGTGATACCTACACCAGTCTCGAAGGTTATGTCAACCATTTCCTCCAAAGACTCGATCACACGATCAAGAGTCCACAGTCTATCAAACTTGATGAAGTTCAAGGTTTGTTGTGTGGTGCTTTGCAATCCCTGACTCAAAAATTGGGTGATCGTATGAGACTACATTCTAACAATATGATGCAACTGTTGTTGACTTTGTTCCAAAGCAAGATTACTCTGCAACAAGCACTTTTGCAACAAGGAGAGACAGTCAATTACTCTGTACAAGAAGAAGCTCTTCTTGTTGTTGGTGCGTTGGCAAATGCTCTTAGTTTCGATTTCGAAAGATATATGCAAGCCTTTGCTCCATTCTTGGTAACTGCTCTCAGAAATCAGAATGAAGCAGCTGTCTGTACGATCGCAGTCTCTGTTCTAGGTGATTTGTGTAATGCATTGGGTGACAGAATGGCTCCTTACTGTGATGAAATTGTAACTGTCATGTTGCAAAACTTGCAGAGCTCTGCAATCAACAGAGAAGTCAAACCAAACATTATTGCATCATTTGGAGATATTGCACTTGCCATTGGATCTGAATTTGAGAAGTACTTGCCATATGTCGGATTAGTGTTGAAGCAGGCAAGTGAAGCTCAAGTCGACACATCAAATGAACAAATGATTGAGTATTTGAATTTGTTGCGGGAGAGCATCTTTGAAGCATACATTGGTATTCTACAGGGATTGAAGAAGCATAAACCTCAAGCATTCAACCCTTATGTTGACAGCTTGATAGAATTCATCAAGATGGTTACTCAAGACGAAAACACAGATCAAGAAGTGTTCAGATGTGCAGTCAGTGTGATTGGTGATTTGGCAAACGTCTATGGATTGAAGGTCCGTCCTTTACTTTCACAGGAATGGATCTTGCACTTGGCTAGAGATGCTTCAGCTGCTGAGGAAGACGAACTGCGAAGGACTGGCATCTACACAATCAAGCAACTCAAGAAAATTAATTTATAAGAACAGTGATAGAGTTAAGCGCGATTTCCTACCTGTTGAGAACAAGGACGATGAGCTCTCGGTATGTTAATAGAGCTTCTTGCTAATGATGATGATACTAATAATGATGATTATGAAGAGAATGCAAGAAACAAAGAAGTTCGATGATAGCGATGATAACGATGATTACTTCTTTGCAATAATGAAACGATTGATCTGATTGATGATAACCTCAACTAACCCTCTTGTTCACTACTGCGTAACCTCACACTATTCAACAAGTGTGGCATGTGACAAGAACAATTCTTCTCGTAAAATAAACAAAAACGGATGATCTCCCATCATGCTTCTCTGCGTGCAATTATTAGCGACACGCATGTCCATTTTTGTCTTGTTGCAAGCCGAACTTTTTTCATCCGCTGAAACTACGACGAATTTACCCTCTCCGCCGCAAAACTTCACATACTTCTTGTCATTTTCACCCCGCAAGGGGTCATTAGGAAATCAAACCACCTCTTCTTGCCTCACACGTTTGTCATTTGGTGCGCATCTCTCTGCGCACTAATACCTCCTCATGTCTATAAAACCTGACTTTTGTCTGGCCAAGATCTAAGATCAAACACATCAAAACAACAAAACTCACAAATAACCTCAGTGAAATAGCTCCTGCTAAGCAACTCTGTACAAACCAGCTCAATAACCCCATATACAATGTCTCAAATTCCACAAGATCAAAAGGTATATCGTCTGACCAAGCCTGGAGAAGGTATTCAATACTTGGAAGCATCTTCTGCCCCTGTTGAGAAGCCAAAGAGAGGTCAAGTCTTGGTTCGCATCCATGCCACTTCTCTCAACTATCGTGACATTTTGGTGTCTGATGGCCGTTACCCTCGTCCCTATGCTGAGAACTTGATCCCAGTGTCCGACGGTGCCGGTGAAGTTGTCCAAGTCGGAGACGATGTCACCGAATACAAGGTCGGAGATCGTGTCTGCGGTCTCTTCCATCAATACTGGATAGACGGAGAGTTCAAGGATGAACACATGGGTGGTACTCTCGGTGGTGGTATTCAAGGAATGTTACAACACTATCGTGTTTTCGAAACCAAGGGTCTCATCAAGTTCCCTGCTCACCTCTCCTACGAGGAAGCCAGTACTTTGCCATGTGCAGCTCTCACTGCTTGGAACGCACTCGCTGAGAATCCAACTCAACAGATCGGACCTGATCAAACCGTGTTGGTTCTAGGTACTGGTGGTGTCTCCATCTTTGCCATTCAATTCGCAGCTGCGGCAGGTGCTCGTGTCATTGTGACTTCATCCAGTGATGCAAAGTTGGCCAAAGCAAAGGAATTGGGTGCCACTGACTTTATCAACTACTCCAAGAATCCAAACTGGGATGAGAAGGTGAGAGAAATTACTGGTGGTAGAGGTGTGGATCATGTCATGGAAGTCGGAGGTGCAGGAACATTGGAGAGATCATTGAAGGCTGTCAAGAGAGGTGGTCAAATTCACATGATTGGTGTGTTGGCAGGATCTGCTTCCGTTGACTATGGTGCAGCCATCTTGTTTGGTGGTCTCACTTTGAGAGGTCTTCTCGTCGGTTCCAAGAGCATGTTTGAGCGCATGAACAGAACCATTCAGCATCACAATATTAAGCCTGTTGTTGATCGTGTGTTCCCATTCGCTGAAGCAAAGGATGCACTTGAGTATTTCTCTAGCCAAAAGCATGTTGGTAAGGTTGTCATTCGTATCGATTAGATGTTAAATCGAGCAAATTAACAATGTGAATAATAAACGAAACTTTGGAGTACCTATTGATTTATCGTCCTTCTGAACACAACAATTTCATTTATTAAAGTGGTCTCAGTTGACCATTTTGACAAGTGTACTTGGTTGGATCGTAACAAGCCTCTCCACATTTGGCACTAGCAGACACAGGACAGAGGAAAACACCGTCGATACAAACATAACGGCTTGATAGATAACAAGCTTCTCCACATGAGAGATGATTGAGAGGACATAATCGATTTTGAGCAGTACATGTGTGGGTTGCCTTGTTATAGCACTGAGCAATTCCATCGACTATACAACATCCCAAGTCTCCAGTGCATCTAGCACATAAATTTTCATCTCCCTCACTGACTCTAACAATAAATTGAGCATTGATTGAAGTAGTAGTTCTAGAGAACTCTCCAAAATGAGTCTCTCCAACTCCAAACTCTCCCAAGTACACAATGTTACGCAGTTTGTCCACAATTAACGATCTTCCAATGGTTGGTGCCAACGTACCTTTCACTAGATACACTGCATTTCCGTTCTTATCTAGTTTGAGTAAGAAGTCTCGAACAATACCATCATCAACTGCTTCAATATCACCAATCTTGATCTCTTGTATGAAAAATCCAGTCAAGTACGATTCACCACTTGGTAAGGCAACCAATCCGAGAATCTCAGCCGCGGTTTCTGGGACAGAATTGTTCGAGGCAATAAAGTAAATTGTATTACCCAAGGGATCCAACTTTCCCATGTAGATATTATTGAGATTAGCGCCTCTTCCATCAATGATCGCTCCGTTGATTGAAACGTCTTGGACGAATCCTCCGTTAAAATAACAATTGCCGTCTTCATCCATGTCTACTCTGTGGGAGGTACCACCGAACGAACCAAATAGGGAGGAAAGAACTGGTCTAACATAGATTAGACCTCCAACCTTGTTATACTTTGCCACATAAGCGAATTGAGGGTTGTCACCACGGACAATAATTCCATCAAACGATGCTTCTCCGATACCTCTGCCAGCAATGCAAAATTGCCCAGCAGAGTTTGAAGCTACATCATAAACACCAGTGTTTGGAGATAATACCTTGATCAACTGAAGGTCTAACCTAAAATCATACTTTGCTACAAGCCCAATAAGGAAGCCTGGAAGTCCTGGAACTATGATACCACCTCCAAAATCAACTGAGCTGGACGTGAATGAGCAGGAAACAAACAGATTGCCATCCGAAGATGACATCCTCAGATTTGGAGCAGATACAAATGGAGTAACGAACAAAACACCACCAGTCATTGCTAAAACAGTTTTCACAGGTTGGCCTGTTTGTGGGTTCAGTTCCGTGATGAAAACGCCCATATCTATTTCTGAAACGACCCCAACTTGCTTCACACCATTGATAAAGAGAGGACCAAAGAACACGCCTGAAGCAAACAGCCTTCCCTCTCTCTCAACATAGGTAATGGCGGAACCAAACACTGACCATGCCTCAATAATCGTTTGCCACAGAGCAACACCATCACTGTTTCTGTACTTTGTCACAAATCCGGTGGTAGCGGAAATCTCTACTGGATTCAAGTTTTGGAACTGGATCGTTGTATTAATGGAGTTAGGATCCATAAACCCGGTTGCAAATAAGTTTCCTAGTTGATCTGGAACAGCATCTAACGTATAGGTATTCACTGTAGTAGGTTCCTTCAATCCCTGTTGGAAATACTCAAAAGTTTGACCATAGCAAAGAGAGTTGACTAACACCAGAGACACTACGAGAAGAGCAAAGAATAGGTTATTTTTTCTCATTTTGGTTTGTTTGGATGATCATACAACGCAAAGATCATTTGCCTTTAAAAGATAATTTAAAAGGTCTCCAAAGTTCATTTCGTTCCGTTGCTCATCACAACATCGGGGCGCAACACCAAGTTGACATCCGGCCAAATTTTTTTTGGGTTGTTCGTTTTTCCTGTAAGGGATCATTGAATTAAAAGTTCTCCGTGGCAGATTACATGTTCAGTTCTTGAATTCCTACGAGATACGATAGGGTACGGTCTGTGATCGTATGTTGATTACAGCGACTCGCATCCAACTTTCGAATTCCTGTGAGGTAGGTGAAAGCATTGTCTGTGATGGTGCTCTGATTACAGCGCCACATATTCAACACTTGAATGCCAGAAAGGTATGAGAATGCCTTGTCTGTGATTGTTGTTTGATTGCATCTCCACATGCTCAGTTCCTGGATGCCTTGTAGGTAATAGAATGCAAGATCTGTGATAGATGACTGAGCACACCCGCCGATGCTTAACTTTTCAACTCCCGTGAGATAAGAAAAGGCCTTATCTGTGATCTGATATTGGTTACAATCACTCATATTCAATACCTTGACTCCTCTCAGATAAGAGAATGCCTCGTCAGTAATCGTCCTCTGATTGCACTTTCTCATATTCAATTTCTTTATCCCAGTAAGATGGGAGAAGGCTTGGTTTGTAATCTCTGTTTGTCTACAGGCACTCATGTCCAATATCTGAACTCCTCTCAGATAAGAAAAAGCATTGTTAGTCACATTGGAACACTGACTCATGTTCAACAAGTAAATGCCCTTGAAGAAAACAAAATGAACGTCCTCAACGTTCAGATTCTGGTTGAGATTGACATTGAATAGAGTGTTTTGTGATTTCTGAAACCCAAGGGTAATCTCTTGACTGCTCAGATACTTTTTCAGAGTTCTTTGTTTGTTGCTCATCAATTCTCGATCGTACTTGAATGCATTGAACTGTTGACAAGTGTAGCTCAATTGGATCCATTCACGGGTGTGACAGAAAGAGATGATGCTTCTCAATACTTCTACAGGTATCCACGATCCAGATGCCTCTGATGATGCTTCACGATTTGTCATGTTTTTGATTCTGTTGTAAGTTCCATTTTTTTTGTCATTTTTCCGCTCATACTTAAAAGGAAACAACAACATACGTGCAACAAGCAAAACCAACAGAAAATGGAAAACCTTTCACAAGACATTATCCAAGAATCGATTCTTCCCTACCTTTCTGAAGAAGAACTTATTCATCGGCTTGCTCCATTGAGCACTGGGTTTTATTCTTTTGTGTGGACGACACTACTTGGTGAGAGGAGTGCTCAACAATGGAAGAAGCGATGGATGTCAACCTTTGCAACTGGTGGTTACTTCTTACATGTGAATCACTACTTATTTGGTACAGAACAAACATACCTGATCAAAGCAAGTGCGGAAACATGTGAACAGAGTGTACAATCGGCACGAGATACTTACCCATATGCCTTTCCTGATGTTCCTTGTCGTCCACCTGTTCGAGTAACGATTGACCAAGCTTGTGAGGTAGCGTACACCATCATGAACGACAAGAAGGTACTATTGAAGACATACTCTACAGTGATTTATTGGAGAGATGCTCTACCAGATCACATGAAGCATATGGCCAGCGAGCCAGACTGTCGTATCACAAGAATTCCAGAGTTTACAAAGGATTACGTGTTTCGCCTCAAAAGTTTCATTATGGCCTTCTGTGGATGGCTCAAGATGAGAAGTGGGGATTCCGATACTGTGTGCTATACTATGGAGACAAAAGAGTCTGAGGATAGTGGATGTTGGTCCAAGCAGAACATTTTGAGTGTAAGTTACAAAGGGGAGGTCATCTTTGGATTGTCCTACCATGACTATAAGATGGATCCTTAACTTACCTCCCAAGTAAGATGTCTCCTTCCAAGTAACTATGTTGGTTTAAAATACTATACATCCACTCCTCCAACCCGTTTGACAAAGATCCCGTAATCTCGCCAAAAACAACTCTGTCAAAGTCCCACAACGAAGTGGATTCATTGGCCTTTTTGAGTACTTGTTCTATTTCGGAGGTGACTTGATGGGGACTTTTGGGGAATACAAGGGTGATTTTCTGGAAGATGAACGTACCCAGGAGTATTTATTTGGTTTTTGTGTTTTGTGATGAAAAACAGCTCAGTTCTGACTGTTGTTTTTATATTCTTTTGTTATCTCACTCTGCTGACATTGTTCAGTAGACATAGGTTGCCTTGTCTGATGCAAGCCACATACACAACAATTGAATAATCAATAAACATGTGAAACCAATGCACCAAATTGCCACAAAGTTGTGCTTGAGCCTGAGTACCTCGAGAGAAACGGATTAATGACCAACAATTGCCTTTGCCTGGTAGGGTTCTTCCAGATGTTTCAGTTCCTCTTCGGACAATTCAATGTCCAATGATTTGATACAATCGTTGATCTGCTCAATCTTGGTTACACCAATGATTGGAGAAACCACTCCCTTTTTGTGGAGCAACCAAGCAAGTGACAATTGAGCAGTGGTACATTGTTTCTTCTTGGCAATTTCAAGAACTCTCTGTCTGATGGTCTGATCAGCTTCAGAGAAACGCGATTGAAAGAACTTTAAATACTTATCTGTTTGGCCTCTGGTGGTGTCTTGTGACTTTTCTTCAATCTTTGCCAAATCACCACGAGCCAATGGACTCCATGGAGTCAATGAGACTCCCTGATCAACACACAAAGGAATCATTTCTCTTTCTTCTTCTCTATAGAGAAGATTGTAGAGATTCTGCATTGAAATGAATGGAGTCCATGCTCTCTCCTTTGCAATTTGTTGGGCTTTTGCAAATTGCCATGCAGCCATGGAAGAAGCACCCAAGTAACGAACCTTTCCAGATTTAACACAATCATGAAGAGCCTCCATAGTTTCTTCAATAGGAGTCTCATTATCCCATCTATGAATGATGTACAAGTCAATGTAGTCAGTCTGAAGACGATGCAAAGAATCTTGAACTGCATGCATAATATTCTTTCGACTCAATCCACGAGCATTTCTATCCACAGAATCAGGATTCATCACAGTATCAATCTGTTGTCCAGATTTATCAACACCGAAATACACTTTTGTGGCAATAACAACATTCTCTCTTGGGATTTGATATTGTCTCAAAAAAGTTCCCAATGTTGTCTCACTCTCTCCATTTGAGTACATGTTGGCAGTATCAAAGAAGTTAATTCCGAGATCATGAGCTTCCTTCAATAACTTGATTCCCTCTTCAGGTTCTAGTACCCATGGCTCCCAATTTGAACTACCGAATGACATGCACCCTAGAGTTAATTGAGACACTTTTAGTCCAGTGTTTCCAAGTCTTTTGTATTTCATGTTTCTTAAGTTGTTTCTTTTTCTGATGTTATTACCTTGAGGTATGCTTTTAGAGAAGTTGTTGGTTGTTGATTCTTTTTCTGTTGCTATTCCATAATATCTTTTATAGTTGTATTGCTCGGCAAGGCGCATTATGGCGAATTAATTGTTACGCATTGTGCGGAGCTGTTGATGAGAAAGGTAGATGTCGTTTCAGCGTTGGCAGCGAAATCCAATTCGACAAAGGAAATTCTGATCCTTTTTCCAAAGATTTCTTATTTTTTCTGTTGGAACGCCAGTACCAGTACGTTTGCATAAACTCCAAACTTTAGGGACACCAAGAACTATTGCAGATAGCAGATGGACCTCTTGACAAGGAAACCAATGGACTTCGGAGTTTCAGGAATAGGTGAGAGTTGTCAGACCATTCTAATACATAGTTTTTGATGACAGATTGCAAAAATGTATCGCACATAACAGTGCTTTTTGTTGAGAATGAATCAACTAATAGATCAAAAGGAATTAAACAAAATACAAGAGTTTAATTTAATCGATACGAATCACAACTTTTCCAACATGTTTTTGGCTCTCCAAATGTCTGTAAGCATCTTTGGCTTCATTGAAGGAAAATACCTTGTCGATCACTGGACGAATCTGATTGTGCTCAATAGTCTTGTTCATCTCTGTGAACATTCCAAGAGAACCAATCAAAACACCTCTCAAAATAGCTGCTTTAAGTAAGACTTGAATAGCAATATTGCTCTGATCTTGTTGTGTCAAAACTCCAATCATATGAACGTGACCACCTGCACGTACAGCATTCAATGATTTTGGCAGAGTACCAGGTCCTCCTACTTCTACAACATGATCAACTCCTCTTCCATTTGTGATTTCATTCACCTTTTCATCCCAGTTTGCATTCTTTGAATAATTGATCAAATCTGTTTCTTTAACACCGAGAGATCTAGCAATTTGCAACTTTTCATCACTGGATGATGTGACAATAACTCTGGCTCCTGCTGCCAAAGCGAATTGTATTCCAAAAACCGAGACACCTCCTGTGCCCAAAATGAGAACAGTCTGATTAGGTCCAATATTCTGAACACCATTGTGTGCAAGTGCATTCCATGCAGTTAATGCAGCACAAGGTAGTGTTGAAGCTTCTTCATAACTCAAGAAGGAAGGATACTTGATGACACCAGTAGATTCAAACACACGGTACTGACACAATACACCATTCAATGATGCACCAAGTGCATGATTCATCGAATCATGTGGAATACGTCCATCTGTCCACTTTTGAAAGAATGTTCCACATACTTTGTCACCGACTTTTAAATCAGTGACATCTTCACCGACTTGTACAATCTCACCAGCTCCATCAGAACATGGTACTACTTGAGATTCAATCTTTCCACCATATTTTCCATATGATACCATCAGATCTCTATAGTTGAGTGATACTGCATGAAGACGCACCAGAACTTGTCCTCTCTTTGGAACTGCTACTTGTTCTGTAGTTTGTTTTAATTGTTCATATCCCTCTAGTTTCTCGAGACGATATACTTGTTGTTGTTGTGTCATGTTATTGTTATTGTGTTTCTTGTTTCGAAATCTTTGTCAAAACTCACGACTGAATTTAAAATACATACTTCCAATTCCGCAATAACAGCGCAACATCCGTTCACTCGCCTTGAAACAGTGCTGTCGGTTCGGCTCCTCCCCAAATGGAAAAATTTGTAAAGGGGATCTCACTGATACAATAAATTGGGACATGAAAGGCTGAAGCGAATCACAACAACTTTTCTCGTGTTTTACACCTTTTTGTTGCACCAAAGGAATAAATTTTACTACTGCTGCACTCTGATAGCAGATAATGACGGATCTGCAGCGAAGAGAACAGAAAAGTAAGCCAGTTAGATCAAGATTATTCGTCAAAGTAAATTTGTACCAAAAGCAAACTCGCAAACACTAATTGCATCTGCCGGGATTCGAACCCGGGTCGCAGCGATGGCAACGCTGCATGATACCCCTACACTACAGATGCCCAATATTTTTAAGAAAGTATGGAAAAATATTCCTGATGGTACATAAAAAAGCAAAAACGCCGATGAAAAAACGAACACACACCCCTGTTGTTCGTGAGTATGAGAATCCACGCTATGCTGTGTGGACCACAGCACCAAGAGGAACTGCGCCAAGCAGCAAGGAGGTCATCATCACTGGAAAGTGTGATGACTCTCCCAAGGCTGCCTTGGCCAAGAAGATTGGCTAGGATTTTGGTGATTTGCTCACCAGGGTCCAAGTCATCAAGAAGGGCCCCAAGAGGTTTGTTGCGTGGGTAACTGTTGTTGATGACAACATTTACCCATTTGTTGAATCCTTCAACCGCAACAAGAAGATGAGTGGCTGCAAGGCAGCACTCAAGCACAACGTAGATTGTGCCAAGAAGGTCGTCCTCCACGGTGTCAAAGGTAAGACGGAGGACGACATCAAGGCCATGCTTGGCACAACAAAGGTCAAGAACGTGCTCAAGAAGCACGACACCGCCTTTGTTGTGATGGAGTCCGAAACGTATGCCGAAGCTTTGCTTCGAAACGTTCAATCCATGCCAGTGGAGGTGGAAGCAAAGCGCTTCCTTCCACGCCCACGTGATCCGGTCAAGGCTGTCAGCAAGAGGCTGACCAAGATGTACCAAGAGCTACTGGCTGTGGTGGACGACCTGCGCCACCAAGTCAGTGTGTTAAAAGATATGGCTTCCGTCAACCGGATTCCCCTCGCATCCCCGTCTCCAAGGACGCCGGAGCGAATCCCCGAATTCGAACCTTCGACTCCGTCTACGACCGATGACTGGGAGTCGATCATGCCGGAGTCCCATCCCGCCACTCCAACTACGGTCACCCAAGAGCCAACCAACAACACCATTGATGAGGATGCTCGTAACAGAGCAATCCTCGAGCTAGTATTGAACACCTCCGAGGTGTTCAAGAAAGTCAAGAAAGAGATTGCTGCCCGAGCAATCATGGTGGACCGTGCAAGAAGCACAACCACCGAAGAAGATCCAGTTGAGTTGGATCTCAGTAACCCCGACTGTGAGTTACAGAGTCCCCAACTCAACGAACACAAGAAGCGATCAGCACGTGTCACCGTTGGTGACACTGCTGCCAACAAGATCCCGGCCAGGTTGGCCAGTATCAAGTCAGGTGCTCTCCGTAGGTCCTACCAACTGGCTAGGACTACAGAGCCATCTGACCTCACCAGTGGTGCTCCAGACGGTAGTGGAGGCCCTCGCAACGAATCCCTGAAGAAGGGATCAAAACAACATTCCAAGAAGAGAATGAATCCTGTTGCGTAGGCCTGCCACTCCACTGGGCAAGCACCACATCATGTTAGACAATTGAGAGCAGGCAAGCCTGCTCTCACGCAAAAGAAAAATAAAAGTTCCGCAACGTGGTGCGTGAGCACCATTTGTTGTATTAAAAAAAAAAAAAAAAAAAAAAGGTACATAAAAAAGCAGAAAAAACGGAATCACATGTCTGGTGATTCAACAAATTTGGTGAAGGAATACGGCAACAGCCGTTATGCAGTGTGGACCACTGCACGGAAAGGCTCTAGGCCAAGTGACAGAGAGGTCGTCATTACTGGCAACGGTAATGGTGTCTCTCAGTCATCTTTGACAAGAAAGATAGGAGAGGAGTTTGGTGACTGGCTCAACCGTGTCCAGGTCATCAAGAGGAAAGGCCAGCAACGCTTTGTTGCATGGATGGCGGTCAAGGGTGACCGCATCTATGACTTTGTTGAGTTGTTCAACAAAGAGAGGAGGATTGGCAACAGCACTGCTGCACCCAAGCGCAGTGTTGATTGCACAGGAAAGGTGGTCGTCCATGGCATGAAGAACATGTCAGTGGACGACATCAAGAAGCTACTGGGGCCTGAGAAGAAGCGTGACACTGCTTTCGTGGTCATGACGAAACCTATGCACGAGCAGTGCTCAGTGGAGAGAACAAGGTAAAGGCCACGGTCACTCGATACATCGAGAGACCACATGATCCTCTCAAGGCTGTCAACAAGAGGTTGACGAAGATGTACGAGGAGCTGCTGATGGTGGTTGACGGACTGCGTCGACAGGTCACAGAACTCACCAAGGAATTGGCAAAGACAAAGGGTCAAGGGGGCAACAAACCGGTTCCAATGCCGGAACAAGAAGTTGCCCAAGCCACTGCTAGGATGGAGACTCCTGAGCTAGTGGAGGTAGAAGAACAAAGGACTGTAGCAACACCACTGCTATCAGTGCCTGTTGTACAGCTCAGTGCTGAGAACCGGCAAATTCTGGAGCAAGTGAATGCCACTTCTCCAGTGTTCACCAGAGTGAAAAAGGAAATTGCTGCATTGGCGCTGGCTGCTGCACGCAAAAGGTATGGTTTAACTGAGGACGAACCAGTCATTGTGGATGTGGATGATGACTCCGAAAAGGAGATTCAGAGTCCACAACTCAATGACAACAAGAAAAGGAGTGCTAGGATCACACTGGGTGATCTGATGACTGATGGTACGCGAAAAAACGCCGATGAAAAACGAACACACACCCCTGTTGTTCGTGAGTATGAGAACCCACGCTATGCTCTGTGGACCACAGCCCCAAGAGGGACTGCACCAAGCAAGGAGGTCATCATCACTGGAAAGTGTGATGACTCTCCCAAGGCTGCCTTGGCAAAGAGAATTGGTTTGGATTTTGGTGAATGGCTCATCAGGGTCCAAGTCATCAAGAAAGGCCCCAAGAGGTTTGTTGCGTGGGTAACTGTTGTTGACGACAACATTTACCCATTTGTTGAATTTTTCAACCGCAACAAGAAGGTGAGTGGCTGCAAGGCATCACTCAAGCACAACGTAGATTGAACCAAGAAGATCGTCCTCCATGGTCAAAGGAAAGACGGAGGACGACATCAAGGCCATGCTCGGCACAACAAAGGTCAAGAACGCTCCAACACCACCTTTGTTGTGATGGGGTCCGAAACGTATGCCGAAACTTTGCTTCGGAACGTTAAATCCATGCTAGTGGAGATGGAAGCAAAGCGCTTCCTTCCACGCCCACGTGATCCTGTCAAGGCTGTCAGCAAGAGGCTGACCAAGATGTACCAAGAGCTCCTGGCTGTGGTGGAGACCTGCGCCACCAAGTCAGTGTGTTAAAGAATATGAACTCTGTCACCCGGATTCCCCTCGCAGCCCCGTCCCCAAGGACGCCGGAACGAATCTCCGAATTCGAACCTTCGACTCCGTCTCCGGCCGATGACTGGTAGTTGATCATGCCAGAGTCACATCCCACCACTCCAACTACAGTCACCCAAAAGCCAACCACCAACACCAATGATGAGAATGCTCGTAATAGAGCAATCTTCGAGCTAGTATTGAACACCTCTGAGTTGTTCAAGAAAGTCAAGAAAGAGATTGCTGCTCGAGCAATCATGGTGGATCGTGCAAGAAGGATAAAATCTGTCCAGATTCCAGTTATCCGGAATGTAATTAATTGGACATATGAAATTATCACAAGGCGTACTCTAGATCATCTATAATATTATCTTGCTCTCTATCATCCTCAGAAATCTCACTTTGTTCTACTCGATTTTTTCTTTTTCCGTCTTCGTTCGAGGCATTCTTGGACTTTTTTGTTGACTTCAGTGGCCAGCCTCGTTTTCGAATGAGTATGGAGATATACTCCACAATTGACCTCCAATTAACAATATCACATCTGTCATATTGTTCATCGTAACCCATCCATATCAACAAGAATCTTTTGTACACTCGATGGTTCACTCGAGTTTTTGCAACCAACAACCAATGAACAACTCAAAGTGTTTTTTGTATCACCGCGATGAACAGTGAAGTTGGCCGGTACTGACGAGGTCGTTGATCAAGCTCAACGACGAGGAGTTTGAAACACTGAGTAAATCGATGACGTCAATTCCCTGCATGATACACTATCAAAAAAAACGAGCTCAAGTTGGAGGGACAAGACCTCTTCAAAACCTTGAAGAAACGAGATCCCAACGGCTCGGCACTCAATACCTTTTCAAGGAAACCGCATGAAAGTAGCGAAGTATTCCAAAATAGACCTCTGCTCTTTTGTTGCAAAGCACTCTTGGATCAACACGGAGTGTTGGATCATTATTGAAGAGTTCTTGATTTGAGATTATCTCTCATTTTTGCTATAGTAATCCATAACTAATCTGTTACAAATATTGATTTGTCTACTGACAGGACATCATTAATAATTTGTTTCCACTCCAATAAACTTTCCAATATCTTCTAAAAATCAATTTTTAGAAATTGATGGAAAAAATTTACACTGCTTGCTCAAAAACCCCTCTTATGTCAGTAATGAGATGTTTGGACACTTCAACTTTGAACTTGTCATTTCCAAACTTTCTGAGCAATGTCCTCAAAATGTTCTTGATATCAATGGTAAATTCAGCTCTCAAATTTCTATCTCACTTAGTCTTGTAGAGAAAAGCCAAAAAGCCATAACAGAAAGTACTCTGAATAGAGAACTGATACTTAGCAACCTTGAGCCAATAGAGATTCATCATCAAAGTGAGCTTCTTCGTTGGATATGGAGTAGGTTGATACTGGAGGAAGTCTAGAAACTTGGAATCCATTTCTTGAAAGAAAGAAAAGTATCTTCTTTCAGCAAAGATGTTCGAGATTGACAAATGATATTTCAGAGGCACTCATACACATCCAACTAGTGAGCCACGAGCAAGGCTAACGAACCGCAGTTCTCAGATCTAACATCAGAACGACAAAACCAACTCGCTCAGTTCATTTCTCTTTCTATCTTTTGACATTCACTCCTTACTCTTTGTCGAAAATAGAAATTCTCTCATTCAATGCTCAAAATCTGGGAGGATTGGAGGCAATTTAGTGAGTCAATATATCTTTAATGAGTAATCATTTCTATTTCTCTTCATTTAGGACGGGTTGGGTCTGGGTATTCAACTTAGCATCCAAGGAAGTTTGAACAATAGAAATATACTTCTCTCATGAGCCAATTTCACTCCAAAATAGTATTTTCTGCAATATTTATCAGTTAATTACGTTCATACGTGTGAATTCTTATCAACAAGCAAGATGTACTCTTATTATATGAAGATTGGGTCTCGACTTTCTCTGCACTCATCTTAACTGAGAAGTTAAAATCTCATTCTGCCTGTCACATATGTCAATATATTCCGTTCAAGAATGAAATGTCTCGTTCACCATCAATAAATCGGTCCAAATTAGTTGATTTCGCCAGAACAAGAGTGTTTCATAGCATTCACAAAACGAAATTCAAAATTTTAGCCTATTCTACCGAAAACATCTCATTCAACAACGAAATCTCTCCATCATATCCAGATTATCTCTAAAATT
Source organism: Tetramitus jugosus (assembly GCA_937625935.1). NCBI lineage: Eukaryota > Heterolobosea > Eutetramitea > Acrasida > Vahlkampfiidae > Tetramitus > Tetramitus jugosus. The sequence goes on along the minus strand of OW569355.1, from coordinate 2,265 downwards.
GGTGAAAACCTTCAAGTCAAGAATTTCAAGTCAATCAAAAGTCATATTACTGAAATGCAACTCAATCCGCTGAAAAAACAACAAAAAATGACAGAAATAACAGATTTCATGCTTCAAATGAATACAAGAGGACTACAGTTCCAGTCTAAAACCTAAAAAACTGTTCTCTTATCATACAGTCCAGTGTCAATCTCATGCTTTTCTGAAAAATCCTGACATAAAAGTCTGTTGCAGTTTTAATCCTGTTGCAGAGAAACTCTGTTAATTACAGCAGGGAGCGATCGTCTCTTCGAGACGATAGAGTTTTAATCCTGTTAAATTCTGTTAGAGTTCGTTGAGATGAGGTATTTGTACTGAAAAATTCCTTCGGGTTGGGTCTGGACTTATGACATGAACCCCAAACTCAAACTCAAAAACCTCCCAAAACCATATTTAGACACTCCTCTTCCATAAAAGGCAATATTTTGTCGGTTCAGAAGCGAATATGGGTTGGGTTTGGGTTTGGGGATACATCCTGGATTCCCCAACCTAAGGAAACGATTTCCTTATATGGCAATTTTTTTTTTGAGATTTTTTATTGCTCAAGGAGCTTCAGCTGGTTGAGGTGAAGAGATTGGCGAGGTTTTCAACTCGATTTGAGCTTTATCGGCTCGTAGAGCCGATATATCTGTGCTGTATTTAACAGATTTTCATCTGCAACAGTGTTAAAACTGCAATAGATTTCTGTCGATTTTGATCCTGTACTGGAGTTAAGACATTAGAGTGAGACTTGATTTCTTTAGTTTGGATCAGGATATTGAGACAGTATTTGATCATTTTTAACATGATTTTCTTCCAGCTATAATTTTTGCCTCAGTTTCTGAGTACCTGATTTTTCAGAATTTTTGACAGACTTGATTTAGTGTTTTTCTGGATAGAATAGACAGATTTTATTAAATAATCACTGTAGAATCAGATGTTTTATCTAGTAATGAGACTTTTCTACGTAAAATCCTGTAAGACAGTGAAATAGTGAAGTTTCAAATCTGCATCTAGTTTAAAGTTGAAATCCCAGATCCAACAGGTCAGAAATACAGATTACTAGCTTTTCTGAATGACAATTCATATTTATGAATGTAATAGACTGAGAGTCTTTTGGAAAAATTGTTCTTCTGAGAGCGATTAACCCTGACAGAATGAGAATTCAAACTTTGTGTTGTTCTTGAGTGCAGAGTTGAATACCCAGACCCAACCCGTCATAACTGAAAAGAAAGAGCAATGATTACTCATTAAACGTGTATTGACTCGCTTGATTGCCTCTAATCCTTCCAGATGTTGAGCATTTAATGAGAAGTTTTCGATTTTCGACAAATACTCATGAGTGAATGTCAAGCGATGGAAATAGAAATGAACTGAGTAATTTTAACTTCCATTAATCTTGTTTGATCATATTTTAGATGATAGATTGTTTCTATTTTGAATTTGGATGAAAATTTTGATTTTTGAGAAGGAATTTGATTTGGGTTTGGGTTTGGGTTTGGGTTTGGGTTTGGGTTTGGGTTTGGGTTTGGGTTTGGGTTTGGGTTTGGGTTTGGGTTTGGGTTTGGGTTTGGGTTTGGGTTTGGGTTTGGGTTTGGGTTTGGGTTTGGGTTTGGGTTTGGGTTTGGGTTTGGGTTTGGGTTTGGGTTTGGGTTTGGGTTTGGGTTTGGGTTTGGGTTTGGGTTTGGGTTTGGGTTTGGGTTTGGGTTTGGGTTTGGGTTTGGGTTTGGGTTTGGGTTTGGGTTTGGGTTTGGGTTTGGGTTTGGGTTTGGGTTTGGGTTTGGGTTTGGGTTTGGGTTTGGGTTTGGGTTTGGGTTTGGGTTTGGGTTTGGGTTTGGGTTTGGGTTTGGGTTTGGGTTTGGGTTTGGGTTTGGGTTTGGGTTTGGGTTTGGGTTTGGGTTTGGGTTTGGGTTTGGGTTTGGGTTTGGGTTTGGGTTTGGGTTTGGGTTTGGGTTTGGGTTTGGGTTTGGGTTTGGGTTTGGGTTTGGGTTTGGGTTTGGGTTTGGGTTTGGGTTTGGGTTTGGGTTTGGGTTTGGGTTTGGGTTTGGGTTTGGGTTTGGGTTTGGGTTTGGGTTTGGGTTTGGGTTTGGGTTTGGGTTTGGGTTTGGGTTTGGGTTTGGGTTTGGGTTTGGGTTTGGGTTTGGGTTTGGGGTTGGGGTTTGGGTTTGGGGGGGTTGGGTTTGGGTTTGGGGGGGTTGGGTTTGGGTTTGGGTTGTGGGTTTGGGGTTTGGGTTTGGGTTGGGGTTT